>WBNO01013556.1:13363-36514 GCA_013400575.1 Peucedramus taeniatus
GTTGATCTCACATCAGCTGGGACCCAGGCTCTGCCTGTAGCCATCACCAAGCCAGGGAGGTGACATGGATCCTGTCCCCCCCTTATACAGTGTCTCTTGTTTCTCTACAGTTGTTTTGAGTTCATTTCTTCCTGAATGTGCCAAGACACCTGAAAACACAGCCACTCTTGCAGTGAGTCTGTTCCTACCTGTATGTGACTTTGCTGATTAAAGCAAAGGTATATTCCTGTTCCAAGTGCAAAATCCTCCCATTTTCTACTGAGTAGAGCACAAGAGAGCAGAGTTGCATCTCTTCCTAAGAGCTGCCCTGACTGCCCACGAATTTTGCAAAGCAGAGTTGGTCAAAGGGACAACTGGGGACATTGTCCATAGCACAGGAGGGCCAGGAGTACCTGCTCACACCTGAAAGACTGACCTGTGAGAAGAAGTCTTCAGGGAGGGAAGCAGAAAAGCAGGCTGAGTATAAAACTGTGGAGAGAGAAGAGCTGTAAGGTGGAGCAGGTGAGTGTTTCACCAGTGGGCATTAGGATTAGGGGTCAGTCTGTGAGAGGACGTGAAGGATGTGAGATAATCTGGTATCCTGAAGGGCCTTCATCCTTGGAAAACTGGCAGAGCTCGTCAAGGAGGCAAGAAAAAAAGAACAATTCACATTAATGTCCTACAAAATAACACCTGGCGGACCTTGTGTCCTCCTGAGGGGTGTTACCTTCCCTCCTCCATTTCTGTTTGCTGTGTGGTCTCATCAAATAATCCACAAATGTGGATTCCCACTTTGATTTTCCTGCTGGACCTTTCCAGCTTCAGCTGAGCCTGGGAAAGCAGGTTAGGTGGACATGGCCAAATAAAAGGTGACCAAGACTCAAGGCAACATCTCAGGATACTTTTTGTTTTGACTCTAGAAACCAGCTTTCCATCACATATCAAGTCCTCTGTGTTTCAAGTGCTATATAAATATTTAGTTGCAAAATCTGAGCACAAACCAAAAAAATCATCCAGTCTGCTGTTGAGGTGCAGTAGGGAAGCAGCTCAAATTGTGAGAGCAGCAGACTACAGCCCTCATCTCCTTACTTATGCATTTCTCACAAAACACTGCAGAATCTTTTATGGTCTCAGGCATCTTCAGGAGTCCAAGAAAAAAAAAAAGACAGAAAAAAAAAAAGACAACAAAAAAAAAGGGGGTTAACTGCAGATCATGATGGCAATTATTGCTGCCCGAAATTCTCACTGCCGAGAGTATAAATTTCTCCAAACAATAAATAAGCCCCAAAATTTCCCTGGTGTTAGCAAGTGTCAGGCTCAGGGAAGAGGATCAACCTCTCCCAAGCACTAATTGAAACTCAACAGGTTTCTGCTGCTATCACAGCAGCTCTGATATTGATTTTCCAATGGGAACACTTGTTTCCCGAGCAAGGCTCCTGTATAGATAATAAGGCTGCTTAAGAAAAAAAAGGAAAAAAAAATACAAAAATAAAAAATAATAATTGCCTCTCTGAGCCCTCATTTTCTTTCCCATTCCAAATCCAATTGCAGATCTCTCTGATAGCTAATAATTTAACGGTCATTTATGTACAGTTTAGGGTCCATTGTTAGTGAATAAGCCGATTAGATTAGCCTGGGTCTTGCATTCATGTAAAACAAATACATATCAAAGCAGTTAAATGTGCAGTTTAATCGCTCCCCAACTATGAAGAAGACAGTTGCCTGAAGGTCCCAGCGTTTTTCTGTCTCCCATTTCCAACTCCTGATGTCAATGAAGGGAGAGTGGGTTTGGAAGCGTTTATTTAGCACGGCAAGGTACAGGAATGATTGACCTCAGCATTTCCCAGGTGGGGAGGCTGAAGCCCTGAGGGAGAAGAGGCTTCTGCAAGACGGTGAAGGTGTCAGCAAGACTGGGAGTATTTTTATTTTTCCTCGTTGCCCACATGTGCTTCTGCCCCACAAGGTTTGGTTTTCCCTCGCAGCTCTCTCCCACACAGATGATTTAGCACTGCTGAGGCCTGGCGTGTTTGTACACTGACAGGCAGAAGATGGGAGGCCACAAAAGAGTTGAATTTTTAATCAGGAGTTGCTACTCTGAGAAATGAGGGGGTGATCTCATCCACCCTCTGGAAGAGACCCTGGAGGGAGATGAGTCCTGCAGAGGGTGCCTATTGCTTCATGCTGACACAGGGGATTCAGATAAATTCAGGTTCTTCCATCCAGGGCTACTCAAAGCCCAGGGAGACCACCAATCTCCACCTGAGCAAAACCAGGGCCCTCTCTTTATCCTCTTGTGAGGTCAGAAGACAGCTCTGCCTTACTTGGCACTGATTATTTATGAAATTTCCTCCATTATTTGAGAATATTCCATATAGCCACCCTTGATTTAGTGCTTCCTCTGCTGCACCCTGGGAATCTATTTCCTTTCTCATTACATGACCAGAGGAATTGGTCCAGGTAACATTATAACTTCCCTTTATGATGGAAAAATAGACTGGTTTGGATTGAAAGTGACCTTAAAGACCCAGTTCCAATCCCCTGCCATGGGCAGGGACACCTTCCACTGTCCCAGGTTGCTCCAAGTCCTGTCCAACCTTGCCTGGAACATTTCCAGGGATTGAGGCAGCCACAGCTCCTCAGGGAAACCTGTGCCTGGGCCTCAAGAGGAGGAAATTACCCTGGCTGTCTGCTGCTGTCTTATCTCCTAATTGGAAGTGCTCCGGATCTGAGGGTTTTTTACTCAAATGTTTTTTATCATTTTTTTAATAGTTCTGGTATCTACAATCCTCAGCCCATTTTGGTCTATTTATCACCCATGCCTGGATTGATCCCAAAGCTTCCCTGGAGCTAGAAATCTGGAAGAGTTGTTTTGGAAAATAGCAATGAAAAGGGTTTCCCAAACCGTTGCAAAAGTCCAGCTCCAAGTATCTCTTCATGTTAATCACTAGAAACTCTTTCTTGGTTGTCTATAACTGGTTTAGACATTTCTGCAGTCTAGGGAAGGGAAGACTGAGAAAACAGATGGAGAGTTTCAGTCTTCCTAGAGGGAAGCATCCCTGCAGGGTGTGGGAGAAGCCTTGGTTTGTATCAGAGCAAAATCAACATATTCAGCAAAGAGCAACTCACAGTGAGAACACCTCACAGGGGATAGGACGAGAGGGAACAGCCTCGAGTTGCACCAGGGGAGGTTTAGACTGGATATTAGGGAAAATTTCTTCACCCAAAGGGTTGTCAGGCTGCTCAAGGAAGTGATGGAGTCACCACCCCTGGAGGGATTTAAAAGATGTGTGGATGTGGCACTTGGGGACATGGGTTAGTGGTGCCCTGGCAGTGCTGGGGGAAGGGTTGGACTCGATGATCCCAGAGGTCTTTACAACCCAAATGATTCCATGATTCTCCACCATCACTTGTGTTATGTAGGAGCTCCAACTGGCTGCTCTTCTGCACAGGTCAGGGAGAAGACATCACCTCCTTTACTGATAAGACCTGATTTTTGGGGAGCATCAGTGGTCAGAGAGTGCACCAAATGTATTGCAGAGATCTGGGGTCTCAAAATTCAGGTGATGGTGCCATTTTAGTGTAAGATTCACCTGACCTGGGGTTCTTCCCTGAGTATCTCATCCCAGTGGGCAGAGGAAGGCTGAAACTTCCTTTGACAAGAGAATTCTTGTCAAATAAGTCTTGATGTTTAGGTGATGCAATGATGAGACAACTGGCCTGTACTCTGTCACAGAGCAGAAAGTGGTGCTGAGAAGGAAGACCTCAAATCCCTAGATATTTAACTGGTGCCATTTAAGGAACAAGGTCAGGCAAACAGAACCTTTAGAGAAATAACAAAATTATATTTTTTTTTCCTTGACATCCAAGTGAAGGACATTGGGACATGCTTCACTGGTGGTCTTCTGTTCAGTCCAACAAAATGTTTTTTTCAATCCCTGTTTATGTCCATTTGCAGTTGAAAATTCTGCAGCCGGATCCTCTCAGACAAATCTCTGTTCTTCAGCTCTATTTCCTCCCAGCTGAAGCTGTTTTTTACTGATGGCATCTGCCCAGCTTCACTCAGGATGTTAAACCCAGAGGAGCCAAGTCAAACCACCTTTCCCAGCAAAATCCAGGCAACAAGCATCTTTTTGCAAGCTTTGCAGATCAAGTCCAAGTGACTGATTTCGGAACATCATTATGTCAGGCACTGTCCTATTTGTACAAGGCTTTTAAGGAGCTGTCAGCTTTCTTCTTTCTCTTTTACACTGTCTTTCCAACACTGTCACTTCAGCTGAGCCTGGCAGCATGGAAATGCCAGGTAGCAGCAGTGGCAGTTGCAAACTGCAAGCGCAAAGCTGGTGGTGCTCTCACTGCTGCACCAGGAATGAGGAGCTGGCTATGACACCCACAGAAAATGTCAGCTTGGGCAAAATGCTTAAAGAAATTTAAAAATTATGCTATGAGGACAGTCTGAGAAAGATGGGGTTTTTCAGCCTGGAGAAGAGGAGATCCTGGGCAGATCTTACAGCCACTTCTAGTGCCAAAAGGGTTTCCAAGGGAGCTGGAGAGGGACTTTGGACAGAGCTGTGGAGTGACAGGACACAGGGAAAGGCTTCCCACTGCCAGAGAGCAGGAATAGATGGGATATTGGGAATAAATTCTTTGCTCAGAGGGTGGTGAATCACTGGCACAGGTTGCCCAGAGAAGCTATGGCTGCCCTGTCTTCAGAAGTGTTCAAAGCCAGAGTGGAGAGGGCTTGGAGAAACCTGGGATAGTAGAAGGTGTCCCTGCCCGTGGCAGGGGCTTTGGAAGGAAGGGATGTTCAAGGTCTCTTCCAATCCAGACCATTCTGTGATTCTGTAATGCCCTGAATCTGTGCCCTCTACCCAGGATTGAGAAGCCACACCTGGAATCTGTGTCCCATTCCAAGCTTCCCAGTAAAACAGAGACAAGAGCACTGGAGAGAGTCCATCAAGGGCCAAGAGGATGATGAAGGGACTGGAGCATCTGTCCCATGAGAAAAGGCTGAGATCTGAGATTTTTCAGCCTGGAGAAGAGCAGACTTGGGAGGATTTTACTAATGTCTATAAATACTTGAAGGGAGAGTGAGAAGAGGCTCTTTTGAAAAAGGGGATATAAACTGAAACCCAAAAATTTCCTTCTAAACAGCAGGAAACACCTTTTTTGTGTTAAGGGTGACTGAAAGCTGGCATAAGTTGCCCTGAGAGTTTGCAAAGATTCCATTTTTGGAGATTTAAAAAAAAATGTCTGACATCATCCTGGACTATTGGCTGTAGGTGACCATGCTCCAGCAGGGGAGTTGGACCAGATGACCTTCATTGGTCACTTCCAACCTCAACCATTCTGTGATTCTGTGATTCCATGTGTCACTTCTTCCCTAAAGTGAATGAGTTCAGTGTCTCCTGTGCTACACAGGGCAAGACAACAAAACTCAGCATAACTCAGCCCCTTCTCAAAGTAAAAGAGAACTCAAAAAAGGAAGTGCATTTATTGTCAAGAAGGCTGAATCCTCCCCCTACATCCCACCTACCTTTTTTCTCTGTCTTTACTTTTTCTTCCCCCCCTCACCCTGTGAATTCTGTGAATTTTTACAGGTGTAGATCAGGGGCAGGGCCACAGTTCAGTCTCATTCCCCAGAGCCATCTCGGTGTGCTCAGCATTGGGAGTGTTACCCCTGGGTTTTTCTTACACGGCGAGTCCTGTAACAAGTCGAAATACAGGTCAGCTAAAAACACTGTGAAACCTGGCAAGCACTTTATTAACTGTTACTCTCTGGCTTCAGGATGACTTGGGGGATTCAGTAAGTGGGTTAAGGAGTTTTCCCATCAAGGTCAGTGGCAGGAATCTGGTGCAAAGTGGTAATAACCACAAGGAGTTTTCAGGCCAACAGGAAGTCAATAAGTTTGGGTTTCAGCTCCTGCTGTGGGAATAGGAACATTAAAAAAAAGCTTCTAATAATAAGAATGAAGGGATTTGGAGGTTTTTTTTTTTTTCCTGTCCCAGACAGGAAAATGTATGAATGATTGCAAACAGCACTGTTTTCTCCAAGGCAGTTTATAGAAAATAAAGGAGAGGACAACTCCATCATGATGGCATGGCTTTGGTACCGTGCCTAGAACCATGGGGCAGTGGTCCCTGGATGCTGTCCTTCATCTTTGCAAAGCCCCCGTGATTAAAAATGTCTATGGAGTCCAAAGCATGTGTCCTACCATAATCTGGTTGAGTTTTAATACAGGAGCAACCTAGCTGGATCCTTTTCCTATTGCGGAATTTTTTGGGAAAAAAAAAAAAAATCCCAGACTGGACATTGAGGATTTAGCACTGCCAGTTTAAGAGATATTTTTCAAACAGAGATGTGAGGATACATTTTTCAGGGTCCAATTGGTCTGGTTGTCTAAAACTGAGGCCATCTAAATCCTACATGAGGAGGACACTTCTGTTAGGTGGCTGATTCTCTCTCTTGCACATTTATCATGGGATGGGTTTGATCACACTCTGAGGTAAAGATATGGAGGAGTTGTTTACAAGTATTTCCACTATTTGACTTTTCTGAGATCCACTCTTCCAGTTTGAGCTGTCCATATTTAGTATTTCCATCCACTGCCCACTGTAGTAAGGGAGAATAAGTCAACACATTCAGTGAGAGCAGGGATGTGATTCACCAAGCCTTGGAGAAACATCTTCTTCAGGATAAACCGAATCTTGTCCTGAACTTTTTCAGTGCCGCTGATGCATTCTCCTGCAAGAAGAAATAGAGCCTAGGTTGATTTGTTCAGTAGGCACTTCCCCCCTGGAAAGGCACAAAAAGTGGGATAAATCCCATCCCTGAAGATAAATCAGGTGAATATCATCCTGAATGTCTGAGAACAAGTCAATCTTCACTGCCTGGCTGTGATGTTACCAATCTGGTAACCAGATGTACTGAAATCCTTGTTCTGTTTCAGCTGCAAGGTATTCCTGTTACAAAAACAACAATTCCCCATACAATGAGAACTGCATCCCACAGCTGTGGAAAAGATTTTGGGAAAGCTCTAGAACAGTTTATATGCCACAGATCTCTTGGACTTTTGAAAGCCAAGTTATAAGCATAGAAATTAAACTGAAGCGTGCCCCAGACTTGTCTTCATCTCACCCTGGCTTCTGAAGAGGATCCATAGGTCTGACTCAACCTACGAGGTCCTTAAAACATTAGGTGTCATTCCTACGTGTCCACCATCACAACAGGGAGGTGAACATGAGTTGAAGACTCATCTGACTGGAAGAGGGAAGAGGGCTGGGGTCAGAGATTCCCTTCTGTGCACAGCACTTGAATGGCCTGGATTATCTTGCATCTGTGGACCTGTCAGGACTGCCACCAAGCTCACCAGCTTGACATGGGCTGGCATACCAGCAATCTTCTCATCTGAGCTTCTTGTTTTCTTGTTCCTGTGATTTACTCCAGGGTCACATATGGCTTGGCTGGGTGCTGGGGTTTATTTCTGTCAGCACATCCAGATATATCAATATTAATTGTTCTTTCACGGCTTCGGCTACTCCTCCTTTAGCAGAAAAATATGAACTCCACCAGTGATGAATTTTTGATTCACACCTATAAATCAAGACTGTGAACTCAACCCTGGATTATTATTGTTTGTTTACAGATGATCAGTTGGGAAGATGGAGAGGGACCCAAGCACTGCTGTCAGCAATATGTTGATGAGCTCCAGTGCCTTGCAGTGATGCTTTCAACCCTCCTTGTAATCTGTCAGGATGCCTACAAGGAAAAGCATCTGGCTCCAACTCACCCTAGCAAGACAGATCATGTCCTGACTTTAAAAAAAGAACTTGAGAAACTCCCTTCCTCACTAATTTTTTCAGGAATTTGCTTTGTCACTTTGTCCCAAGGACCTGTTTGAGTCTGCAATTTACTGCAAACATTAGGTAATAGCTGCATCCTGGATTTAACAGTGCCTACAAAGGCACTTCATCAATCTGGTCACTGACAGGCTTCCTTCAGTGACAAGAGCACCTAAGAGGAAAAGGGAAGGAAAAGGAACCAACGCAAACATGTTGCTATGGAGAAAATGAATGGAATCCTCATTGTGCATTACATGACTTAAAAAGCATAAAAATCTTTAAATGAGGAGAAAAAAATGTGGGGAGGTTTGAAAGAGATTCAATATATGAATTAACATCAGACATATATTCTTTTCATCGGAGGAGATGAAATCCAATTTTTTTTTTTTTAGCCTTCTCTCTCTCTTGCTCTTTTTTCTCTCTCTTTTTTATTTTTTCCCAATAAAATAGCAGTCCAAAAATAGCAAGAGTGGGAAAAGTAAACTGGCAGGTATTAATTAGCTGGACAGGTAGCAAAAGGAAAACCTCCACAGCTACATACTCTGGAAATTCCGGGGCGGAGTAGGAGGGGGCAATTCACATTTAAATATTGAACTCATTCGAGTTTTTTTTTCTCAGCTTTCTTATTGAGCTAAAGGAAAGAAAGATTGCTTGCATCCTTCTCTGATGAATTTCTAGTTTTTGTTCACTTCTGATCTCTGCACCAAAATCAACAGCATTTCCTGTAGGAACAGCCAGTGCTCTCACTGCAATGTCCCAGTGCCTTACTTCCCCCTGCACAATGCTATTCCTGGACCTGAGTGCCTCTGAAAACCAAGGCTTCAGGATATAAGTAGGAACACAGGAAATCAGGTTATTGTTTAGCTCCCATTTCCTTTCGCTATACTTAAAGAAAACAAACTGGTTTTGTGCCTTCAAAAACATGAAAAGATATTTTTAAATACTCAAGAAATCCTGACCCTTATTCCTTGTGTCTTTCACGTTACAAATGGAAAGAATTTCAAAGCCACTCCTTTTTACCTGATATGAGAAGTAGAGGCTGTTGAAGAAGCCGAGCATCAATTCCCTGCCATTTCTGGTGGCAAAGTGTTTTCCCATAGATCCAAAGCACTTTGTATACAACCTGTAGTTCCACCAGGTCTACACAGCTGGAACATGAGATATTAAGAAAAAATTCTTTACTGTAAGGGTGGTGAGGCCCTGGCACAGATTGTCCAGAGATGCTGTGGCTTTCCCATCCCTGGAAGTGTTCAAGAACAGGTTGGATGGGGCTTGGAGCAACCTGGGATGGTGGAAGGTATCCCTGCCCATGGCAAGGGTTTGGTACTAGATGAGCTTTAAGGTCCCTTCCAACCCAAAATATTCTGTGACTCTGTGATTCTACTACAGAAAGTTCTTTCCAGGACAACTTTAAAAGCTACAAATTTCCTGCTTTTCCATATTTCTGGTAGGGACAGCAAGAGAAAGATAATTTCTGTTCCTTATACAGTCCTCTTGCTGTACTTGGTCTTTCATGGGAGCAGAAGTCAAGTTTTTAAGACCTTATCAGTTCTTGCTTTTTCTCCTATGGCTGCCAAAGAGGATTTCAGGTGTCAGGCTCCTCCAGAGAAGAACCAAAAGCAGGAGCTGATTAATGGGCTATATGGACATGACCCTGACATGTCCATATAATCCATAGTCCAAAATCCCATGAGGGCTTTGTAGTCTCTGATCCAACACCATGTCATCCCCTGTCAGCTCTGAACTGGAAATTATGCAGGGTTGTGGTTGATCAAAGATTGGGATTGAACAAGAAACAAAAAAAAAAAAAAAAAATTAGGACAACACCACAGAGGGCTGATTGCCTTGAAATGATAACCAGATTATTTTTTTAATTTCTCAGGAGACACAAGTGTGGAGGTCACCTTTTTTCCTTCTCACATGTCAAAACAATTTCCTGAACTCTCTGTGGAATTGCCACCAAGGTTAAGTGTTTAAGGTTTAGTGTCATAAGTCTACATTTCCCAAGTATCTCCTCCTGGAGACAATAAGATACGTTAGAAGCAAAAAATCAGATGAAATTAAAACATCCTAAGACTCATTGCACCTGTCTGTCTCATCCTTATTATCTGTAAAATAACCTGAGAGTATTACAGAAGAGAGGAGTATAATTTGACATTATTAATATCATCAGTCAATCTTCACCTATGCTGAGATGCACAAATGCTTGTGTTCCCAAAGACAGGAATGCTTTGTTGTGTTAGGAACACGACACCAAGAGTGACTGAACACGTTAGAAAAACCCTGAGACAGGAATTTCCCACTCTGCTGCTCACTCATGAACGCATTCCAGAGCAGAGGACAGGGCATGGAGTGTTGATCAGGCAGCACGAGAAATACCAGCCTTAAAGGTAGGGTCTATTTATCAATATTTTAGCAAAATTAGAGAAAATCAGAGAAAATCACCAACATGATCCAATAGCTGATGGAGAAAGAGCCAAAGCCCTGGTAGCAGCAATGGGGGAGAGGATGAATTACCCTGGTTCTTTTTCCAATAACATTTCAGACTGACCATCTTCAATTTCTGTTTTTCGCCTCTCATTACACTTTGCTTTTATCTCTTCCCTACAGGAAGGTCTAATCCCTTGCACATGTTGCAAAGTCCTTTTCTTTAGATGAAAGATGGGACAAGAAACAACAGATGGATACAAACCAACGACGGAGAGCAGGGAAGTCATGAGACAATCTGGTGCCACCATGTTCAAGATATTCCTCCTTGCAGTTTTCTGCAGGCACTAATTTCTGTAGACAGCTGCTTGGGGAAGGTTCTCAGAGGTAGGTGTGCCGTAACTCCCACATCTTGGGAATCTCTGGGCTAGAGGAAAGAGGATATTTTTTCCTCCTTATGTTCCAGAACTCAGTAAAGTCCTACATCCTACACAGAGTACATCTCTGCTGAGATGTTTTCCTAATCCCACCTGCAGTCTCTCTCCATTCCTGTCCATCCCCAGCACTGTGACAAAGCTCCTTGGAAGTCAGTATTTCCACCAGAAATGGCTGAGAGCAGCAGGAACATCCCAGGAGGTCTAAAAAAGAAAAGAAACTCAAGCTGCAATAAAAATAATCACGAGATATGAAAAACTTTTTTCAGCAGGGCAGTAGTCAGTCTAGGAGTAGGCTTCTGAGTAATCTGCTGAGAGAGGGAGGTTCCATCAGAAACCATGGATCCTTCCTCTTTGTGTCATGGTGAAAACTGTAAAATGTGCAGTAACATCATGCTATGAGAAAGGACAGCTGGACATGTCCCATGAGCTCCATGACAATCATCTCTGCACTAAACATTGCTTGATTCTGCTGCTTGGCCTGAAAAAAGAGCTTGGAGATCCTCCATGGGGCCACCAGCACCAGGGGAACAGTGAGGGACAGGAGCTAGGCAAAAAAAATCTTGGAAAAGATGGAGTTCCTCCACCTCCAGGAAATTCAGCTGCTTTGCTTGAGGTTGCCATCAATTGCCACCAGCCTTCCCTTTAGATCCATGGGCTCGTTCTCAGCTCATGGGAGATGGTGGGGATGTGACCTGATTCTTCTGAAGACTAAAGAATGAGGCTATTTGCTATTATCCTGTTCTGTGTGCATTTTGAGAGTTGGTGGTTTGGGGTTTGTTGTTTGTTTTTTTGTCGTTGTTTGTTTGTTTGTTGGTGTGGTTTTATTTTTTTAATGTCTTGTAAAAAAATAATGTACTGCCAAGAGGTTTAATCACAAATCACAGAATTATTTGGGTTGGAAGGGATCTTCAACACCATCTAGTTCCAACCCCCCTGCCCATGAAGGGCAGGGACACCTTCCACTATCCCAGGTTGCTCCAAGCCCCATCCAAGCTGGCCTTGGACACTTTCAGGGATGGAGCAGTCACAGCTTCTCTGGATAACCTGTGCCAGTGCCTCCCCACCCTCTGAATAAACAATTTTCTCCTACTATCTAACCTAAAACATCCCCCCTTCATCTCAAATCCATATGAAGCCACTTTTGTTGTCACAAATCACCTCCTTGTTTCTTAAAGCATAGCTTACAGGAGGATTTGCTCCATGATCTTGCCAGAAAAAGAAGTGAGATTGACAAACTGTAATTGCCTGGATCTCCCATTTTTCCCCTTTTAAAACATGTGGGTTTTGTGAGTTCCTTTTCCAGTCAGTGGGAATGATGCCAGACCAGGGATCTGAAGGTGGGTGAACTATTCGAGATGGTTGATGTTGATGACACAGAGAGATCAACCCATCAGGAGCTGTTTGTTCACAAACTTTCATGGGAGATTTATCTGTCTGCACTCATCTCTGAGCTAATCCTGTGTCCAGCTTGGAATAGAGGAGTTGCAATTCAAGCATCAGTTAATGCTTCATCAAAGTGCATTTTTAAAAATGAACAATACTTACTCCATTTGGAAAACAGAGTCCCTTTATTTTCCCTGATGTCCCCAAACACTCACATCTGAAATTTTCTTATTAATATTCATATTGACAAGTTGATGACCCATTTAATTCCTGTACAAAATACAAGTTTCTCCTGCTTGGCCCACTCCCTCTCAGAGATGCTGCTGGGAAGGGCAAGCACAAATGAGCTTTCTGTGCTGGATCTTTTCCTGCTTTCATAACCTCACACCTTTCTGACAGGTGTAAAACCCCAGAGGGGTCGAGATTAAATTGAAACACTTCCTAAAGCCTTGCAGAGGTGCTTATGTGAGAGGAAGCACTGCTAAATTTTCCACAGGCTGAACTCAATTTTTGCCATCAGTAACCACTCCTTTTCCAGTCAAAACAGCAACACAAGTTTAATTTATTTAGTTCAAAGAGTGTAAAGGCATTCACTGAAGACTGAGTGAATGGTAAAACTGCAATGCAAAAGTAATTCAAAAACTTGAAGAGACACTAAGGGGAGTTAAGTCCTTCCATGTAGATCAGAAACTTCCAGCAGAAATCATGAAAAGTGATTCTGGGAGAAGCTAAAAGATATTTTATCCCTACCTAAAAACATGTATCCATTCATAATTTAGGTGTCTATTCTTCAAGACTTGATCTTACTGAAGAGAGGTAGATATTAACACATAACATAGTATTAAAGACTAGAAATATCTTTTATTTTGACTAATCAAGCTGGGCCTCGATATTGGCATAGAATTAGGTCTTTTCATCCTCAGATGAACAACACTTTTTATCTGTATGTGAATCTGAAGAAGAGACTTGTGCACACACTCCCATAGAGACACACACCAGGCTCAAACCAGCTCCCACATGCTAAAAAACAGTGGAAAACTTCCACCTTTGCTATCCTGGCCATTGGAGTGTCAAACTTATCCATTCAGAGAGTCAGCATTTTATCTCAGAGTTAACTGAAATGGAAGAGCTGCTGTGAGGGTTTCATCATCAGGAGGGAAAACAGACAATTTCCCAGACCAGAACAGATCAATTCAATGTCTGGCAGCCTAGAGGGTTGTTCTTTCTTAAAAATATTAACCCACTTTTCCTTCAGAGAAGCAGACGATCCAGTCATTAGCACTTGAGTCTGTGGCACCCTTCCCAGCTGATACTTTGGGTTGTATAAAGCAGCACTAACAACTCTGATAGATTTTTTTTTTTCTTTTTGAGGGAAAGGACACGTCATGGTTTACCAGAAATTGTGCTAGATGACAATTAAGCCAAGGAATTTTGGAATTTTTGTAGTGAGGATGAGGTCAATATTCAAATCTTTTTTTCTGCAGCATACTATAGAAGCCTAAAAAAATCTACCAAAAGCAAAATTAAAAAAAAAAAGCCAAAACCAAACCAAACAAAAAAAAAATAAAACAAAATAAAAAGGAAACAGGGAAACAAGGAATCTAGCCTTCTGCTTTAGTAACCCAGAGATTCCAATATACTCAAGAAAAAATATCTCTTAGGGATGTAGGATTGTTGCTCCATTCCCTGCAGGATTTCCTGGGATCATCAGGGCATTGTTTCAGGGAAGTGTCTGCAACCACAAGGACCAGACTTTTGCTATTGATTTATGGGATGGTTACTCAGGTCCTATAATGATGGGACTATAAAAACTACAGAGACAGGCACAGCTCAACACCTTCCCCACTGCTCATGGGCACAACACACCAGGACAACTCATGGCCACTCATATTTGAAAAGTTTGCCTTGGCCAGAGTGACACAAGCATCCTCCTTGTTTATGCAACAGCCAGCCTGCTCACCTTTGGCCTTTTTTTTTTTCATCAAAATATTCAGGAGAAGGCTTTAAAGGTTTTGGGAAAGCACAATTTGCCCTGAGGGACACTGCACTGTCAGTAGGAGCTGAGGGAAGCTGCTGAGTGCTTTATTTTGTTACCTGTAGCACACAACGTAAGCAAGCAACAATCTGAACCATCCCTGGGCAAGTCACTGCCCAAGAAATGCTACAAAGAGCATTTCATCTGGAGTTCTGGACACAGATAAGAGTCTGGAGAGCTTCAGGATAGTCCTGAAGATGGTAATCAGAACCAAGAGAAATATTTTAAAGTACAATTGTAAAGAATAATTGTCAAAGTCAAAGAGTAGTATTAAAGAGGGGTTTCCCCTCTTGCCTTGTAACTTTGGGGGACTATGAGTCAGAATGAAGTGTTATTCTCTAGAAACACCTTTGGGGGACTGGCTACAGGTGGACAAGAAAGGAATGACAGAGCTGGGAGAAAATCAGATATTGCCTTCAGTGAAGTTGGAGAAGAAGAACCAGCTTCCAGGTTCCAAGTGAAAAGTGAATGTGGGATGTCAGCAGGACTTGAGCTGATGAAAACGCTTCATAATTTATGTATTTCTTCAGTTCCATAGTACATCTTCCTTCAATCCAGCTGCTCCTTCATTAGACCAAATGCTGGTGCAAGTCTCTGTGGGCAGGCTACATCTGGCATATGAATATGTAATTATATTTCTCTGTGAGTGTCCAGGTAACTGTGACATTTGGTATCTAAGAAGATGATGTGTTATCTAGGTCAAGTTAAAAACAATCTAACAACAACCAAAAAATCCTTCCAGAATTAAAATAAGAATGTGTCCTGGTCATCAGCTCTTTGGAGGATGTATTTTTGTTGACCTACCTTACGCAGTTCACTGTTTGGAAGGAAGAATGGAAGAGCAATAAATGCATGAAAAGTGGTCCCAGAAATGTTTCAGACAGAGAAATCTCTTAGGGAATTATGAGAACATGGATTTGCCTCATATCCTTTCAAAATCCACCATGTTTATCACTTTCCGATGAACATATTTCAAAGAAGATTTGGAACCATTGCTTTTGTCAACAAGCACAAAGGTAATAAAAAAAAAACAAACTGAAGCTTTAAAACTATTGGACATTGTCAATTGTGTAAAAATTACGATAAAATATTTTGGTAGGACAAAATTTTTTGTAAAACCCTAAAAAATGAAAGATTTCCAAATACACATAAATTCAGAAGAGAGCAGAAGCTTCAGCCTTACATGTTTTCTCTAAAAGAGATGAAAGCAAGAATCTCAAATTCAGGCGCTCTGAGATTTGAGAAAAATTGAACTCTAGATCTGGCATTTGCAATTCTGACCCAGGCCTACATTTCTCAGAAAAATGTGATCTGAATTTCCTTCTCAAACCATGCACCAAGCAGGCTGAGCTCCATTCCAAAGAGCTCTTCTCTTCACTGTGGAAGCAAAAAGATTTCAGCCAAAAATAAGAATCTCAAGCACCGCCTGAGATTCATCTTACCTTTGCTGGAGGTCCTGAAGCTCATTTTCATTTCCTTCCCATGCAATGTGAATTTTTAATCTGGCGAGGAACGGTGCCTGTGCTGTTGAGAACTGGAACTGAATGATGAGTTGAACTCGTCTAATCAAACTTGCTTTCCTGCACAACATCAAGCTGCCTGCTCTGGCTGCCACATCCCTGCCATCTGCCCCTCTGGAAAGTCTATTATGTTCACTACCTTCCCTGTAATAATGTGGAAGGACTCATGGTCTGGGTGTCTGGAGGCAGGACCTGTGTTTCTCTCAGCTCCAGGAGCTCTGGGCATGCACTCCCAAGTTCCTCTGCATAAAAATATGGAGAGGATGGATGGATGTGACTTTTGTGCCGAGGTCAATGCAATTTTCTGGGCAGGCTTATGGAGCCTGACTCAAATCTGATTTCACTGTTATGGTATCAAATGTCATTTAGCTAATCATGGCTCTAATTTTCACACAGCACCTTCTGGCCACAGGCAGACATTGAATTTCAGAGCTACTCCATGGAAGTAGGTACAGGAGTGTTCTGACCATGCATCTGCCACCAAGGGAAATTAATAAAAGGGAAAAGGCTCCCAAAATACAGCTGGAAATAGCTCAGCAGAAATCTGGTGAGCAAAGGGGCAGCCACAGTCCTCATTGGACTGGTACAGGGACATGAGGCTGGGGTTTGAGGTTGGATGGGGTTTGGAGCAGCCAGATCTGATGGAAGGTGTCCCTGCCTATGGCAGGGGGGTGAAACTGGATGACCTTGAAGGTCCTGTCCAACAAAAACCATTCTGGGATTCTCTGGTTGGAAACCATGTTGGCTCCTGATTTTCCTGAACACATCAAGGCTCTCAGGAACCTTTCTCCTCTCATGAAATCAGTGCCTGGAGGAAGTGGATCCCTGTACATCAGGAAATGAAACCTCACTGCCAACACATGGACACTTTTTATTATAGAACTCTGGATCCACCCCTCAGCTGCTTTGCCAAGTATTTTCCCAGTCTTTTCATTCTCTTCCCTGGACAAAAATACATCAATTTATGCCCTTGCTTGTTACCAGCCTGACTTACCCCTGTGTTTATGCAGTTTGTAGCTCTGACCTTTCCAGTGACTTGAACATTTGTAACATTTTCTTGGATTTAAAGTTCCACAATCCCCTTTTCTGTCCCATACTCACTCGCCCTTTATCTTTGCCTGGGTTTTTGTTCTCCTAACCATCACCCCAAAGGGGTCAGCAACCCCAGCTCTGGGCAAACCTTTTATAAAGGGTTTGAAAAACTCAGAGTTGTTCCACCTTTTAAGTTTTATTGATCTCTATAAAAAGCTCAGCTGCTCTGTTAAGGGCATTATGTGGATGAACGCACACAAATGATGATTCCAGCCAGAGGGGGGAAAAAATGAAAGGAATAATGTTTGAAATTTTTAACTGTTCAGTGGGGTAAAATGCACAAAATCAGAGTTGCACATCAGCTTCCAACCCTCATTCTCTTGCAGCAGGTTTTGAGGTGTCTCCCTGCTCCTCTCAGGAGTGGGTTGGTGGCTCAGGAGACAGATTTGGTGATGCTAAAGTGCCCAAAGACACAAGGAGATGCCTGGAGAAAACTTCAGACCTGTTTTCACCTGAGTTGCACACAAATATTAAGGATAAAACCTTTAAAGATCCATTTGGAGATGTCCATGTGAGGAACCACATGGTCCTTTCTTCTGTGTTCCATAGACAGACATGGACATGAGAAATGACTCAGATTTAAGCTGGGCTGAGTCACTCCTGAAAGATGCTGAGCTTTTCTACCAAAAAAAATCCCTCAAATCCTCATCACTAAAAGGATAATAAGCTCCCCACCTTGCCTCTGTGTGTGTTCATCTTGTCTCAGATGGCAGTTCTCTCGGGAAGGAATTATCTCTGAGTATTTTCAAGTGGCACAAAGCATAATGCAATTAATCACATTTTGTTCAATAATATAAATTAGGAAAACAGCAACAAACATCCTGGAAGTTTAACAGTTTTTGAGTCCTGGAAGAGTTGACCTAAAAACCTGCCTGTGGCCCTTGGAGAAGCTTTGGTGCAGGGTGCATTCACCCAACCCTACATCCAACAAAAATACCCAATTCCATAGCACATTTATGGCCACATTTTAGTAACACACAGAAACTTGCAGCAAAATAACAAAGAAAGCAATTCAGGTGGGCGCATCTGAGATGAAAGAGTAGAGGAAAAATACACACAGTAGCTCTGAAAAAAGACAATTAATTGAGGGAACAAACTGCAAAGAATTCAATGCAGGTCCACCCCTGAGATGTGTCACTCAGATTCTGATTCTCCCTTTGTCATGGTGTCACTGGTAACCACTGGGTGCCCCAGGGATGTATTCAGCATAATTCAACCAGTCTGTTGTCATCAAAAAGTGAGGCTAGGTGTTAGAATTATTTTATAGAGGATGAAAAAAAAACCCCACCTGTTCTCCAGGTATATAGAAAGAGAATGTTCCATCAGCACCTTCCTCCTGCTCTGGGCAATTTAGCAGTTACAGAAGTTAGTAAAGCAGACTATCAGTTGTGTCTTAATTTCTTTTCTCTGGAATAAAAAGCGAATCAATGCACAATTAACAAAAAATATGCTGTAATAAAAAATGCTCTTTTCAGTGCTAGGAAATGAAGTGCAATTTTCCTTCTGGAAAAGAGTCAAAGAACTCTTAACTTCCAGCAAAAGCAGCACCATTTTATGGTCTCCTTCTTCCTCCTGAGCCTCTCCTGTGGTCACTGTTCTGGGTACTCTGCTCTGGTACAGCGAGTCCACTTCTCTCTTCTCTAGCCATATTTTCTTCTTGCTATCAACATCATAAAATCAGACAATGGTTTGGCTTGGAAGGGACCTTAAAAACCATCCAGTGCCACCCCTGCCATGAACAGGGGCACCTTCTACTAGACCAAGTTTCTTAGGGCCCCATCCACCAGCCTTGAACATTTAATCAACATTTTCAGACTCAGTTCCCCAGGAAACCCATCTGAGACTGGGAAAACTGAAATCGTTTCATCCCATTCCTCTCCCCAACAGCTGCTGAATTCTTGGGCTAATTTCAGGTAACTCTTGACAAACACAGGAAGCTGGAGGAGAGTCTCATGCAGAGAAGTGGCTGTTGCATGTCAGCTTTTATTAGATAATAAGGAGCCCACGTTTGAGAGGTACAATCAGAAAGGTAATTTGAACGCTCACATCTGAAAGGAAAGCTTTGATCATACCCTGGGTCAATCAAGAGAGACAAATCCAGGGGATTTCACTGATCAAACAGGTTTGGGTTTGCAATATCATCCTCTACCCCTTCGAAAGGTGCAGCTGCTGCCAGATTAAGAAAATCAAAAAGTGATTTGTGTTGCTACCAAAAGGGACGGTGCCACTTCCTCTGGCATCCCTGGTGATGTGTTCACACAGCCTCCCACGTGTCAGCTCTGGCAGGCATGGCCACACACAATGACTGCTTCACTCACTGATCCAGCAGAAAACCACAAATTCTCCAAAAGAAGAGGCAGAGGCAAAGGTGATCCCATCTGTGCTCACATTCATGGAGACAATGCTGTGCCTTTGGCTCGGCAGGCAGCCACTTAAGCCAAATGTAAAGTCACAAACTGGCAGTTTCCTGAGAGCCCTGGACAGCCATTGGTCCCCCTTTTCCTAAAGCCATGGATTTTTACACAAAGCCATGTGCACACACACTGGGAAAATTGTGGGAATTAGTGCTTGAGGGTGGAGCTGGTACAGAAGGAGCATTAATATGATCTTGGGACCAGTGGTGTTTCATTCTGTACCTTCTCTGACTGCATCCCATCTACTCAACTCCCTCTCTGCAGTTTTCCCATGCCGATTCCTGTGGAGAGATTGGCCTTGGGCAGGATTCAGCACCCAAGGAAGGTCTCTGCCAGCTTTCCCATCCCATGGGCACCACAAAAACCTCAGGATCAGAGCAAACATCACTGATGCTTCAGTTGTAGTGAGGTGTCCTGCAGTGTAAGGAAGGCCCTCATGGTGTGTTAAGGGACGGCTTGGAAAAATGACTGATGGCTGAGGGGGAACATGAGGGGCTAAAAGATGCTGAATAAAGCAATAATAATTTAAACTCCCTTCTAAAACAAGGAGCTCACCACAAACACCAGGAGAGACCCTTTCATGCTGAGTTGTTCACTGGATGATGCTGCTGGTGTTTGCGTGGATTTAAGAAGAGTTTAGATAAACTTACAGAGGGAAAATCCACATGGTACTGCCTGGTACCATCACCCCAGCTCTTGTTCAGAAGATCTCTGAGCTCTGCCCAGCTTGGGGCGGCCCAGGGATGTATTTTCAGTGCATTTACTCAGCTCTTGCCCTCCCCTTGACATCTGCTTCGGCTGCTCAGGGCTGCCCTGTCCTTTGCTCCAATCCATCGCTGCAGTTGTGCCATCCCAGGGAAGGGCTCCTGCCCAGATGTCTGAGGAATCCCACAGTGGGAACTGGCTGATTTTCTGCCCCCACCTCACTTTGGACTGCTCCCTTCCCCTTGGCAGCATCCCCCTCTCTCTCCCCTCTCCTCAGGGCTCTCTGTCCTGAGCCAGATGTGAAAATTCAGCCCCTCCTGCACCCCCTGCCTTGTCCTCTCCTTCCCTCCCCTCCTTCCCTCCCAACTTTCCCTGCTGCTGTCCTGTTTTCCACAGCAGGCAGCCCACACCAGCAGAGAGACTCCAAACAAAGGGGCTGACATTGTGCTCCTTGCCCACCAGCTCCTCCAAGTTCTGCCAGAACTTCAGTATTAGAGCTGCTGGGATTTTGAAATTCCCTTTTAAAACCCCGCCTGGAATTTGTTGAACAGTTGTCATTAACAGGGAGGGATCTTGGTCTCTATTTAAGAGAATCAGAATGGAGAATGCTGAAATTCAGAGTGCTGTGAATCAGAATGGAGAATGTTGAAATTCAGAGTGGGGCTGTCTCCCCCCCTCCTTTTTAACCCCTTTTTATCCCTTTTCCTGCAGCTGGTGAGGCTTTCTCAGGCTAGGAAAGGGCAGAAAAGGAAGATCCATGTGAGGATGCAGCTAAACCTGCCCCACACACCTTGTGCCCACCAGCACCACCAGCAGCTCTCCCACACCCCACAAAATGACAAAGGAACCTTGATTACTGACTCACCACGCCAGCTGAAGGAGAGGGGAGGGAGGAAAATAATGCATTTATAATAGTGGGCTCTGAGCCTGCTGGGAGATTGGCTGGCATTTCAGCAGCTGAGGGGGCTGCCCCGTGCCTGAGCTGTCACACTGACTCACCTGCCACAGCAGCAGCTCTCAAAGGCACCTCGGCAGGAGTGGGAGAGGGAGAAGCAGGGCATGGAGGAAGATGCTCACACCACGGATGTGCAGAAGGAGGGTCTCTGCTCCCTCCCCTCCCAGTTCCACCCCAGACATGCACATGTGCCTCTCAGGTGTCACTGTCTCTCCTGCATTTGGAAGCAGGACGAAAATTCGTGTTGCTTCTCAGCCCACCTCAGCACCCCATCCACGTTTGTCACAGAATTATGAGGCACTGAGGAAGTTCAAAGGTGAGGAAGGCAAATGTTCTGTCTCACCTGCTGCCTCCCTTCACCAAAATGTCACTTTTTTTTTTTTTTTAAATTTTATTTATTTTTTTTTTCCTTTTTCTGTACAGGAGCCCCCAGAACTGTTTTTCTGGGTGCTGGACCCAGCTGTAGGACAGGAGCAATTTCCCCTCACCAGGGACTGACCATGACCATCCCTGCTGAGTCACTGCAGCCCCTTGCCCTAAATGCAGAGTCAGGAGACAAATTCTGAGTTTTGCAGGAGCTTCAAACTCCCTTTACAATATTCATAAGTGTTTCCAGCACTCTATGGATAATATCAGTGTTCATTTTAATACTAATCACCTTTTCTCTTTGGGAATTTCCCCAGTGTTTTAGGACCATGGGGTGAGTTCCTATTCCTTTCTTGGATGCTGGTCCCTCTTTCTGCCATCCTACTCCTCTTTCCTTTTTCCCCTTAATAATTTTCATGCCATATCTGGCCACCCCAGCCCATTTTCATATATAAATCCCTCCATCCTTGCTACTTCTTCCTGATTTTGCAAGTCCCCTGTATGAAAAAAAAGACACCTGAGTATCTGCCTTTGCATTGGCAAATCATTGGAAAATAAATGGAAAAATGGGGAGTTCTCCTGTGTTTTTTCACCACTTTATTTCACGAGCAGGTACCTCCTGCATTAAAATTTTATTCCACTGCTCAGAGCCCAATCCATTCACCTCACCACTAATGGAATCCCCAAAGGATCCAGTCTCTGCTCTGAAGGTGTGTGAATGCATCCCTGAGTGGAAAGGGAGAGCTTTGCTATGGGGTTATCAAGAAATCAGGAAGGAAGGATGATGAAAAATGCCTCTGGGTCTGGGACCAGGGAAAGGAACATCAGTGGTGCAGAGGGGTGGTGGCCAAGAGGTAATTAGCAGGAAAATGGGGTTGATAACCAGGATGATCTTTTGGATTCCATCACCTGACTGGTTAAAGCACCTCTTGCCTCTGCCATGAGCCCTTGGAATGCAGAGCCCAGCCTCACAATGAGGTTTCCATGTGGACTTGCAGCTCTCAAATGCTTCCAGATTAATAAGAATTCTGAATGATAATTGGTAACTGTACACTGTAATAAACTTCCTCTCATTTCCAGTCCTTCTACAAGCCAGAAAGCATCAGAATCCCCAGAACATTATTATTCAGGACATTAAACCCTCAAAGGAGAAACCTAACAGTGTACAGGCTGCAAAGCACAGGACTTCCATCCAATGCAAACAAAAACTCAATGAGAGAGAAAGAAACCACTAATTCCAGGGAATTTAATTCCTCCTTCCAATACTGTAAGCACATGGATGAAGCTTTTTCCTTTCTCCCTACACAGAGAACTCCAGTGTTTGATTTCTAGCCTGAGGCCTTGTTTGCTGCCTTGCTTCTGAATCAGACTTGACTGGCACAAGTGTGATTGGGAGAGCTCACAGTTGGTTCACTCCTGGCAAAACAAAAAGAAACAAAAAGGGAAAAAAAAATAGGGGGAAAAAAACCAAACAACCCTGAGGGAAGAAAGGAGGGAACACCACAAAGGAGTTTAAAAGTTTGGGGAAATGTTGGTTGCTCTATCTTCATTTCCAAGGGTTGCTCCTTTCATATCCGATCAATACCGAGCTGGGAGTAACTCCCCAGGATTGATGTGCACACTACACTGAGTTATTTAATTTCAGCTTGTACTGGAAAATCATTCCAGTGGTGTTTCCTGGTGACTGGTACTGTTCCCTCCACCTCTGACACACTGGGTTTGGCTGGGAAGTTCTGCACAGAGGAGAGAATGGAATTAAAAACACTGGCAGAAAGTCAAAGTAGGGAGAAACCCTTCCAAAAGAGGGAATGGGGGAAAATGAGGCATCCACATGGCAAAGGAGGAGGAAAAGAGTTGGTTATGTGCTGGGAAGTGTGGTTTAGTGTCCAGAACTCAGCTGGTTTTCACGTTGTTTTTTTTTTTTGTTTTTTTTTTTTTTTTTTTTTTTTTTTTTTTTTTTTTTTTTTTTTTTTTTTTTTTTTTTTTTTTTTTTTTTTTT
>WBNO01013556.1:37537-138259 GCA_013400575.1 Peucedramus taeniatus
TTTCAGCATGAATTGCTTCTTAGACTCTTTTGCATTGACACATTTGAATTTATTCCTCTGTATCTCCTCACATCCAGCACATTTCAGTCTTTTCTGCCACCAGTTCTCAATTTGGAGCCATCCCATCTTCTTTTCTTCTTTTCTTGTTGGTTCAACCCTTAGTGCTTCAGGCACCTTTAAAAAAGAAGTCATGAATATGTTAAGAACTGACTTTATAACTAAGATAATTAAAACCTCTACAGGTCCTGATTCTATTCCATCCTCTGTGCTATGTCTGACCTTCTACTTGCAGGATTTTTTACCTGGTTCCAGTCCACACATTAGTGGAAATAAATCCAAACTTCCCTAAATTAATGCTTTGAGCAAGTTTGGTGAGACACACAGGCTTTTTGACATTTTCTGGGTCTGGATAAACCCTTAATGAAGCAGAAAAATGTTCCCTAGAATAATTTGCTGGATTGCTGGTCCTCCTCCTCTTGATCTTTGTTGATAGGTGGATCTTGCTGGATTTTCTTTTTTTTTTCTGCTGGATTTTCAGCTGCTTCCAGAGGAAGCCCAGGGTAAGAATGAAGTGTCAGATTCCCCACCAGCTGGCCTGTGAATAATCAAAGCTTTAGCCATGCATAACTAACATTTCATCAGGATGTCCTGGATGAGCACGGCGACAAAAAATCCTCCAAGCCTCTCCCTTCCCATCCCTCTCACCAAGGGGTCAATAAACCCTTTTAGCCACCACAGCAGCAGCTCCCAAACCCTACAGAGGGACACAAGGAGCTGACCTTCTCCTCCCTGCTGGTGTCAGAATCAGAGCAAGAAGTTCCTCTCCCACACACAGCACTCGAGTCTCCACTTCTTATCCCACTGGGAATGCAGGCACAGCACATGCCCCCACATCCACTGCAGGCAGGCAAACACACCAGGCAGGATGCTGTTACCTAGGCAATGCTTATCACAAATCTCTGGCAAGGGAGTCAGGGGAGAGGTGCAGGACAATGCAGGACTGGGAAAGGAGAACATAAAGCCAACAGAAGAGATCAAAACTGAGATATAAGGACCAAAATGCTGTGATAGGGGCAGCAGCTGGGAGTGGGAGACTGGGGTTTGGAATTTTTTTTTTAATTTCATTCGAAACACAGTTCTGAGATGGACAGAAATGCTTTGACTCTGTTTTCTTACCAGCCTGAGAAATGCTGCCAGCCTGTAGGTTTGGGATCTAACCTTTGCTGGTCACACCCCCGAGGGTGTCATGGCTGGTCAAGATTTTGGACCAAGGCTTGTCCTTCATACAGCTGGGCCTGAGGAAAATCCATAAGGAGATGTTGCCTGAACTTTTTTTTTCAAGTTTCCCCATAACAAAAATGTCTTTTCTCTTGCTGGACTTCACCCCAGACTCTGTCTTTTTAAACCAGCCCCAAGGAAAGCAACAATGAGTTTATGGCACAATCTTCCCTAAAGAGAAATCTTTGTTAGAAAAGTTGATCCAATCAATACATGGATCACACAGGGATAACACAAGAGTGCAAACTGCACTGCTAATGAGCTCATTTGGGAAGCCTCAAAGCCTTTCAGAGGCAACATCTGAACTGTTTTATGGTGTGTTTAAGAACAAATTGTTCCCTGTGAGGGTGGGGAGGCCCTGGCACAGGTTGTCCAGAGAAGCTGTGGCTGCCCCATCCCTGGAAGTGTTCCAGGCCAGGCTGGACAAGGTTTTGAGCAACCTGGGATAGTGGAAGTGTCCCTGTCTGTGGCAGGAGGTTGGAACTGACTGAGCTTTAAGGTCCCTTCCAGCCCAGGACATTCTGTGATTATGATTTCAGCCACAGCAAGACTGTTGAAGTGCCCTCTGCATGGAGCTCAGTGGGCATCATGTGAATGCAGGAGCTAAACAGGATGAAATCCTTCCCCTTCCTCTTGGACCATTTGTGTGTGATGCTTGTGAAAGTAAAGGAAACACTGGGAAGTGGGGGAAGACAAAGCTCTGCTTGCAGGTTTTGTTGTCAGTTGTTTTCAAACCATCAAGAAAGGAAATGTGGAAAAGAGGGCTTTAAAAAGAAAGGGAAAGAAACAGAAAACACCCCACACACACTTAAAAAAAAATAAAATAAATACCTCCCCTCCCTGGCAGCTCAATATCACAGGGTAGGGAGGCATTTTCCTTGCTTGCAGCATTTCCTGTGTCCGCCTTCCCACTGGGTCTTTCTGGATTTGTGAAAGGGAAAGGATGTCATGTACAAAAGGGACCAAGCTGCCTGGGAGGAAAAGCGATGGGGGAGGACGAAAGAGAGGGAAAAAGGAGTCAGGAATAATAAAGGACACACAAACATCTTGTGCAAAGCAGAGGGGTTTGGACCACTTAAGCAATTAAGCCTCTTGTTGGATTGTTTATTCTTGCCCAGAAGAAGAATTGCTGATTGGTGACCAAAACAGCATTTTGATGGTTACCAAGGGGGTGGAGAGAGGGAGGTGGGGTAGGAATGAGGCATTTTCTGTGAGTGGCTTTGAGGGAGATTCAGTATGGCAGGAAAAAAAAGGCCTTGTTAATACAGCACTGGGGTGGTCCCTGTGATGGACAAACCAGACAGGAACCCCTGGCATGGCTCAGCACCACCCCAGCTTTGCTGTGCAGTAAGGCAGGAATCCTCCAAAGGAGGAGAGAGCTCCTCCAAATCCCCCTAAGAGCCTGGAGAGAGCACTGGGATCCTTCCTGGATTTAAAGTGAGCACAGACCAACTCACAGCCTGAGAGATGGGGGGAGTAAGAGGTTGTTTAAATTCAGGAGTTTTGCTACGATCAGGGTTTACTCAGACAGGGTTCACCTCACCCTTATCTTTCAAAAAGCAGTGGTGGATGTAACAGCAGTGGCACTGAAGCACAGGGGTTGGATTAGTTGGGTTGAACCAGGCTTCTGACATATCCAGCAGTCCCAGTTTCCAAGGTGTCCATAAACCCCCAGATCCAATCCCAAAGGACAGGCTGGAAGGTTCCTAAAAGTGGTGCTAGAAGAGGTTACCCTGTCAACATGATGTGGCTTGCAGAGGTGTTTTGTCCCCAGGGAATCCAGCAGTGTGGAAAAAGGTCTCTGTGCTGAGTTTAGTTTCTAACCCGTATCTCTTCCATGGTTTACTACAGAACTTCAATTCTATTTAACTCCAGCACACCAAAATTTGCCAGGCCAATGATGAGCAGCAGTGCATGATTGCAGAAACAAACTCATACTTGGATGGACACTCCTGCCCACCTTGGAGTTACTTCTTGTCAAAAATTTCTTCCAGGAAACTTGCACTGGATGTAGCTAATCTTGGTAAAAAACAGATTTTTCCAGGCAAAGCTCTGGAAATGCCCAAAGAAATGGTAGAGTAACCATTCCTGGGGGGATTTAAAAGAAATAAATGGGGATGTGGTTTAGTGATGGCTTGGCAATGATGGGTTAATGGTTGGACTAGATAGCATTAAAGATCTTTTCCAACCTAAACTATTCTATGATTCCACGATTCCATGACTATGATTCAAGGATTCCATGAACAGCTCATAGCAAACACCGTGAATTCCTGCCCAGAATATCACCCATTTCTGTGAGATAGAAATGTTTGCTGGAGCTTTCAGTCTCAAAATGCATTTCCATACCATGCCTTTTAGACAGCGATGATTTAAGAGCTTCTATTCTCTGCCATGAGTCACTTTGCAAAGAAAACTCTGGCAAAATCTGAAAACCTTATTTCGATTTGAGGTTTGGAGCCTGGTTGTCCTCATCTCCCCCTGCAGTCTGTGGACAGGATACCTCACTCCAGAGAGGCATGCAGGGACCTGGTCTTGTTTAGGCAGAAATTTGGGTGGGTGGGAAGCATTCAGTCCATGTGAGGATGTCCAATTATCTCTGCTTTTAGCATGGGTACCAACCTGAAATTATCTGAATCAAGGCCAGCTCATTGGATTATGTTTTCACTGATTTCTGTGTGCAATACAGATGAAGCACCCAGGACAGGGCAGGAGAAGCAGAAATGAGCTCAAATAGCTCGTTCTAAAAAGCTGCTCCACAGTCCTTAACCTTGATGTATTCCTGCTGCCTTGACAAATCCTTGTCTCTGACTATTAATCATATTAAAGCAACCCAGAAGTGGTTATCCCACCAGTAGCCCTGGACTGCTTGTTCTTTGCTTGGCTTGCAGAGTCTTTAAAGAGCAGGAAGATGCTGCATCTATTCAAACACCTCCAACAAGCACTGTGAGTAAGCAGCCTTTGATCCTTGCTGAAGAGTTTTGGAGAGCCAGTCTTTAAAAATGCAATTTGTGGAGAGGGGTTTTGTGTTAGAACAGTCATTGCTGCTGAGCTCAGTCGAACGGGGAAGGAGGAAGCACAAGTAGAAAAATAATTGTTCAAAAAATTAAAGAAATAAAGGACACATAATATCAGCCAACATAATAGGCCAGTGAGTGGTTAAAGTGTTTGCATGTAAATGTTTGTGTCAGAAGCAAAATCTTAGAATATTTGAGGAAGCACAATCTGAGGTTTCTTCCTGGGCAGGGAATGTGGCTCTGCTTTTTCAGGGCTTGGAGCTCAGTGATCTTTAATGCCCCTTCCAACCCAAACCATTCTGTGATTCTCACTGCTAACATCTGCCAGGCTTGCCAGGCAATCCTGGAAGAGTTTATAAAAGCAAGACACAGGAGCACAAAACATTTACAGCGAGTAGGCCAAACTGCTGGATTTCAAGCTGATAGAAGCTGACAATTTGCAGACATAACAGGTAAATTAGTTACACCAGGAACATTTATCATAATCAGCCGTGGAGTGTGAGCAGTCCTCCAGGAGGAACAGCAAATAACCAAAGAAGGATGCTGTCGAATTTTTTTAAGTGTTTCCAGAAAAAGAGCTCCTTAAAAAAAAAAACCAAACTAACAGGCAGGGCCAGACAAATACAGAAGAACACAGAGAAGCACTGAGATTGGATCTGAATATTAGCTCCAGCTCTCTTACTAAAAAAGAGACTCATAGAAACAGGGAGACTACCAAAGTCTCAAATGTGACTCTGACCAACAGCCCACAACATCCTTTTTAGCCAAAGTTTGTCTGGATCTGATCTGTTTCTTACAGATAATTATTATGTGAAAATTTCTAATTAATCTCTATCTGATTTAAAAAAACAAACATAGAAAACATCTTATTTTCTTTCTCTATTTTGTCATCCTTTTAATCAGACATGAATAAAAAAGGTGCTGCCCTAAATAACAAAGATTTGACTGGAGCTGTTGAACCCTTAACTTGTGAAAGGGGCTTCAACTTCTGCATGGTGACTCTGAAACATAAACTTAATTTCCATCTCATGCCCATCACACTCCTCTGCCAAGGAGAACACACCTCAGGCACCTGGAGTCTCCAGCCCTCCTGCTCTTCTGAAATCTCAGCTCACTGACAGGATTGATTAAATGTACACTTTTTTTTCTTTTTTTTTCTTTTTTTTTTTTTTTTTTTTTTTTTTTTTTTTTTTTTTGCTGATGTTGTTTTATCCCTTGTCTCTAATGGGAATGTATTATCTTTAACTCTTCTCAGAGCACTCAAGATGACGGGAAAGCTGTTGAAAATAAATTAGACTAAAATAAACTCCAATTGGAAATGCTAAGTACTGCATGTTCCTGCTTTAGGAAAATGAAATACTTCATTCACATTCCTGAAACAGGACTTGGGACCATTTCAAGTGTTGTGACTTTTTTTAAATCCTCCAAAAATAGTGAGCGAGTTTTATAAATTCTTACTTTTCTCATATGATAAGGAATGAATTTATTATTAACAGAGCTTTCCTCTCTATGCATTTAATCAGATCTGGGCCTCATTAACTAAAATGAACACATATTACAAGTGATTTTTGTTAAGTGCCTTTTTGACTGGTCACCGGGGACCACCTGAACACATCTATGCTGTAATTAATAATATCAAAATTGAAATGTTGTTGCACCTAACATTTCTTTAAAGGTGAATTTGGCTTTCTGCTAAAAGCTGGGTTTAGTCTAATTTGGAAGAGAATCATAGATACAAAGGATGGTTTGGGTTGGAAGGACCTTCAAGACCACCCAGTCCCACCCCCCGCCTTGGGCAGGGACACCTTCCACTGTCCCAGGCTGCTCCAAGCTTTGTCCAGCCTGTCCTGGGACACTTCCAGGGATGGGGCAGCCACAGCTACAGGAATTTTCCATGGATTTCTATAACTTACAAACATATAGAGGGACAGACTGTATAGGAAAATCCTTTGTGTCTCATTTGAAGTCCCAAATTTATTTTGCTTAGAGCTCCTGTTCCCCTAGTCTTTTTTCCAAGGACAGTATCCACGTAGATTAAGCTCAGACAAAACACCAAAGTACAAGAAAATAACATATTGCAAGAACCCTTTCCTTGAGGAATAACCTTCCAGAATGAGGATTTTCAGGGGAAAAAGCAGAGCATATGAGGGTGGAGGGTGAAGTCCCCTGAGAGTACAGAGGATACAGAGGTCTCCCATAAATCCATTTGCCCAACATATTTTCTCCTCTTTCCCTCCATTTACCCCACCCCATTTGGTCCTCTTAAACCTTTAAGTAATTCCTCTCTCCCCTCCCTGTCTGCTTCACCTTAAAATGGATGGTCTGTCTTTCCAGGTCACATTCCCCTCCTGAATTGTTCTTCTCCAAGTTCCCCAGCTGGTCCCTGCAATCTCCATCCCTATTTATCCCTATTCCCTGTGTCCTTGTCCTGACTAAAAAGCCTGGGGGTGACCAAAAGCTGCTGCAGCCTGACACCTTGAAGTGACAAGCTTTGAAGATAGAGCAGGGACATCTCATCTCTTTTGAGGTTGCCCCACAAGGGAATCAGGCAGGGAGTGGGGAAATGAAAGAACAGAAAGAAGCTTCTGTCACAAAGATTCTTTGCCCCTTACACCTTTTCCCTCTTATCCCTAAGGCTCCTCTACTCCTTTCTTTCCAGACATAATGGGGAAGGGTGATGGGGTGGCTGTAGGGGCACTGTGTCCAGCCCCACAGCCTGATAACTTCTGCAGTAAGGTGAAGCATAATGCACACAGAGCAAATTCCTGCTGAGATTTTGCTGTGTCACTCAGTGCACTTGGCACAAACATGACGCAGGTCTGAGAACCCTGGGATGATTAAATTGCAATAAATACTACTATGAAAAAAAGATGTTTGTAGATGGTTTGAATCAGTTGGGTTTTAGAATTGTTAAAAAGATATTAAAATGTTAATTAATGGTTATAATAAAGTCACCACTTATATCAGAACCTTAGGGTGTTTAGATGCCCCCCCCCCAAGTTTAAAAGGGTGATGAAGATGATTGTCCCAAGCTTAGACAATGAAAATGTTGTAGGCAACACTGCAAATTATTTCTTTTGTATCTCATCACGCAGCTTCTGTTGTGGTGCTCACAAGTCACTCCCGCCTAATTTTTTAAGTGACAAGCTCTGACCTTTGAGTTGCTGATAATCCCCATTTGTTTCACTGATACCCAGCCAAACCTACCCAATTTTTCACTTTGGTCCAGCTGACAGGACCTGGGTTAGGCTGTGGCTGGGGAGCACTCCAGGTTCTCAGACCTGTCAAGTTCTGTATTGTAGAAGAGACTCTTCCTTGTGCTCTCACCTTGTGTTACCCAGTGGCCTGGCTGGTGTAAAACTCTCTCCCAGCACTGTTCTGCTCTGCCCTGCAGCCATCCTGAGCCCCCAAATGATGGTGCAGAGCTGGGGGCAGCTCTGGGTGCAGCAGCTGGAAGGGCATCGTGCTCAGCAGAGCCTTTCTAGATGTTCCTCCCTGCTGCTGCTGGGATCCTCTCTGCATGCACAGCTGTGCCCTTCTGCCTTGCCTGCGGGAGGAGAGTGGGATGGACAACAGGAATGATCAGACATCCCTGAACAGACTTTATCCTCTGTGCCAGAACTATGAAAAGCCTCAGTGAGCACTGCTGAGGGAGAACCCAACAACCTGGCCAAAGACCCTCCCTTTTAGCCCCTCAGTGCAGCAATGCTTGCTATCCCTGCATCTCCCACCCCTCCAAAGAGCAGAGACAATGCTGATAATGCAGGGCTGCCCCTTCAGCCCTCTGCCCACGGTTGTCCTTTCTTCCACCTTGTTTCCTGGAATCTCCTCTTCAGCTCTTCCCAGACTTCACTCACCACCCATCAGAACAACACCCTTTGATTTTGGTGAGGCTCTGGCACAGCTTCCCAGAGATGTTGTGGACTCCTCATCCCTGGAAGTGCTCAAGGCCAGTCTGGATGGAGCTCTGAGTAAGCTGGAAGATGTCTCTGCCCATGGCAGGGGGTTGGAGCAAGATGATCTTTAAGGTCTGTTCCAAAACCATTCTGTATTTGATGTTTTTGTGATTTTGCTCACAGTGCTCAAGCAGATCTGTCTCTATCATGACTATTTTCAGTGGTGTTGTAGCCATGAAAATCTAGAGAGAAATTCTGATTCCCAGGAAAGGCAGCTCAACTCTGGGCACAGGACACAAACCACTCCTTCCTAAAATATTTTTTTTTTCCCCCTAGGGAATACAATGCCTTAGGTCTCTGAATGAGCCTCACTTCACATCAAGGCAAATCCTGAAGCCCTCAATTAATTTTTGAACAGTCTTTATCTAGTAGACTGGACTGTCTGTTTAAAAGACACATGAAAATGAATCTTCTCAACTGTCAACTTTGCACCTCATTAGGAGCAGTGCAAATCAGAGGGAAAAAGAGGCAAAAAAAGGACAGCAAATCTCTATTTCCAAAATAGCACTCAGTGCTTTAATGGATTCATGCACACAGCTCCAAAAACAAATGGTTGATTAAATTAAATCAGATTAAATAAACAAAAGAAGCAAAGGGAAAGCACAGATAAGAATTTGGCTCTGTGACTGGTATTATTAGGCGGGGAAAAACAGTTAATTTAAATTTTAAGAAGGATGCTGTTTGTCAGGGTAGTTTCATTTAAACATATCTATTCTGTCCATGACACATTGCCAGATCTCCTCTTTGTGAAGCCAACATGGAAAATCAGTGTTATTTTGCCAGCCCTGTACTATGGAGAGATTGAGATGTACTGACATGAAGTTTTCCTATCAGGAAGAACATTCTGGGCAGGATTTATTTCTGCTTTAAAGCATTTTGTACGTGGGCAGCCCACCAAAGCCTGCTGAAGCCACCTGTATCTTGGTGTCCAGGGCTGTCCATGTTCTAGAGCCAGGGATCTGTCCCAGCACCAGTTAGCCAGCAGAGCTTTCACTGGTACCAGTGCAGGTCAGGGGACAGTCAGGAATAAAGTCAAGCATCATCTGAGTCATACAGATTCACCCAACCTTATAATTCCTATTTTTTCTCAGTATTTCTGATTTAGTAATGTATCTCTACCATTTTCACATGATGACTCTGGATTGTTTTTTCTCTTTTCTGGGTGGAAACAGGCTCCAGCTGGTTTTCATTGTATGTCCTTGATGGTGATTTCTGGTTTGCTGTTCTGCCTCTTCCGCCTCAAACACTCAGCCATGGGGGAATGTTACCAGTGGCCCATTCTATTCTTTCTCCAACTCATCAATATTAATTAAACAGGAATCTACCAGCATTGATTAGGAAAATGCTCCCATTATCTGCACAAATGAACACCAAAGGAAAATCAGCAGGGACATCCCTGTGGAGAGGATGCCACAGTCAACACAGGACTCAGTTCTGAGAAGGGAACAATGAATGTTCTTGCTAATCAGCCACCCAAATATTCATAGCAGCAGAATTAAAAGAAGACAGATTTTCTACAGAATTATGAGCACAATATTTTGTAAACAATCCTGCCACCACATCCCCAGCTTTCCTCTCATGTACAGAACCAACTCCTCCTACTGAGATACAAGAGGGACCTTCCATGTCCCAAGTCTGGCAATGCATCAGCTTTGCAGATCCCTACATCTCCAGGCCTCCACAATCCTCACACTCCCCAAATCCCTCCAGCTCATCCTCAGAACCCCTGAACTCCCATCTACACTATCTCCAGTCCCTCTCAGGTACCCTCATGATGAGTTTATCAGGAAGCAGAAGAAGCAGCAATGCCCTCAGCACAGATACACAGTGATTGATGTGCCACCAGGGCAAGAGGAATGGGTAATTCTGGCTTTCATGCTAAGGCTAACAGAAAAAGTCTTCTGTTCATTTCTAGGAACAAATTCTTGGGGATTTGAGTAATTCTTTCAGTCTCATTGAAACTGGCAAGCAGACAGAAACAGTTCTAGGAGGGGGAAGCAAGACTGACAGTCAGCTAAGACAGACGGACAGTTGCAGTGTGATCATGTTAAAAATGAAAATCAAGGTAAAAACACATTTCTGAAATGTATTCAGAGGTTTAGCTACCTGTCACTCCATGCTGAAGTGTAGTTAAATAGTTTTGAAGGAGTTAAACCTCCAGTGGGACTGGTTGGTGTGATCCCTCCAGCTGCAGGCAGTGAAATGTGCAGCCCACTCCCAAAGAGGATTCTCTCAGCACATCTCAGGGAAAAGGAGAGGTTAAAACAAAAGCAGCCTTTCAAAGTTTGAAATCTGCCAGGTGGCCACTGGTTCTAATCATCCAATGGTAGCATTTTTCCTGGTGTCATATGAAAGAGGCCAGCCCAAGACATCACTTGCTGTCTGCTCTGGAGTCATTCCTGGCTGAGCTCTCTGAAGTCCCAGACCCAGATAAACATCTGATCAGCATTCCAGAAAATCTGGGGGTGAAAGCTGTCATCCTGAATAGAGGTGTCAGGAACACAGGTGGGTCCATGACAAACCTCAGGAAATACAACCAGGCCAAATGCAAAGTCCTGTACCCAGGTCAGGGCAATGGTCAGTATCAACACAGACTAGAAATTAATTGCTTGTGGAAAAAAGGATTTGGGGACACTGGTGGATGAAACACTGAACATGAGCTGGCAATGTGATATTTCAGTCCAGAGAGAAAATTGTAACCTGGGCTGCATCAAAAGCAACATGGGCAGCAGGTTGAGAGAGGGAATTCTGCCCTTCTACCCAGCCAGGAGTGTTGCATTCCAAAATAAGAGAGGCGTGGAGCTGTTGGAGCAAGTCCAGATGAGGCCACAAATGTGATCAGAGGGATGGAGCTTCTCTTACATGGAGACAGGCTGAGAGAGTTGGGATCGTTCAGCCTGAAGAAGAGAAGGTGGCAGGGAAAATTTAAACCCCCTTCAAGTGCCTAAAGAGGCTCCAAGAGAGCTGGAGAGGGACACGGGTATGCAGGGATGTGACAAAGGGGAATGGCTTTCTCCTGAAGGAGAGTAGGTTTAGATTATCAATTATTAGGAATAAATCCTTGACTGTGAGGGTGGTGAGGCCCTGGCACAGATTGCCCAGAGCAGCTGTGGTTGCCCCATCCCTGGAAGTGTTCAAGGCCAGGCTGGATGGGGTTAGGAACAACCTGGGATAGTTGGAGATGTCTCTGCTTATGTCATGGAAGTTGTACAAGATGATCTTTGAAGGTCCCTTCCAACCCAAACCACTCCACTTTCAATGTGAGTGAGGCACACCGTGTTCCTCATGCACAACTTGGAGTGTGGGGACAAATTGCTCCTGCAGCTGCCTGTAACAGCCCAGGTCACTGATGAACTTCCACAGAATCCCTGTTGGCTGCATGTGGAGCCTTGACCTCTCACTCATCGACAGGCCCACATCCCAGACACATAATATGGGATTTTATCACCTCCACGTGGACATGTTCAAACTCTTCAAACACTGATGATAATCCAGAAGAGAACAGGTCTTCTTTAGGTTCTCTGTCACCTCTGTCACCCCTGTTCAGATCCCTTGGACACCCTGGGAAGTCCCAGAGTGCAAAACTTCCATGCATTTGCAAGCAGACCCCAGCTCTGGATGTAGGTGAGATGCACCACACGCGTGGCACGCGAAGTTCTGATGGGTTACAGATGTTTCAGGCAAGGATAAAACCACTTTGCACAGTGGGATATAAGTTGGGAATGCTGACCTGGCCACAGTATTTTTAGTTGTGATAATAATAATAATAATCACAAGGACTCAGATGTTTAAGTTCAGCCCTCGAGAGACTGTGACCACAGAAGTCTAACAGCAAGAAACAGCCCCATCTGCTTTCCCATCTGAAATTAGCTGGAAATAGTCTTGTTATCCACTCGGCCCAAGCATGTCATCCCAAACCTCTTTTCAGCATATGCTTTTCAAAATACATTAGCTTGGTTCTGCAGGGTTTTGGCAAAACATTTTCCATCATGATTTGCAAAGTCATCAAAATCTCAGCCTTCCCGAGGATTGTGCCGATTTCATTTCGACGTTGCTTAAAACCAGCTTTTACATAATATATTTCAGCATTTAGTTGGTGGAGTTATTCCATTTGAAATATATATTTAGGATACATTGTTTGTTCTGATTTATTTTATGTTAGAAGCTTATTTATTATGTTCCCTTTTATTCAGCATTTATCTTCACGTTTAATTTTATATTCACTTTCTTATTATAATTCCATATTCTACAGCTTTATCTAGTAAAAATGAAACACTAGAAGTCAAACAAAAATAAATGTTGGAATAGTTTCAGTGATATATTCTCATTGACCAAAAAATGTGATGCGTTTCTAAATGCACGAGACGAAAAAATCAAAATATAGCATTATATTAGACTGCAATGAAAAAAAAATATCATAACTACCAAATTTCTCATAAAGCTGAGTCTCAATAACTCTCCTGGCTCACTATACATGCTGATGTATTTATTCAATCATGCAAATATAAAAGACTCTTTTCCTAATACTGACATGGCTTGTGTCATTAAAAATTGAATAACAAATATTTTTGCTTTTCTGAATAAACACTCCACTTGCTGGTTTTTTTTTTTTTTGTTTGTTTTTTGGTGTTTTTTTTTGTTTGTTTGTTTGTTTGTTTGTTTGTTTTGTTTTTTTGAATGACATCATTATTATTCCTGCATATTTGACGTTGCTTGTTTACACTCGTTGGGTTTGGATCCTCTTCAGTTTGACTCTAGATACATCCTGCTTCTCATTAGAAGAGCTAAAGAGCACACAGATCCTGCCTAAGCATATGTGGCATGTGCTATTCCTTATCCTCAGGCTGGAAACATTGATTTTCACACTGAGGGAGAAGCAGCAGAACAGTGCAGGTCTTGCTAATTATCCCTACACTGCAAATTCAGGAGAAATAAAAGTCTGAGAAGGACCAAACCCCAAGAGTTGTGTGAGATTTTCCTCTGCCTGTAATTCTTCAGCAACTTTTCAGCTGACAAATGCATTTGGTGAGAGCCAGGACTCACACATCACTGGTGTTTTAACCAAAATATGTGTGGTAAATCCATCTCCAGTTTATCTTTCCTCGCCCTGCTCACAGCAAACCCCTGAATCACAATAATCTGCCTTCCCCCCTCGCAGTGAACAGAGCATTAGGTAGAGATCTGCTCTTTTTTTGTGATTGCTTTTTAATGTCTTTTCACTACAGCAGATAGGCCTGACGTCATTAAGGCTGTTGTTATCTTTTGAGAGGATTACTGAACACATAATTGGTATCAGTTTCCCTTCCATTAGAGATTTAGGAAGTTTGGTAGTATTTATACAAGTGGGGTTTTTAAAAAAATATTCTATGAGACAAAAGAACAAAAGTTTATTATTTCATTATGTTCCTCAGTGCCTAGGGGTTGTTTTGGGTTGCTTTGGATTGATTTTTGCTTTCGTTTTCTGGATATTGAACATTGTTTCATGTAACACTAATCTTTATGCAGATATTGGGAGGCCAATAAAGTTGAATGCTGTGAAGAACTGATGTAGAAAGATGTCCAGGAAAGCCACTTCCAGCTGACAAGGGCTCTCCTGGTCTCACTCTTGTTTTTGTATGTACTAATAAATCCTCTGTTTATTTTATTCCTTCCAATGAAATTCCTTGTTTCTAAAATTGCTGAGTAGAGTAGCATCCAGTCAGTCCTCCAGTGAGGATCTCAGACAGGCAGAGAAGCACAGACAACCACCAGAGACATTTTGTAGGACCTCACACTGGAATTGAACAGCTTTTTTCATTGAGCCTGGACCATTAGTAGCATCCAAAGCTGGTCCTGATTTATCTCAGCTCCTGCACCCACATCGTGGGGTAAGGGAATTTATCTAGCTCAGAGGATGAGCATGGATTGGATGAGAGGGCAGAAGGAGGCTCTGATACACCCACAGTAAATCTCAGGGCATAACCAGACATGAATTTTCAGTTTCTCACCACTAACCCACCTTCCATGTAGGGATTAACTTGTAACACAAAGTTGCCTCTGAAACAGGCAAATCCAAATACAAAATTATCCATATTCTGCTTGTTTTCTTCTTAAAGATATTTAGTAGGAAGTCTCTTGTATATTAGACATAGAGGAAATGGAAAGAGACAGAAAAAAATCATAAAAACAAGCCCCAATCTCTCAAGGCAGGAGTGATATTGTAGAGGACCAGATGTGCTCACTGCAGAAACACCTTTGCAGAGCTCCAAGGCTCATCAGAGGCTGTCTGAGAGAAGCAGCAGGAGATTCCAGCAGCAGCAAGGACAGCTTAATACAAAGCTTTATTTGTGTCTCCTCTTTCAATCTCACTTTGCAGCCTGGGGAGTGAAGTCCCAAACATGTTTGACACATTCCATTTCTCAAAGCCAAGCTTTTCCCACCAGCTGCTCTTTGCTCCATGTGATCCACTGACAATATTTCCCCAGGGCAAACTGGAGTCACCTGCCCAAGATAACCCAGGAGGAGTCCTCACAAAAGGCACTCAACTGTGCTTTAAATTGTGGGACTGCTCCCTTTGGTCCCAAGCTGGTCCAGGCTGGTGCCCTGGACTATAAAAGACAAGAATAATTAACACTGATTTACATCCTCCCTCACCTCACAGAGCTGTCTTTCTATTTGCCCCAGGATGGTGGAAATGTCTTTGAATCACATTAATCTATTTTTCACAGGAAGACTGAGCCTGCTTTTTTTCACATACAGGTAATTTCCCATTTACGTGGATTTGGTAGGTGGAGATCTCAGAGGTCTCTTCCAGCCTTAATGATTCAGTGATTCTTTAAGTGTTTCCATTGCACTGACTATATGAGAATTATTTTGCTGGTTCTTACCTCCTCCTTTGCTTTGGTTTCTCTCACCTTTCAGAGTATTTGGATCAGGGACACAGCTAATCAATCTCTCAGCAATACTGAGCTCACAGGTTTCTTTGCAATCCTGGCCCTTGAGGTGCAATTTGGATGCAGTCTTCTCCAAAGGAAATGGATTTGATAACACAGCAAAATCAAAGAATCATTTGGATTGGAAAAAACCTTTAAAATCATCGAGTCCAATCCCAGCACTGCCAAGTCCACCACTAAGCCATGTTCCCAAGTGTCACATCTACAGATCTTAAATACATCCATGGATTTAAGACATTTTCCTGGGCCACAGTGACCCTAATGAGGTCCTAACCCAGCAAAGAGCAGGGACAGTCCATAATACTTTTGGAAAATGTAAAAATTCCCTGATGTGGTATGCTTACTGAGTTTTAAATCTTATGACTTGGGGACATCTCCACTGCTCACCAAATTCTAAAAAAGATCCCCAAATCATCCATTCAGTGCAGGAGACTTTCATTCCCTGAGGGGTGAAGCTACAGGTAAATCATCTGTTTAACCAGGGAGAGGCTGCCCCTTAGAAAAAGGTGATAAATCATCCTGTGATTTAAAATCTGAATTTAATTTCAGACACTGGCAAAAAAAAAAAAAGGGGAGGAGGGGAGATGGAGCATTAAGAAACTGCTATTTTGTCTCCAAAGCAATTGAGCAGCGTGTAATGAGGACCAGCAGGGACAGATATTCAAGGATGCAGCGTGGTTTCCTGAAACACGAACAGATGGAAAGCAACTCCTGTGCTGCTGATGACTCCACCCAGATGCCTTTGTGCTGCTTCAGTGTTTCCACTTCCAAATTCACCATTTCCAGGGAAGGACCAATGCTGGAGCCTCACCCATTCTATCACCTGGGAGAAGTTCTTGGAGGGAAGCGTTATGAGTAATAAAATGACACAGTCGGATTAATAATAAAACATTAGGTTTTTATTTCGTGATCAAGATACGGTCTCTGATAGCCACAATCAAAGAGACAGCGTCAAGCCCGGGATCGGCGCTGGGTGAACTCTGATTTGACCTCTACCGTGTCAAACCCCATCTGTTCACAAATGCTGCCTCCATTGGGTTGGTTTTTATACAGCTGTTTCCACCTGGGGCAGAGGTTCTTCTATTCTTTCGTTGCTTCATGTATTCATGAGGTTTCCTTTTCTCCATGCTGGACTGGACAGAGCCGTTTTTGGGAAGTGATGAATGCAGATGCAGAGTTATGGGAACTTGGTATTCAGATGCGAGGTCTAACGACCCTGGTTATCTCCATCGTGGATATTATCAAATGATCATCGCCCTGGTGTTCCCCAGTCAGTCCCAGGAAGGGATTCATCTCCACTGGAGCCACGTCTTTTAGTTTGTTAATTAGGTTTCCCCCCTGCTGCCATCGGCGGTTTCGCAATTCTGTGAAGCAATCTTTCCCCAGAGGTTGCTTGTAGGTTTAAAACTTCCAGAGATTTTCCATACGCGCACAACTTATTACATCTATATTTCATACGAGCATGAATTATTCCATAATGTATATCACAAAGGTATTGCCTGAACTACGTTTGGGAGGCTGCAGATGGGTTGTCTCCTGAGAAGAAAGTAATGGAATCATAAAATGGGTTGGAAGAGACCTTAAAAATCANCCTGCTGCCATCGGCGGTTTCGCAATTCTGTGAAGCAATCTTTCCCCAGAGGTTGCTTGTAGGTTTAAAACTTCCAGAGATTTTCCATACGCGCACAACTTATTACATCTATATTTCATACGAGCATGAATTATTCCATAATGTATATCACAAAGGTATTGCCTGAACTACGTTTGGGAGGCTGCAGATGGGTTGTCTCCTGAGAAGAAAGTAATGGAATCATAAAATGGGTTGGAAGAGACCTTAAAAATCATGGAGTCCCAACTTCCTGCCATGGGACACCTTCTTTTAGACCAGGTTGCTCCAAGCCCCATCCAGCCTGGCCTTGGACACTTCCACGAGTGGGTCAGCCACAGCTTCTCTATGCCAGAGCCTCAGCACCCTCTGGGAGTACAGCAAGGTCTGGAGGTGTAAATCACCTGGGATCATAGGACTCCTGTCCTATCAAACTATTGAGCTCCTCAGTTTACTCCCAAGTCCTGATATCTCCAAATCTGTGCCAGCACAGATGAGCCAGGGGCAGGACTCAGGGTAACTTTTCAGAAAGAGGATCTGCAAGTAGGTGAACATGGGCTCATGTATGAACTGAAGAGGTTCCCCCTGCCCTTGTCCTCACAGGAGAAAGGTTTGACCTTGAGATCAAGGACTCTGTAAAACTCTAACATCTTTACCTTCTCTTTTTTCTTTCCTGTGAGAAGTAACATGAAACTGCTCATGTTATTTTTTTTCCCTCAAAAAATACTCTCTCGCTCCCTGCCAAAGGGGACTGTAGAAGGCCAAGGCTGGAACAAATTGAAATCTCCAGGTATCTAACAGTCATTTCAGCTTCTCCACATGATCCTTTGCACTGCTGGGGTTTCTGCAGTCAGGTTGTTATTTCAGTTGACATCTCCAGTCATTTCTATTTCTAGAAGAAGTGGAAATGCTGAGCCCTGTATCCAATGGGTGCTGATCTGCAGAGTCACGAGAGCAGGACCTGTCTGAGTGGCCTTTGGTGAGAAAGGCAAGACAACCATGAGCAAAATATTCCTTGAGAGTCATTCCTTTTTAACACATTCCAATTTCCTGGCCCTACTGCTTCTGCATGAACTGCTTCCACATGAGTAAATGACAAAATTCTAGTTCACGAATTACCACCAACTAGTGGATGGCTCCTGTGCTCAGCAGCTACCCACTCACATGATGTCTGAAGCTGTGTGTATATTATTCCCTGAAGTACCAGGAATGTTCTTATACATCTAAATTCAGCTCAAGATTTGCCATGGTTTGTGCAGCGATTAATGGAAGGTCTGAGTTTATTTCGTGCTGCCGGCACCGTAATCAGTTTACTTGGGGATTCACATCGGGGATTAACAATTTTGCAAAGATTGTTACATCAGATACAGTTCCCAGAGGTGAAAATGCCATTTTTGACGTGATTAACTGAGGGAAGTTGCAGTTATAAATAGACATACATGGGGCTGGCAGGAACCAAGAAAGTGAGTTGCAAGGGGATGCTCAAAGCTGGTTTTTACCCCCCCTGATGGTTTCTGTCACTCTTCAGGAGCACTGTGGCTCTTGGGCATTGCCCCATACCTGTTGAACTCCTGGGACCAGGTCTTTTACCAGTGCTAATATAAATCTGTGCCCAGTTTGCATTGGGAAAGGCCAGTTGATGTCTTCACACCAAAATATTGCACGTTGCATTGCAAATTGCCCAACACTTTAAGCAGAGAAGAACTCCAACTTATTTCATTGCTGTTACACCCACTTTCATGTGGTGTGAAGTGCAGCAGATTTCAGGATATTTCAGTTTAAAGGACTGAATTTTAATGAGAGTATCTGTTAACCTCTCCAGTCCCAGCTATTTCAAACACTCTGTAATTCAATGCAAACTCACTCTGACAACTATTTGGCCTCTTCAAAGAAATCCCTGCCTATTGAGAAGTCTAAGAAGGCTGTAAAATGTCCTTCATCATTCTTTAAGCACCATATAAAGGTGTCTTTGTCTGTTGCTTGCTGGATAACACTGTGCCCATGGGGATGGGCCCAGGTTTTGGATTAGCTGGGATCATGGATCAAAGCCCCCTTGATCCAGCACATGTCCACAATGATCTTCTCATCCTCCCAGAAATCTCCACGGAAAGCTTTGGGATGGAGGAGTTGATACCAATCCGTTTTTGGGAGCCCTCTCTGTGACAGAAAGAAAAGTCCTCAGTCATTTGTTTTAGAAAAACATGTCACACAATGGATCTGAGTGTCAGATGAGCTTCCCTGCTCTCCTGCGAACAAAAATAATGGCATCTTACACACAGACAAAAGGAAATGTAGGGGTAAAGAAAGCTGCTCTGCCCCTGTTTGAGATACAACAATTTCAGAGCCTTTCTTCTTGCTTTTTCACTTCCAGGTCACTTCCTGGACCTTTACACACATTTTCTTCCATCAGCTTTTGCTTCAGTCACTGAAAAGAAAAGAAAAAAACAAACAGAAACTTGATGGCCAAGGGTGATGCTGTTGAGCTGAGCCCACCCTGCCAGCCTGCTATTTCTGGCTGGATCCTTTTAAACTTGTGGATGGCTCTGTAAGCCTTATTTACACTTATTTACCAAACTCCATCTGACAGCAAAACACAGCAGCTCTCCTCCCTTCCTCTCCGTGGCTGTGCAGGACTCATGCAGGCAGAACCACAGTGCCCACTGAAAGGCAGAAAATGTGATGGGAATGGGTGTGAATCCTTGCTGCTACAGGAACAGAGGAGGAAAAGGAGCAATATGTGTTCAAACATTTTCTGAGAGACCTCTCTAAGTGACCCCTGCAGACTCAAATGAGGAGAGCAATGTTTTACACTGAGTGAATAAAACACCCTCTTCTGATTCAGGGTTGGTTTTTTTCAAGAAAGGAGGGAGGCCCGCTTAGATGTGGGACAGAGCAGCTGTTTAGCAACACAGAGCAGCACCAAAAATCAGTGCCAGGCAGAAAATCTGTGGAGAAATGAAATGCCTGGGAAAACTGAAACAGGTAGGATGTGATTTCTTGGCAGTATGTAATCACAGCACCTCCTGGAACAGCACTAATCAAATTTAAAGCACCACATCCTTTGCTGAGCTCAAGAGCACCTTCAGAATCATGGTGGGACCCTGAAATGAAAATAACCTGAAGCTGCTGCACCCCCAGACAGATCCTAGAGCAGACCCCTCCAAACTTTGGGTTTTTCTCTGCGGAGTCCATCACACATGAGTGAGCTTCTGCAATATGGAAATCTATGTGAGACAAATTCTTCCCTTCCCATAGCAGGGATCTTACAGCTTTTTCAGCCTTGAAAATAAAATTAAATGAACATGGCCTAACCAAATCACTAGAAAAGGGACAAGATGTGCCATCACTAAGCCTAGAACAGCCATGAATGAACCTGCAGAAGGATCATTAACATTTAAAATTTGGGCTTTGGTACAAGATGATCTTTATGGTCTTTCTAATCCAAATCATTCTAAGATTTTATGATTCTATGATTCATGGGTTCATCAGCACTTTCCTTTCTAAAAATTCTTAGGTCTTTTCCTTTGTAGAACAACATCTTCATATCTCTCCCACAAGGACTTAAGGTTTCCTTGTTGCTTCAGGTGGGTGTAAACTCAGAGTAAGTATGATTAGGACAAAGAAAATCACAGGCAGATTCTATGATTGACTCCTCTTCTCTCTCTTCTTCTCTTCTCTTCTCTTCTCTTCTCTTCTCTTCTCTTCTCTTCTCTTCTCTTCTCTTCTCTTCTCTTCTCTTCTCTTCTCTTCTCCTTTCTCTTTCTCCTTTCTCTTTCGCTTTCTCTTTCTCATTCTCTTTCTCTTCTCCCTCTTTCCTCCACAGCCTGATCATTGGAATTTCAGCCAGAGCTGATACTTACCTGCATTTAAAACATGATTGCTTTTGGCATAAGGGGCTTTGGGAGCTTCAGATCAGCTTTTGAAATCAAAAAGATGCTCTTAGTTTTATAGCAGAGTGACTTTCAAAGGGAAACAGTGGCTGGTGGATTTTAAAGCAGCTCCCCAGCACCTCACACAAGGATAGGAGAGTTGATGATACACTGATACACTAACCAGTGCAGGGAAGGCTGGAGGACACTGAAAAATAATAATTATGGTCCCTGGCATGACTTATTGCCTCTCTAGAAACTCTAGGAACTCTGGCAACTACCTCAACCCCCTGAAGGTCATTCCTTGCACATGGTGCTTTCTCCAGGAGACCGTGTGGGAGAAAGACTTGAAGGATCAGGAGCTCCCTCTGCTCTCCTGCTCTGCACCCATTTAGCCAAGCTGAAGTGTTTCAAACACATGCCACAACTCATCTTCCTGGTGAGATCCCCAAGGAGAGCAGAAAATGGATTTAATTTGAAAGCAGCACTGGATAAATTTTAAATAACCAATAACTAATGAAAAGTGAGCTGGCCAGAGAAATTGTGAAATCACAGAAACCACTGGAATAAACAAATAAAAGACCTGCTTTACTGGAAGCATTTCTGTAGTGAAACCAACTGCAGTGAGACGCGGAACAATCTTGCCAGTAATGGATAACATTTATCACATTCACGGATTCATGGAGCCATTCTGCACACCTGAGGCTGCTAACAACGTGGGGGACGGGGGGAGCTGCACTAAAGGCCAACATATGGCAGTAAATCTGGAGCAGCTGAACACTGGGATAAATTCACAGCAATATTTCCAAATTTTTAGGGCCGTGACTTCCCAGTTGTCCTGTAAAGAAATATCAGTGTAGGGAATTCAAAACATCTTTTCATCTGTGAGTTACATGAGGGAAAAAAAAAAGTTAAATTCAGTTTTAAGAGCAGATTTCCTGCAAATAATTCCAATAATTAGGCACCTACTGTAAGGCAGGATTCTACAACAGTCAGGAGAAACAGCCACCTCTGCACATCACTTCCCACTTCACCTTCCATAGGGAGCCTTGTTCACCCATCACACAGGGAAACAAAGATGTGTGACCATCACGAGGCTGGAAAAGGACACAGGGTTTAAATTACTAGATCACAAAAGAGAAAACTGATGTCTTAATTTTCATTTTACTGATTATTTGTGCTGGCCCTCTGTTTACCTTATTCCTGCAACTCTCAGAGGGACGTGAGGAAATAATTAAGGCATAATCCTTTATTTTTTTTGCTTGGTAAAATATGGAGCAATAAAAGGCTGCTAAGATTGATTAGGGGCTGAAGCGAAGCAAAAGCCTGGGGTAGATTTCACCTTGCTGTTTCTCAGGATGATGCAAAGAAATTGAAGTTGAGCCTTTTGCAGGTAAATCACAGGCCCAAATTGGGAAAAAATAATCCCTGTGCACAGCTCCTTTCTTTGAGGTGACTGAATTGTTCTGTAGCATTTCTGCTTTTTCTTTTCCAGAAAAACTGTAGCAAAATTAGTTTCTTTGAATGGATGACCACACTTCAAAGGAAAATATAACTGAAAAGCCAGTGTGAAAGCCATATTGAAATAAAGGATTTTCTGAACCAGCTGGGAGGTTGGAAAACAACTTCTGTCCACCCCAAAGCATCACCAAAGAGTTGTGGGGCCAGGACTGATGCCAGCAATCAATCAGGAGGTTTAAATTCCGGGCTGAAGTGAACATGGGGCCATGAATAACTCAGGAGGATACAGAGGACACAAGGACAGGTTGCATGGGGCAGAAATGGCTGCCAAAAATGCAGAAGAAATCACTGAAATGGGAAATCCCTTCTCCAGAAAGATGCTTCATCTTGCAGATTAACAAGTAATGGTGCCCTAGAACCAAACCAGCTTTTCCTCTTCTCCTTCCCCCATTTCTTTCAATTTTTCTTTCTATTCCTTTTGCATTTTCTTTTTCTATTTCCTCTTTCTTTTCTATTTTCTTTTTCATTTTCTTTCTCTTTTGCTCTTCCCTTTTTCCTTTCTCCTTTTCTTGTTATTTCTCTTTTTTCTCCTTTTTCTTTTTTCCTCTTTTTCCTTTTCTTCTTATTTTTCTTTTATTTTTTTTCTTTTTTTTTCTTTTATTTTTCAATTTTTTTTTTCCTATTTTTCCCCCCTTTTTTTTGTTCCATTTTCCTCTTCTGTTTTAAGCATTCACAAAGTTATTCCATTTTAGAAAGTGGTCTATGTTAGCTCATCAGCTGTCTGCCCACATGGCTGAGTACCTGCTTACCTGATTTCTCCTCCCACTCTCGGGTTGACTCCTGCTGCCCAGCTCCCTGCCTGAAGGCAGAAGTGTAAATGACAAAGATTGTGGAGGTTGGCAAGCAAGGACCATCACTTCAAATTTTGCTGCTAGACAAACAATGCTTTTGTTGCAAAAATAGGTGTGAGAAATGGTCACATGAAAATTTTGATGTTAAAAAAGCAAAATTTTTTTTCATTAGAAAATCATCCCAGGTAAGCTTTTCCCCCATTGCCTGGATCACAGGGAATTATTTATCCTCTGGGCAGAAGCAACTGCAGGATTGGCTGAGATTTGATTTAGATTTAGATTTAAAAATTAGATTTAGACACAGAGGATGCAGGAGTCAACTCTGAACATGGGCATGAGTGTGGCTGAGCATTCACAGTTCTCTCTTGGTGTCCACGGATGGCTCCACAACCTGGGCACCCCTGTGTCAAGTATTTTGATATGATGATCCCCACCCTGTGATTTTGAGCCCATGTGATCCACAAGCTCATAGTCAGAAAAATGGAAATATAGTGACCAGTGAGGTAGAGTGAAAACAAACTGATCAAAGTCATGCTGGTAGAGTGTCTTGGTTTGAAAAGACAGGTGTCTGCTAAGGAAGGCAGGAGCCTCCCCTGAAATGGAAAGCGTAAACCCCCTCCCTCTGAATTATTATAATTTTGAAATTAAGGGGGGCTCTCAGGCAAAGATATGGGAGCAGGAATAACAGTTCTTTATTAGGGAAGAAAATAAAAAAATAAAATAAAAAATGCAGAAATACAAAACAACACTGCCAGAGTCAGAATCCAACCTGACACCCTGTGGGTCAGGGTGTTGCAGCAGTCCCATTCCATGGTGGCTGCAGCCCTCCTGCAGTGCCAGGTGTGGTTCTGTTGGAGCAGGGATCCTGCAGAAGGGTGGAGTTTTCCTCTGAAGGTCTAGTGGTGGTGTAGATGGGCCTGGTCTTCCTCTGGGAATCCAGTTGGAAAAGGCTGCTGTGGTGTTCCAAGAGCCAGATTATACCCAGGTAGAAATGCTTGGCTCCTCCCCCTGGGTGGAGCATCTCCCAGTGGATGATGTAATTTTATCAGTCATGCAGTGACCCTCAATGGCCCATGAACAGAAGAGATCTCCTGGAGGGAGGATTGGTTGTGGAAAAGATAAAGAAAACTGTAATTGCCTCACCTCTAACAGAAAGGAATAGAATACACACCCCCATTTCCAACCCAAGACATAGAGCAATATTAGTGTGTGGCAGAGACCTGCAGCTCTAAAAAGTGATCATGCAACAAATAGTGACACTCTGCTTTTCCCTTTCTTGATCCCACAACAATTATAAAATGTGCTCAGCTGAAATATTTAACATGGTACTTGTGGATGGGATGATGCCCAAACCCAGGGAAAGCAGACACTGTGGAAGGTGAACACTCTTCAAATGCCCCTTATGGCTTCACACTTCCCTCCCTCCTATTCTTGTCATGTTTTCCTTCTTATCTGCAGGTCAAGTATTAATAGGAAACAATAAAGACAGAGATAACTTCCTATTGATCTGGAAAATAAAGTGGGAGACACAAAGTGGAGAGAACAAAAAACCCTGCTCCAGTCCTTTGAAAATTAACTCAGCATCTGTGTTTGGACCTTCTCCTGCAGATTGTGGCAAAGGAGGAAGCTGAAAGGAGAAGAAAGATGTGTAAAAGTAACTTTAAAAATGTTTTTGTCCCAGCTCTAAAAGGATGAAGACACCAAAAAGAGGGAGATTTATCTTGAAGCCTTCCTGGAGATTGATGAAAGCAATCTTTTTTAACACAAGGAAAGCACTTGGATTTGATCAGTGGCAACTTAGAGAATGCCAAACTGAATCAAATTCCTTCTATTTTTGTGATTTTTACTTCCTTCTCCTCCACCTCCTCCCATTTCTGATTCCCAGGAGAAGCCCACCAGGAGCAAACAAGGAGAGCCCAACCTGCTGCTGGTGCAACTCAGCTTCACCCTGTGGGCCTGGGGGGGCAACATGACCTGAATTGTGAGATTGTGAGACTGGGTTGCAAAAACTCCAACCAGAGTGGAAGGCTCAGAATTCTGAGCTTATGAATTTATTCCCTGAGAAGAGGGAAAGGCCCTGGTGAAGGGTATGGAGAACTTATTACAACTTGTAGCTTTCTGTAGACTCCTGCCACACACATCTATGGCTCCACCTCACTGAACAGCATCATTTAAAAAACCCTCAAGCTCAGTGGTTTTTTAGTCCATAAGGGGTGAAATTTAGCATTGACTTCCATTAACTTCAGGGGAGCTACACAAATTGTGCCAGCTGAGAGATCTCAGCCCTTAATAGTCCATTAGCCCCCTAGCCCAGGTAGGAAAATATTCCTATATCAGACCCACTGTTACCTCACTCCTCATCTGCCCTTCTCTTATATAACACCACCTCCACCATGATGGATTTACACTGTTGTGCCAGAGGAAAAAAAATCCATCCCTCTTTTTGAAAAGCAGGATTTGTTTTCTCTCCTGCTTTTCTTTCCCTTGAAGGTCCAGTGCTATCCTGGCATTCTGAATTGGGGATGATAAAAACCCAGTTCAAGTGTAGGGCACATGAGGAAAAGACAGTCAACCTGCAGAGGATTGAAGAGATCATTTCTCACAGAAGCATCCACAGAAATGAGAAGTAATGAGCTGACACCTCCTAAACAGCTTTTCAGAATGCAAAGCATTGGGCAGCTGGTCAGGTGGAGAAAAAGGAATAACCAACCAACCCTCTCTCTTCCTTTTTATTTTCTTTCTTTTTATTTTTAGCCAGAAGACATGTTTAGTCCGGGGTGAAAAAATCTGTCATGTTGGTGAGATTCTCCCTACCACAGCACCACTCTGAAAAGGACAGCCACTCCAAATGGGTCACTTCTGCCATCAACCACAGGGTGAGCACAGCAGTGGCTGATTAACAGCGTGGGGTAAAAGCCATGTAGGACAAGGATGAGGTGAAACCCTGCTCTGAAATGAAGCTGTGGGAGAAATAAGGTGGGTTAGGTTGTAATTTTCCAGGAGCCTGAAGCCACAGCTGCACCAAAGAGCCCTTGAGTTCACAGCTCTGGGCTGTTTCTGTTCTGCTGCAATGCTGGGCATATCTATGCCCTAAGATAGTCCAGGCTTAGGCTCACAGCTGAGTTTAGTTAGCCTGTGAGGGTGGCAGGTGTTAAGATCAAAAAGTGTCCCCCGAACTGAGAGTCTTCAGAGAGAAGGATATCCCTGCAAAGGCCACTACTCTGGAGATTGCTTCAGCCATGTCATATCTGAGGGAGGAGTATCCACACCCACCAGTTTTAGGTCTTCACTTATATCATAGAACCATAGAATGGTTTGGGTTGGAAGGGACCTTCAAGATCATCTTATTCCAATCCTTCCACTAGACTAGGTTGCTCCAAGCTCTTGTCCATCCTGGGTTTGAACTCTTCCAGGGATAGGGCATCCACAAATTCTCTGGGGAGCCCATTTCAGTCTCTCACCTCAATCAACAGATTTTCAGTTTCCTTCTACACCTGACAGTGAGAAGGAATAGGTGGGACTTGTCTTACCTGTCTTCAGGTGTCTGTGTCTGCACAGGATTTTTGGGTTCCTGTAATAGTGGATGTCAAGTCAACAGAGTCAGCAGAGGTAAGGTCACAGGTCTGCTCGTGCTCAGACATACTCCTAAGTTTTGTAAGACAAATCATGCCCTGAATTTGTCTCAGTGAAGAGAACCTGAGGTGACTTGTTCAGATGGAGACATCTGTATTGAAGGTATCCATGCAGGTCAGATAGATTTCATCTATAGGGGAGTGTTTGGAGAAGGTTTCTGGCTTGGTGCTTTATTGGAATTCTCTCCAATGACTCCAAAGAAGACTTTGTGTGATCAGTTGGCTTCCTGTTTTGACCACAGGACTGTCATGCAGACATCAGTCAAAAATCAGAGCTCATCCTCTGACATTTGGTCTAGCACAGACCACCAAAAACCAATCAATAATGATTTTACTGGGAAAAATTACCACAAATCTCTCCTTGCAAATGGAAATGACTGAGCTACCTAAAGTGTGAGGCATCTGCCACAGCACCTTAAAAGCTTCCAGACTCACAAATCTGCAAGGGAAGAGTTTTCCTCCTGAAATTAGGCTTGTTCTTTTTCCCTTAACAAGACATGCAATTTACTACAGTATGACCCAACTACTCACCACACAAATGAGTAAGAGAGGAGTAAAAATAATCATTCAAATGCAACTTTATGTAGATCAGTAAAAGAAAACCAAAGGAGAGATCCAATACAAAACTAAACTCTGAAATTTGAAATCACATATGCATCTTGAGGTATCCTGGGACTAGATCTGCACGGATGGAGAGGATGATTTCAACTTGCAGCCTTTATTTAGAACTGAGCACTGATGTCCAGCCAGCGAGATGTGGATTCATGTTTACGAGCCGCCTGGCAAATACTTACGCACCTCCCACAAAAACCCTCTAATTAAATGTTAATTAAATGCAACACATTAGGCTTAGCAGACTCTCTGCTGCTGAGTTATATACATACACTGCAGACACTCTAATGAAATACTTGACTTTGATTTACGAACATGAATGCAGCTAGAACTGGGGCTCGCGTTGGTATCTAATTTTGCACAAAACAAAGGAGGCTGCCTTGCCTCTGCTAATGGTTCCAGCTTTTTAATGAATACTTCCAGCCATGATGTGATTACACAGTAACTTACAGGCAGGGAGGTGACACAAGCAGAGAAATGCCTCACATGGAGGGGACCTCCTTTCCTGGCAGTGGGGAAGGATTTTGCCGGGTCTCCAGCTGCAAATGCCCTTCAGCCACCACAGTGATCTCATTTCAGTCCTCATTGCTCTCGCTGCCATCACAAAGCCTTACTTGATCTGAAGGGATGGAAGCAGCAGGTGAGGCTCAGATTGTGTCATGCCTGTTACAGTCAAGATGAAGAAGGGCCACGGGTGAAAATCATCAAGAGAAAATTAGAGGTGTCACTTCAGGAGTGAACTCGTTTATGCAGATGGCTCCTGATAGAGCTTCTCAATGCCATATTCACTCGTTTCACATATAAAATAATCAACACATTGTTAACCTTTATTCAGCTTCAGAGTAAGCAAATACCACAGAATCACAGAATATTCTGTGGTGGAAGGGACTCATGAGCATCATTGTGTCCAGCTCTTAAGTGAATGGCTCATATGGGGGACAAACCTACAACCTTGGCATTGTCAGCACAGTGCTCTCTAACCAATCTATTTCTGGCCCAAGTATGGAGTTATCACACATTTTCCTCTTTTTTTTTTTTTTTTTCTCCCTAAATTTCCAGTGCAGACACTAACTGGCAAATTTAGAAACAAATTCTTAAGTACTTTTTATTCCCAACAAGCAAGGTGCAGCCTGCCACATAGGCCAGCTGAAACTCTCTAGGATTTATAATATTGCTCATTTCCTCCTGGGCTTTTTGGTAGAATTCTCCTTTAGTGTCCAGAAATGAAGGCAGATCCTGTCATGCCATGTATTACAGCTCCTCAGTGATAATCAGCACCTAGCACAGGGTATGAATCCATGTGGCATCCACAAAATACACTGGTAGAGGAACAGTATTTTTACAGTTTCCACAAAGCTCTGAGACTACTGGAAAGTAGCCACCTGCCAGGGAAACTTTCAGTAATCCTTCCCAAGGACTCTTCCTGGCTCTTGGGCAATGGCCCACCCAGAAAAAAATGCAGATTAAATTGCCCCATGAATTTCTGAGGTTTTGTAACGACCTCAGACAGAGTTTGTGGTGCTGCACTGATGTCAGTAGCTGGGTTGGGGACTTTTAATATCGGCTGAGATATCTCCTGCCTCCACTGTGACTGAGTTGTTTTCAAGCCCATATCTATTTCTCCTTAAAAATGGGTAGGTTATGTCTCAATGTGAAGTAAACTACTGCTCTCCAAGCAAACTGAGCAATACAGAAAGAGAAATTTGAAAACAACAACCTTTGTTGAAGTGGCAGGAGGCTGAAGTCACTTGTGTTGTGCAGTACTTTGAGATTCCCAGAATGGGAGACACGGCTGAAATGCACATTACTGTCTCAGGGACAAAAAAAGGAGAGATCAGATGAAATAATGATAAGAAAAGGCAAAATAAATGAGTTACTCGCCTCCCTGAGGGCAGGCTGTGCCGGTTTTATGAATGTGAGAACCTATTCTTGGCCTTGCATAGGCATCTGTGAAAAATGTGCCAGTGTTTTATCCCTCTGTGTACTCCTGCCAGGAGGAGCGAGCTCCGGCGGAATTCGCGCAGGAAGGCGCGAGGGACTGACCATGTCTTTCTGGAGGGCTCCATGTGCACCACAGCTGACTAAAGGACCAGCAAGGTCAGAGACTACCTTGGATGCAGTCCTAGAAAACCATCCAGGCGCACTAAATAAAACAGAAGCCAGGAGGCATCTGGGGAGAAGTGATCTTAATGCATTCGGATCAGAGATGTCGCCAGCAGAAGGCTCGAGCAGCAAAGCTCAGGGCATAAAGACCATGGGAAACTTTACCTTAAACAGGGGTCCTTACCTGTGAGAAAATAAAAACAGATCCTGGAAACAGCTCATTATTCCATATTGCTAAATGGGAGCTTTCCTTTAGCAATCCCAGACATGAGAGAAGAGGCTGTTGCAGGAAGAAGCAAGAAAAATGGACATTCAGGCACTTTACTTGTTAGCACGGAGCTGCAGAAGATCTGAACACTCCATATGCATGGAGAAAAACTATTTTTAAGGTATCAGAAAACCTACTGTAGACATCTTCTCCAGGATGAGAAGGTTCACACCAAGCAGTGACTCTACTCTTGAGTCCAGAGTGCAGAGAAATGTTACCCCTCAGTCCCTATAAATATCTCATTTTCTTTTTGGCAAGACCAGGGGGGATTTTAAGGACTTGTATTTTTCAAGGGACACCATATGCTGGTTTTGGCTCCAACAGAAGTGCAGAATGTAATTTTTGGGGCTCAAAAGGCACCTTAATTAGCTATAGCCATCCAGGAGTGGAACATACCATTGAACTCAGCTTTGTAGCTTTGATGAGCTACAAAGACCACATTATGCTGGTGTTAACAAATTAAGCTGTCTGTTAAGGAAATTGAGTTCTTGTGTCAGCCTAGCCTTTGTGGGTTAAACTATTCCCTAGCCACGGGAGCTGAAAACATTGAATGAAGTTGACATAGTTACAATCTAAAATCTATAAATCCCAAAGCTATGCTTGTTTCAAAATATTCCTTGATTTTTGAGATTTATGGCCTGAATATTCAGAAATTCCATGAAGTTAAGGCACCTTTTTTTTTTTCCCTAAAAATCATTAGTTCTTTTCTTCTGTACATGGATCATCTTATAATTTTTTATCTTTGAAAACATTATATCACTGGATCTTTGTCCTGGTTTCAGCCAGGGTAAGGTTAATTTCTTCTCAGTAGCTGTTCCAGTGCTGTGTTTTGGATCTGGAATGAGAATGGTGTTGATAACCCACGGATGGATTTTATTTTGCTAAGTTGTGTTTAAAAAGTCAAGGACTTTTTCCTTGTCTCATGCTCTGTCAGAGAAGGTTTGCAAAAGGAACTGAGAGGGAGCATAGCTGGGACAGGTGACCTAAAGTGGCCAAAGGGATATTCCACACCACAGAACATCCTGTCCAGTAGATAAAGGGGGAGGAGTTACTGGAAAGGGGCTGATCTTGGTTTGGGAAGGGGGACTGGCATGGGTCAGTGGATGTGGAGGAATTCTATTGTGCACCACTTGTGTTTCCCTTTTTATTATCACTTATCTTTATGACTGCATTCTACTTTCTTTTCAGTTATTAAACTGTTCTTATCTCGATCTACAAGATCCGCTGTGATTCTTCTCCCCATTCCACCAGGGTGGGATGGAGAAAGGGGAGGCTGAGTGAGTGGCTGCCTAATTTCCAGCTGGGCTTAAACCATGGCAATCACAAAGTTCTTAAAAGATGCATATAACAAAGCAGATTTTCCTTAAAAGACTTCAAAAGAGCAAAACAGAGTTTTAAATAAGGTTTTAAAACTGGCTGGTCCTCCTACAGCCCAGACTGATCTACTTCCAGGATGGAAAGAACTGAGAGAAGCAATTAAGAGTGATAAAATCAAGTTAATTCTGATGAAACACAAATGTTAAACATCTCAATGAAAGTAAATGCTGCTTATCTGTCTGTCGAGGGGGACAGTGAGAAGCTGAGCAGAAAACTATAAAACATGTAAGAAAACAGACAAGTGAGTTATCCACGCTGAATGAAGTATGTGAACAAATCAGTGGCCACCAGGACTTCGGGTTGGCCACCATGAAGTTAATTTTATAGCAGCAGCAAGGACTCAAATAAAGCTGATGAGTGTTGGATTAGGTATGAGAGAACAGGGCAATGTTTTACCTGTGGAGCCTCATGGTCTGTGATCCACAGGGAAGACTTATGGTTCCAGGGGGTGGAAGTAGATGATCATTAAGGTCCCTTCCAATGCAAAACATTCTATGATTCCTCTCCCTGAAGAAAAAAGGGTATTTCATAAATAAGCAAGTTCAAAATGTTATATGAAGAGAAAGTCACTGGTCCCATGGATATGGGAAATATTAAAATCTGGTTTCTTGGGAAACTGCATCTCACCCCTTCTGTAGAGGATTAGGCTAAAATTGTAGTTTGAATTCAACCCTATTGGATGTCAGACAGAAAGAGACAGTCTTAATGGCCACCAGAAGGGAACAGGAGGGAAATCACACTTTGATGTCTGCAATAGTCAGGACCATTCTCCCAGTGGAACCAGTCATTCTTTCTCTCTTTACTTGGGAATCCAGCCATTTTCACCCAAGCTTGTGAGAATTTAATATTTTCCTTCAGTCAGATTTCACTTATATTAGCCACCAGACCCAAAAGTCGTGAGTAAGGAACAACTGACAGGCTTAAGTGTGCAGCATCAGCTGATTAAATCCAGAACTCAACAGTGATAAGTTATGACACCCAGAGCTGCAGAGGTTGCCAAGCCAAGGAAGATGCACTGAGACAGAGCTTGTATTTGGTAAAAGAAAAAATAAACCAGAAGTACGTGTGTAAGTAGTCTGAAGTGCAGGGGAAGAACTAAAAAGGAGATAAGTGTGAAGAAGACACAAAACTGGCAGGAATGGCTGTTACCCCATGGGACAAGAAAGTCATGGGAATTTTTGTGGGTGTTAAAATTGCCTTTCCTATTTTAAGGGAGTAACCAGTGGTCTGCTCTAACAATAACACACTGAATATTTCATGTTGTCCACAACCAATTATGCCCAGAACTGGGATCACTTTAATAACAGAGGTATCAGCTGCCTGCAGACAACCTGTGATTAGGCTTGGCTCTGTCACACCTACCTAGGAAGTGGGCACCCACTAAACCTGCTGGTCTTGGCTCCTCCCTCAAGATCAGCACCTAGAGAGGTGACTCATCTTCCTCTCTCCCCACACCTGATCCCCCTCCCAGATTATGGTGGGATGAATCACCCTATGGAGGTATCACTCAAGCCCTAATAGATATTGAGGAAATCTACTTAATTGTCTTAACAAATGGTACAATTCTTAGTTGACTTAAAGTATAAATCCAGACTAGAGCATGTCTTGGTAGCTGCTGTGGCTTCTCTCCCTCTGGGGCATGAGTTTTCTGGGTTTATGAATGGGATTTCCCCATCACAGCAGTATTCCAGGTGGCAGGAGCAGCCTCCAATTCAAAGAGAGCCCCATCCCTGCAGGAACAACACAACTTTATCCAACTCCAGCTGAAAGCTCGCTGTCACGAATGATCAAATCTCTTTATATTGACAGGAAATCATTTGGAGCTGCAGGAAAGAAAAAGCCATCAACATTTTCCCTGTGAAAGCCAATGCTTGTTTTTCCAGTGGTTGCTGGTGTGGATATCAAATTTTGAGGAATGAGGGAAGACACAGATGACTTCGGAGACTCATCTTCACTGCAATTTGCTTATAGTCTGCATGAATAAATTCCATTCAAATGACCTTGAGGAAAATATTAATAATGTGATAATGGGTCATTTGCATACACTGCTGAATATGTTGTCAATTCAAACAGAAGAGTTTGTCCAGAGCTCTTTGTCAGCAGAGAAACAGAACAAGTCACTCTGAGAGTAACTCCTACATCAAACCCCCCAGCTGATATCTGAAAATACTGGTCACAAGCTTGACTTTTTGGTAAGGCTTTTTGAATGCCAGATCACAGCAAGAGACAATGGGACTTGGGCATTTTAAAAATATTTCACACTGTTCAGAGCTTGATTTCACTCTATTTTCATGTTTTCTTCAAAATTTTCTATTTTATTGATTTCTTGCATGCTTCAGCATTCCCTAAACATCAGAAAAAATATTACCTGACTGTAAGACATGACAAATTCATTTCAGTTGTGCTTTCCTTAAAATCCACTTAAATTTGAACTTAATTTTTTCATCAGAGTTATACACAAAGAACAAAACACAAAACCAGCCTTGCCCACAAAATTTTAGGTATTTTTACTGTGCTGTACCTCTTCCTGAAATGGAGCTCTGATAATTTCTTCCAGATGATTTAGAAACTTGAAAATTTAATCTCAAGTTGAAAAAAAATCCATTCTGTGGAGTTATCATTTTCATCTCCCTTCGTGGTGTAACTTTCCCCACGGTGATCACATTTATTATGGGCATGGAAAGGACAGTCTCAAACATGAAATATGTGCTTTGTGTGTTAAAAGGGCTCATTCTTCAAAGCTGAGAAAAATTTTGAGAGAAATTGACAGAAGCGTAGACAGGAAATTGTGAATGAAAATTGAGAGTCTTTTAGGAATAATTTATTAGATGGCCCAAAGCCAAGCATCCACAATCAAGACAGGATAACTTTGACTAAAAAGCTATTAGAATTTCCTGATAAAGTGAAAGCCTCAAGTAGAAGTATCTATATATAGGCCTGTTATCTTTGTGGGCATCCATTATGGCTATTTTCTTTACTTCTTCTGTATATACTGGACATTTTTTTGCAGATGAAAAAGAAAATGCATTTATATATTTTTTTCATAGAATCAGAGAATGGTTTGGGTTGGAAAAATATCTCTAAGGTCATTGACTCCAACTGTTAACCCAACACTGTCATCTTCACCACTAAACTGTGTCCCCAGGTGCCACACCCACATGTTTTTTGAACACTTCCAGGGACTATAATTTCACCACTTCCCTGTTCCAATGCTTGACCCTCCTTCCAGTGAAGAAATTTTTTCAAATATCCAACCTGAACCTCTCTTGGCTCAACTTGAGGCCATTTCCTCTTGTCCCATCACTTGTTACCTGGGACTTTGTTATCAGTTTGCTCAAAGCCTCAGCAAACCTGGTTCTGAACCCTTCCAGTGATGGGGCATCCCCAGCTTCTCTGGGCAGCCTGTCTCAGTGTCTCACCACATTGCATTGTCCAAATTTTCATCCACCAGTATCCCCACATCCTTCTCAGGGCTGCTCTCAAGCCATTCATCCCCCAGTCTTTATTGATAACCAGGATGGCTCTAACACAAGTGCAGTACCTTGCCCTTGACCTTTTATGCACTTTTTTTCATTATTTATTTTACTTGGTTTTTCTTAGAAATCCCAGATGGGAAGGCAAACAGCAAAGGACAAAGTTGTAGGAAAGAATAAGTAAGGTGGGAAAAATCTCATACTGTCAGAAAATTGAGATAAGAATGAAGCCAAGACTGTGAAAGGCCATAAATTTAACTGTCTCCAAGTAATGCCTCATGGAATATCCTGAGGTGGAAGTCACCCACAAGGACCATCAGAGTCTAACTCCTGACCCTGCACATGACAACCCCAACAGTCCCATGAGCCAACACCATCCAAACACTTCTTGAACTCTGTCAGACTTGGAGCTGTGACCACTTCCCTGGAGAGTCTGTTCCAGTGCCTGGCCACCCTCTGGGTGCAAAACCTTTTCCTGATATCCAGCCTAAACCTCCCCTGACACAACTTCAGGCTGTTCCCTGGAGTCACCAGGGAAGAGATCAGTGTCTCTCCACATGATAATGTTGAAGACCACAATGAGGTCTCCCCTCAGTCTTGTCTTCTTCAAGTTGAACGACCCAAGTGACCTCAGCTGCTCCTGAAGCCTTGAACAAACATTTTCTATTCTGTTTTAGGATATCTCAAAACTTGCCAAGGTTTTCAGCCTTGGTAAGGTGAAGTTTCCACACACCTGGGGATCCCAGAGACATTTCCAAAGGCACTAAAGGCAGAAGTCAGTAGGAGTTATGGCCACAGCAATGGGTCTTGGGGATAGAGAAGTCATTTAGGACAACCTGGGCCCATTCCAGCAGCTTCATCCAGCCAAATGCCAAGAACAAGGAGCACGGGCTGCGCTCACAGAATAGAATGCGATTTTCCAGCTCACAAAGGTTGCAAACAGGAATTTTGGAGCTGAATGGCAACCAGCCATGACCTCCCAACACAACATTGTGGCAAGAGCAGCCTTTGGCTGGCTGACCAAGAGAAGTGAGTGGGAGTAAAAAGCAATTCTCTATTTACAGAGAGAGTTGGTCAAGCTGGTATTGCTGAATTTGCGTCACTTTGTGGCTGATATTTTTCAAAAGGTCACTGGAGGTTCTGGAAAATACTGCACTAGAAGTTAAGATGAAGAGAAAGTTTCCTTATCAAATGAGACATAAAGAGGTCATGCTGTTTATTGAAAAAATAGTAAAAAAAGAAAAGCAGTGCCTAGGTTGTGGCACAGACCTACCTGCAGCAGAGGAAATTGTGGCTGTTCAAGCTTTTTAGTCTACCAGAGAAAGGCAAAACAAATACCACAAGCGGAAAACCGAAGACAGAAAAATCCAAATTAGAGGAAAGACACACATTATTAATGGTGATTAATCACTGAAACAAACTATCCAGGGAGGAGACAGAATCTCATCTCCTGATGTTTTCAGAGCAAATGTATTTGCTTTCTCAGGCAGGATGCTTTTGGTAAACATATGTTACTGATCTTGATACAGGAAGAACCAATAGAATTTAGGAAAGCGTTCAAAAATATGACTTAATGACCCTTATTCTCTTATCTTTCCTTCTAAAGATTTTATGAGTCCATGAATTGTACCTAATTAGCAATATTTAGTCATTACAGAGATAATGAGAACACCCTGGTTGCATCAGAACCAAGATCATTTGCATAAAACACCTCCAAACAAGCACAAAATTCTGTCAGACAAAAATTTACTATCAATTGACAATGGGAGGAATGAAAATATCCTTTTTCTCTGCCCCATTGATCTTTATTCTCATTTTTTCTCAAGGAATTTGTTCTGGCCTGGTCATCTTTGGTCTGGGTGTTTCCATCCCTGTCATTTTGCTTGCAAACCTTAACAAAAAAAATTGATATTGTCTCAAAATGTAAGATCTCCCCAGCTTGCTGTTTGTTGCAGAGGCTGAATGCAATGCCTGAGTTCCTTTTCAGTCTGAGTGTTCAACACTGCTTAAAAACATCACTTAGGAGATGTCCCATATGGCCACCCCAAAGTAGTGGATATTCAGATGACTAAAGAAGAGAGTCATAGATTGGTATTTGATAACAGAACAAATATTAAGGGCTGTCATATAATGTCTGTGCAAGAGTTGGTTTATGTTAACATGATCTCAGAGAAAATTATACAGTCCAAAATTATAGCATCACTATGTTATGATTATTATGGCATTATTAAATAATGCCAAAATTAGCATTTTAAGCCAGTTTCTTCCCTTAACTAGCTAATCCTCACCCAGAACAATACCTTGTAACAAAATATAATGCAAAGTCTATCAGGCTGGGAACAGAATGATTCTGGGGGTTGTAACATTAATTAAGAGTAGCAGGATTCCAATTTATTCTATTCCCATTCATCAACACGGCTTGGGTCCTCTCTTTCTGATCTGGTTTCTGTTGTTTACCTGCTTTTCTTAGGCTTGTTAGTAAAGCATCCAGGATTCCCAAGCAGTCTCCCACCTAAACACTGCCAGACTGTGAATGGGTTCATTTCCAAGATGAGATGAAAGCAGCACAGTTGTTTCAAAATGGGCATAGGCCAAAACATTCAATGCTCACAGCCAACTGCTCATGAACTGTCTACACACCAAGAGTTATTGGCAGGCAGCGTATGGCAAATGTGCTGCTCTTCAGAAAACTGTGATCTCTTTGTGAGCCACTTTTAAGTAGATAAACGGACCAAATGGCTTGTTATGAATTATACACATCGTTTCTGGATGTCACCAGATGTGTTTCAGTGTAAAACCACCGGTCTGCAATGATTAGTTATCAAGTTGGAGATGAGGAGAGCTTGGACAGGCATTTTCAGCTTGCTGGCTCTTAAACCCTTGCCAAGCTAAATCAAATTATGCCCAGATATCAAATTGTGCCTAATGAACTCCTGTGCTGATAATGAGCACCTGTATTTTTCACTATGTCCCAGTATTGCAGCAAAGATTCATTGGGAAGAATTGGTGTGTGTGGGCATAAAAGTGCCACTGCAAAAAGTGCCACTGCATAAAAGACCACTGCAAGTGCTTCAGTTAATTGCTTGCCACCACAATGTCATTGATGGCAAGTCAGATGAGGAAGAGTGGAAAAAGGTTTGTCCCTGTCCTAAATACAGATGTGGATTCACATCATCCCTTGCCATGCTTGGAGGGTATCCCTGCTCTTGTGTGTAACTTCAGCTTTCCATCACAGTACATTTCTGCAATTTTTTTCTAGATTTGTGTTCTGTAATTCACTTCAGATCAAGTTTTACCCCTTCACTCTTGAATTCAGGGAAGTATCCTATAATTTAAGAATATGGATGGACAGTCACATATAAGCTGTGAGCTTTTGTCAGCTTCTTCATGTAGCTTTCTCTCTCCAACCAAAAAGTTCATAGAATTGTTTAGGTTGGAAAATTCATCTCAGATCATTGAGTCCAACTTTTCCAACAGCAATTCCAAAGCCGCCCCTAAAGCATGTCCTCAAGTGCCACACAGAGCTTTTAAATCCCTCATGGGATGGGGGCTGTACCACCTCCCTGGGCAGCCTGTGGCAATGCTTGACAACACTTTCCATGAAAAAAATTTTCTTAATGTCCAACCTAAACCTCCTCTGGTACAACTGAAGGCCGTTTCCTCTTGTCCTGTTCATTGTTCCCTGGGAGAAGAGATCAACCCCCACCAGCTACACCCTCCTGGCTGGGAGCTGTAGAGACTGAGGTCTCCCTGAGCCTCCTTTTCTCCCTCATCAGACTTGTGCTCCAGCCCCTTTCCCAGCTCTGTTCCCTTCTCTGGCCATGTTCAGCACGTCAATGCCTTTCTTGTTGTGATGGGACCAAAACTGACCCCAGGACTCGAGGTGTGACCTCCCCAGTGCCCAGCACAGAGGGACAGTCACTGCCTTGGTCCTGCTGGCCACACTATTGCTGATCCAAGCCAGGTGCCCTTGGCCATCTTGCCCACCTGGGCACGGGCTGGCTCATGTTCAACCAAACCAACACCTCCAGATCCTTCACACCAGGAAGCTTTCCAGGCATAGGAGTCTTTAGATGAGGTTTACCTTAGAGGGGAATAAGTTCAAGCAAAAACTGCCTGGGAAGTTCATTTGGGAAGGGCAGTGGGGAACCCAATCTGTGAAAATCCAACTGAATAGAACACAAAAACATACAAAAACCCCCATCCTTCCCACTCTCCCATGCCATAATTTCTGCTTGAATAGCAGGCTGATTGATGCTGGGGTGCTCACCCAGGCTGGAAGGTGAACTTTGTCTTCATGCTTACACAGCCTGATTTTAATTTAATATTTCTCTTTCTCCCTTGTGGGTTCCTCTCCCTGCCCTGCTCTGCGAGTTCACTGGGTTTTATGAGTTATATGCTAATCATTCTGCCAGGGCTGGGCTCATCCATCATCTGGGCTCCAGTGGATGGATGGAGCTGGGTGTCTGTCCTCTTCACTCCACACCCCACAGCCCCCAGCAATCTGGAGGAACAGGCTGGTGGGTAGGGCTGGACCTGCTGGGAAAAGGGGAGGAGGACCTACTTGGCAGAGTAGAAAGGGCAATGGGATGCCCATTCCTCTCCATCATCCTGGAAGTGGATCTCCTCTGTCCACACAACTTTTCCTCAAGACAAAATGATCCTCCCAAAGTCCAGTGTAAGGATGGGGTGCTGGGGAGCTCCAGAAAACAGCATCAGTGCCACTAAAGTGTCAGGAACTTGCCTTGCTCATCACAGGGTTTGGGTAACTGCCAAGGACCCTACAGTAATTCAGGTGAGTTTCTTCCCTGCTAAATGAGTTTACAGTGATGAATAGTGTTTTCTGGGTAATTTAATAATATTAATGGGATCTCATTAGGCTGGCATTCATTAACATTCTTGAAGGTGTATCCCCTGCTGGCAGTCTTTGGAAAGACTGGGATGGAAAAGGAAAACCAATATCCTAATTCATTCACATCCCTAAATACTTCCAATGAGGCAAAGGTTTTAAAGCACTTTATTGGTTCGGTATATTTAATTTATGCCGCTCTTTGTGTACTGTGGTTTTATTTCCTACACAGGCAGTAAAACCAATATTGTTTAGCTGAAAGTGCCCTCAAGAAAAATGATATTAGAATTAGAAATAGATATCAAATGGCCAGAATTATTATTATTACCATTATGATGCAAGAATCAGATGATGGGAATGCAATAATTTACTCAAAATAATTCTGTCTTCAGAGCTCCAGCAACCTCTCTGTATGAGATAGCTGAGCTGATAGCACTGGTAGCTGTCGTCTCTGCCACTGCTCCAGCAATTGAAAAGGGGCTGGCAGAGAAAAGGCATTCACTGAGTTTGTTTTGATCTCTCAGAACGAGATTGTCTCTTTGATTTGCATTAAATTACACCTCTCACTCTGTGGGACTCTCTTCTCTTTTTTTGCTCTGCAGGACACACGAAGGTAACAATCACCACCACCAACAAGCAGAATAACAGGATCAGGACAAAGAATCATTCCAGAAATTATGGTGCTTCCATGATGCTCCAGGAGATCCATGGTGGTAAACTGAAAGGCAAATTTGGGTTAAAATTTATATTCAAAAAGAAATGTCTCAATATGTGTTTCTGTGCTTCATGTTCTTACTGGCTAGATCATAACATTGGGTGCAGTGTAATTTTCTGAGCAAATGACAGTTTTCTGCAGAATTCTTGTTTGGAAACCAGTGCAGGAGATATTAAATTTAACTCATGTGCTCCCTGATATTCACCTTACTGAATTTCTTCCAAATTTTCCTATTCACATCATTTGTCAATACCTTTAAAGAAACTCTTTTATCCAGAAGCTCATACAGTCAATAGAAAAATGCCTCATTTTTGAGAGAAAGTATTATTTTCAATAAATATTTACTTCCCTTTCTGAAAAAACCTAACAACTCACCCTTTAAAAAAGAGAAATTACAACTTTTAAATATTTTAATTCTTTTTATGTTGTATGGTGATAAATATAATTTTGGATGGTAAAAACTTAAACAAGCTGTTTCTGTGTTAGAATGCAAAAAAAAAAGTGTAGACAAAAGAAGTGATATTTTTAATAAAATGTGTTAGTCAATAAAAACACTCACACATTTTTCAGCACAAATTCCAGATAGAATTTTTTTTTTAAATTTTACACCAGCTGTAGTTTACCTCTGGTACCAGAATGAAATCCCTATCATGATAAAAGCCTCCACATCCTCAGAGCTCATATTTCATGCCATTTTTTTGCACCAGAAGAGTGAATAATTCAGCAGATTGGAGTAATGAATCTTTTTCTCATCCCAAGGTGGCTGCTGCTCACAATGATTAATACTGATTTATATATTACTCATGACAGTCTCAACCAGGTCAGGGCCTCTCTCTGTGACATCCTGGATGGGAGACACTGAATAAACACTTCCTGCCCCAAATTGATACCAATGTAAGGTTTTGTTCTTTTGGTCCTCACCAGTGGGTAACTGACCTTAGTGAGCAGCCAAACTTCACCCACACCAGCCTTGGAGAAGAGTGGGGAAGAGAGAAAAAGGGAGGGAAGAGAGGAAAGGAAAATGAAGAGAAGAAGTAAAAAGGGAAAGGTCATCTGATTGCATAAAAACCTTGCCAGTTTATCCTACCTTTGGTAAACACCAGTTACTTTTTTTTTTCCATCAGCTTTACCTCATGTCACCTGGAAAAAACTGGATGATGAGATGTTTTTACAGACAAGGAATGCAGAAAGAGGCATTTCCAGGCTTCCTGACAGCGTTGTTGGGAGTTGCAGCTACATTATTCAGCTCCCCATGCTGGGATGTGTTTAGGCTTTTTGACAGGCAGAAGTCCCTGGCCAGCAAGGAGCAGAGAGATGAAACACAGGTTATGCACAGCTCCATTTCTGTGCCTTTATTAATCATTTTAAAGAAAAAAGAATTCAATATAGCAATGCCACCAGTTATGTGATTGTCTCTCTGCAAAGGTAACAATTTGCACCCAGAAGGAGAGGTGAGCACTGGACAACTGTGAGACAATCACACAACCATTGCATCTTCTCAAAACAGCAAAATGGACTGAACTTTCTGATTGCAGACTCTTTAGGCATTAAAAGATGGAAGAAAAAAAAAATTAAATTTTATATTTGCTTGTAAGTGGAGATTATGGCTTAGGACTTTCCATTTTCTCACAAACATTGAAGAAACCTGTTGCTGTTTTTATTGTTATTATTATTGCTGTTGTTTCATGATTATTACTAGAAAATAATTGTGTTAATATTATTAAATTAAGCATTATTATTACTCTGTCCCAAGCACAGATTAAAAGGGCTATTGTCAAACAAAAAGGATAAAGATACAAAAGAGAGGAAGCCTGTCTCTATCCCCTGCTTTGGTCCATGACATGGGACTATCCTGCTCTCCCTGGCATCCCTCCAGCCCATCCAGATGCTGTTTCCACACTGAAACAGGAGAAGGACAGGGTGGTTGGTACTTTTTGAAAAAGTGCTGCTTCTCTTCTGATCCTTACAGTGTGCTCAGATTTATCTCCTACCTCATCCTGCCTCACACATGATGCCTGGGAGTGCTGTACTCAGAGATGTGTGATACTTTTTAACCCAGAATCTCATCCTTCTGCCTTCTTTGACAGGTGTTTTTACCCAGTCAGCTTTGGAGAGGTAAAAATCAAGCTCATGTAAATTCAAGACAGTAGAGTTTGCCCCCAATTCTCTTTCTCATCCCTGTCACTCCATAGTGAGGAATGGGATTTCTCTTCAGGAATCCTCTGTGATTTTCTCCCCAAAGGGAAAAATTAACTTGAGAGAGCCTGACTGCCACATGCCCAGCTCAGATGTGAAGTGGTATCTGCAGACTGGGATCAAGCCTCATCTGTAAATAGGACAGTTTGGCTGTGGAATGAAGTCCTCTTATCTGTGGGTGATGCCCCTGTGAAGGCATCGCCCTGGATGATCGTGATAACTTTATGATTCAAGAGCATCTGTCCCAAAATATTCAGGAACTGCAGCTGCAGGGCTACACCAGTGATGCATCAATACCAGCAGAGTGTCTCCTCCACTGTTTCCTGCTCAAACAAACATCATTCATTATGTTGTCCTACACCAGGGAGGGACAACCCAGCACTGCAAATGCCTCCAGTCAGTGATTAGAATAACAGGGATATAATTTCTTTAAAAGAAGAAGGGAATTTTTCTGCCTCTCTGCCAGAAAAACCTTCTGCCAGAGAGCTCAAAAGCAGTGGTGTCAATTTATCCTGATCAATGATTTCTCCCTAAAAGAAGAAATGTTGTTCCAAGTTCATGTGCATATTCTAAACTTGGAGTGTCCTGTACTTTTTAGGAATGGATAGGTCTGAGATTGTCTATTTGTTATTCTTTATCATCTCTCTCCTTTCTTTGCACTGTTTACAGTGCAAACTTTGCAATTGCAAGATTAAGATCTTTTCTGTTTTTTCAGATTTTTTTTTCAGTTTCTAGAATCTGATCTTAACTCCTGGGGTGTTTTTTTTTTTTTTTTTTTTTTTTTTTTTTTTTTTTTTTTTTTTTTTTTTTTTTTTTTTTTTTTTCTGTTGGTGGGTCTCCAGTCCCCTTCTCACTACTTTTCTCCAGGAAAATTAACTCACAGACACACATTTATCCATCCCTGTTATGCAAAGGACTCATAAAAATACTCATCTTTGCCAGCTACATTCCAAATGGAAATCTCATCCTTTCTCCTTGACATGGACCCATAAATGCCCTTTAGTCTGCTCAAATCTGTAGACTGTGCCCCTCTTGAGAGCTGGAACCAGAGGATTTTTAGGGTCCCTTTCAACCCAAACCCAAATCAAATCTGCAGACTGTGCCCCTCTTGAGAGCTGGAACCAGAGGATTTTTAGGGTCCCTTTCAACCCAAACCATTCTATGTTTTTATGATTCTCTGCCTTCCTTCCTCTCCTGAATGATCCAGTTTAAAACTCAAAACACCAACACAGCATTTTCTTTTGGCTCTTTCCTCGATACATTTCCTTGACTGCCAAACATGCCCTGAATGTCCATCAGCTCCATACTAGATTTGTCTCTGATCCACCCATCCAAATTGTGCCTGGGTTTTGCAGATTCACCCTGGACAATAACTCTACAACCTCCCCTCTACCAAACCAGTGAGCCAAGGTCTTTTACCTCTCCCCTGGGCATTTTTCTCTGCATCCCTCACATGTAACATTGGGAAAGTCACTTCCCCAGGCTATTTTTACACATCTCTGTTGACTCCAGCAGTTCCCTGTGTACATAAAGGTACTGAGCAGTTTGTTAAACACTATCTTGCTTCTCACCTCCCTGACCTTCTGCTGTCAAGGTGCAAAACCTTCCTCGTGGACAAGATTCCTCCCTACCCAGTAACCCTATGCCCTTCTCTGGTGTGAGCATCAGCTTGAGAGCCCTGCAGGCACAGAGCCCTGAGATTCAGGGCAGGATTCATCTCATCAACCCTGCTAAGCCTATCAGAGAAGCATCTATACCACAGCTCCTTGCCTGGAGGTTCCCTCTACAGTCGGTGGAAAAGAAAAAAGAAGATACTCCAGGGTCCAGCTGGCCCACTTTATTTTGGGATGACTATTCCTAATGACAAAAGGCATTGTACACAGCTGTACAATTCTCCACTGCCTGAATTGACTGGATGTCTCCCATTTAGCTGAGGGCAGGTGTTTCCTGTGAAAACATCACACGTAGATGAAACTTGCTTATATTACCAAGTGTAAAAAGAATCTGCTGCTGTCAAGTGCACCACTTTTTTTTTTATTTTCCACAGTGAGGTGAAAGCATTTAGTTTCCTTGCAGGAACAAGCCACTGGCAAGGTGTAGGCTCTGAATACCAATCCAGAAACAACACTTAAAGAACTGACTGCTTCCTTGGGAATGAAAGTGCAGACGGAAAATTTATGTGCCTTCAGCCCAGGCCTTTTATTCAGCATCTACAACAATTTCCACACAGGACATTTTGGGTTAATTAGGTCAGCTCAGATTAGTCACAGCTCTCCTAACGAATGTTTTTAAATAGGTTTCCCTCCTTAGGGCTCTGTGGAATTAGTAAGAGTCTCGTCAAAATACATGGACATAATAGCCTTTTCTGGGCTAGGGCTTTACAAAGTTTATTTAGAGAAAGCTATTTAAAAAATCCAAGTTCTAGTTCAGCTCCCTGCGAGCACGAGGAAATAAATAGTGTCCCTGTAGTGCAAAGATGTGTCCCTGGAAATAAACAAAATAAGGGATACTTGCCATCTCTGCCCTTTGACTTCAGACCTCCAGACCAGACTGATGGCAGGTTGCCCACAGACTCAATAAAATGTGTCCATTATTGTAGTCTGTAAAGTAGAGCACTGAGGTCACACTGCCCTGCAGAAAATACTCAGAGGAGGGGAAAAAAAAGTCTCTTTTTTTGTTTAGTTTTGTTTTTTTTTCCTGTTTTTTTAAAATGTGAATGCTGTTTCATGTCACCCATGCCAGCCTAGATCAGCCACCCCTTGTCCCCAGCTGTCCCATTGACCACTGCAACTCAGAAATTTCCTGAACTGATGGGAAAGGTTTTGTGGGATGTTATAGGCCCATGTCTAGTAGTGATCTTTGTGTGTGCTCCCCAGTGCCATGGCCCATAAATCTGGGGTTCCAGCCACCACAAATCCCTTTGGAACCATCTCTAAGAGAACTGCAGTGGGGTCCCCGTGTCCATGGTTGAGCAGGGACACAGTCGGGATCTATGGAATATCCTTCAAACCTGGCTGTTATCAAGCCTATATCCATCAAATATGCTCAATGATAATGGTCCTCCTGCTGCTTGAGCTGATCTTGAAGATATTTCAGCATGGCCAGGAGTTTGCCAAGTGTGCACTAGGGCTGGGTAGGGTTGTTGTCCTCATGGCCACACTCTCTCGTGGTGACCACACCAGCTCTGGCCAGCCAGAACTTTGCCCTCCCTTGCTGTGCTTTGTCTCACCCCCACAGACACAGAATCAGTGATGGCCAAGGCCATTCCAAGTGTCTCCAAACCAAGAACATCTTGTGTATCTTCTGGAGGAGAAAAAGAGAAGGAATGGGGCTAAAAGTGTGAAGATTTGGACACTATTTAACCCATTGCCCATTTCTGTTCCCTCTGACTCCTCTTTTTATCCTGCTAGGGATCCTCCAGATTTCCTTCAGCCTGACATAAGAGATCCAGAAACTGTTCCCAGTGCTTTGCCCTTGTCCCTCAACATTGGCCTAAAAAGGTCTTGTCCATCTCAGCCTCAAGGATGGGAACAGGACATGGGGGCTGTTAATGCTTCCTGAGGTAGTGGTTGAGGAGATCATCAAACAATCTTCTCCCCTGAGGCCTGCCAGCCCACTCACAGTGGCAAAACACTCCAGGGAAAAAGATCCCTCAGCCTGAGAAGGAATTGTTAATCTTGGCCTCATTGTAGGTCTCTTTCTGATGTTTGACTCCAACCATATGCTGGTTGCAACCTTTCCAAGGCATTCCTTAAAGTGTTCTCCTCCAGTAGCTGTGATCCTGTGAATATTTTTGTTCCCAAATGGAGAGGAGCAGAAAAGTGTCCTTCTCCCAAATGCAGCCTGGGTTACAACCTCATTTGATGGAGATTCTAGTGGAAGTGAATAAAAGAGATAAAGGTGTTGCCTTTACTGGGAAAAATTGAAGTGACTAAATATGAACAAAGTCAGAATCACTACTTCTCAGGAACAAGAGATTCTTGGGATAGAGAGGGGGCAATGCAAACCCTGAGTGCAGCTCTGCCCTGCTGCCTCCCTGTGGATGGACACCTGTGCACAGCATCACAGGGGAAAAAAGCTCCAAGAATTATTTCTGGCAGGGCTCTCTCCCAGAGTAGAGTAGGAACACTCCTGAGATCATCACTGGGAATAATCCCTCTAGAGACTGGTGTTCTGGGATTGCATGTCTGTAATCCCCAATAACCCCTACCAGAAACACTTCAGACCCCCAGTGTTTGTCCGAAGGTGATTTATCAAACCCCAAACACTCCTGAATCCTTGAAGAGACCTGGATGTGTCCCTATTCTCAAAACATTCCAATGTTTTGAATGAGAGGGGAGTCTACCAAGAATCATGTTCCCTTTCCAAATGGGTTCATCCTTGTTCCATCCTCAGTCCATCCTTGAAACAACACAAGGACAAATATTTGCCTTTAAAACAGCTTTTTTTTTTAATGTGGACTCATTTCAGCAGGGAAAGGAGCCCTCTGGAACTGACACTGCTCCCAAATCCACTACAAACTTCAGGGGTCATTTTCACAGTAGGGAGCCAAAGAATTCAGATACTTCCACTCCTTTGAGCTACAGGTGTGTTTAGCACGGTAAAAAAACATAAAATAAAAAGAGAAAGTAAAATGCATAAATAAAATGCACAGAGATAACACGGTAAGAGCTGTTGTTCCAAAAATATGCAGCACAATTTATGCAGCCCTAAAAATTATGGGCACTATTATTTTGAGCTGAAGTGGTTCCCTGCGTTTGGTTTTACATCTGCCTTGTTTAATGGTGGCTACTCCTATTACCTGCTGGTAATGGTGCACAGTTCACAATAAAACAGCTTGGGGGGAGTCCTGGGGAGCAGAGGGTGGGGACAAAAGAGGGATATATCCAGAGGTACTGGAATCTTTTGTCACTTTCTGGCAAACAGAAATGCTGTAACTTCTAACATAAATTTCTGCTTGTCTCACTGGATCATGCGCCGACATGAAATTGTACAAGTTTAGGGCAAAGCTGGGTAAACACAGACAAGATATCACAGCTCAGGAGCTGTGTGTGAATCCCTGGGCAATGGGCACAAGTGTCCAGGAAAAGGCTTTTGGAGCAGTCCCCACCTGAGTGCTGTAAAGCCCACCTGAAGTTCCTGAAGGGATCAGGCACTGGATGCAGGTGCCTCATTCCAGATCCTGTTGTGAATCTGACACTGCCCAGACCCTGTCTCAGACCTTGGGTGTCTTTTTTAGCTGGGAAATCAGCTCTGGGATCTACTACTGGAAAGGCAAAGGTGATGTCTTATGAAGGCTGACCTAGAACAGAGGCTAGAAAGAATTAAAGAATAAAGTAGGGATTTATTAAAAGGCCACAATGGATCCACCTTGGGCAGTATAAAAGCCTGGACAGGGCTACACCCAAAATGAACCAAAATGGTCACAAAATGCACAATGGGTCATGGGGTCTCTCACTTTTATAAGTTCTGGCCTATTTGCATATTGGAGTTAATTGTCCAATTACAGCTTCAGATTATGAAATCCCATCTTTCTTGTTTTTCTCTCTTCAGTCCACCTTGTTTATGCTCTTGGGCCTGAGATTTGGATCATTTGTGCTTGGTCCTCAGCTAGAGAAGGAATTGTTTTGTCTCCCTACTCTGTGAAGAGAGCTTACCAACACTTAATAGGAAGCTCAGAATTCCACTTGGCAGCACAGAATCTGAAAAATATGACAGCTAAAACTTAAGGCATCAAAGGAAGAATGGAAGCAGGGAGGAGGGAAAGTGGAATATATGAATATATATGTCCTGATAAAGAAATAACAAACACCAAATGTTCATAATTTGGCTACCTGAGCCCTGATCCTGCCCCTCAGCTTTAGCATCTTCCTCCCTTCTTGCATCAGCAGAAATGAGGGAAGGCTGAAGGGTTTGTTGGACAGAGAAATGGACATTTTGAGGAGGGATCTTTTGTCTCCTTAGATTCCCTTATATTCTCATTCTTAATGTTCCACCAAGACTTCTGCAAAGGGGAGTTCCTTCATTACTGTCAGTTGTAAAGGGAGTTTTTGAGGTGGGGTATGAATGTACCTGACCCCTAAAGACCCTCCAGGTACCAACATTTGGATGTTTTTGCCAAAGGACTGATGTGATTTGAAGACCTGGAGGGCCTTTACACAATGGAGTGAGGTGTCAGTCCCCAAGAGAACAACCAGAAGAGTTTGAGCCCCCCTTGGATGTGCACTGAATACTCTGAAGATGTAGATGTAAGATAGGGAGAAACTCCTAAAAAATAGCTTGATACCAAATTGGAATAAAACTCTGAGCCTGTTGTAAACTGAAAGTCCCTTGTAATGGCTTGATGACCTTAGAGATCTTTTCCAGCCTAAATGATTCTGATTGTAACAAAGGCAATTCTCCTTGGGGATTCACAGGGAGGGGTATCTTGAGAAAAACAGTTTGAGGGCCTTTTTTAAGTGGTGGGATAAAGCCTGTGATGAAAACAAGACACAAGAACTGATGGGGATAGCAAATGGTTCATGAGAGACACTTGGGAAACAAGGTTTACACTAAATGGAACTACCACAACCTCCTCTGAAAATTGGGTGTTTCTTGACCTTGAGGAAAACCCCTGTCAGAGCCCTCTGTCTTCCATTCTTCCTCCACTTCTCCTTGTTTATTGATCACCCCTGGGGAGTTTGGGAAGTCCTCTGAATACCTGCACCTCAGGCAGAGAATTTCAGAGCTTTGCATGCTATAGAAAAGTGACAGGAGGGGTGTGAAAATGAGCCACACATGCTGTTTTCATGGCTGAGACTTGATGTGCCTTGGATTCAGAAGCAGCCCCGATTAATACTCATCCCGCACTCACCAAATTAAATTAGGCTGCTTAAAATTAAAAATACATATTTATTTTAGCCAGCCTGGGTATTCTGAATGAACTGAAAAGGAAAAAGGATGGAATAATACAAATGAGACAATTAAGCAAAGCGAGCAGAAGAAATTGTATAAATTACAGTCCTGTGATGAACACAGGGCTTTGATGCAAGGGAGGGGATCTGGCAATGATTCCAGAGATGGAGAGTGGTGGGGATGGGTGGTGGGAAAGGACTGAAAGTAGAAAGAAAAAAAAAATTAACTCTGAGAAAATCCATTAGTATTGATTTAGGGAGGTAATCAAGGAGAAAGAGTCTCAAACAGGCAGGATGGAGTGTTAATGGTAACACATGAATGCTGTGATGCTCAGGGCCTCACAGGGCTCTTTCAGCTGCACAACTGCACTTCTGGGAGAGCCTTGATCCATCCCTGGTACCTCCTGACCTGGCTGGATTCCCAGCACCTGCCAGGTGTGATGAAGCTCCTGGGTGTGAAAAAGGATTAGATCAGAGCTGAAGGCTCTTCCCTTGGACAATGCTCAGGATGAAACCAGGAGCAAATGGAAAGGGTGGGAGGGAAGGTGGTTGCTGCAGTCAGAGGGAAGCCAGTGGGAGAAGAGACAACTTTCAGAGCAGCATCTTGCCAAATTTTCATGTTTTTGGAACAAGTAAAATTCCCAAAAACTCTAGGAGAAGAAGACAAAGTTGGCCATGGACATTATTTACAGCTTGTTGGAAACTAGAGATGCTCAGCAGAATCTGGTCCCAGACAGGTGAGCTCCTCCTGAATGAAGAGCAAACAAGATTTCCTGGTGAATACACTGAAAATGTTTCCGGAGCACACAAATTTTACTGATGTTAAGAGGATCCTGGTTAATGTGGCAGGGACACCTCCCACTAGACCAGGTTATTTCAAGACCCATCCAATCTAGCCTTGAACACTTCCAGCCGCAGCTTCTCTGTGCCAGGGCCTCACCACCCTCACAGGGAAGAATTTGATTTCCATTGTATATGTGTGGTTGTGCAATTTCTATGCGTGTTTAAAATATATGGTTTACATTTTTTTTTCTTGAACTATTCAGCGCAGTAATATTTTGGTCACAACCAAATCAAATCTCTTTGGGATTAGTTTTTCAAAGGGAAAAATAATTTCCATGCAGAGGCTTGGGCTGTCAGTGGAGGAGATTTAGAGACTGTTGAGTGAGGCATGAGCTGGATTAAAGCAGCGTATGGGCCTTCCATACTGATTTTTACTTCATCCACCTGTCAAGCAGGCATTTTCACCTTTCACAAGTCCTATTGTAGCTGCAAAATCCTAAAGTCACATTTTCCACTGCACCCAGTGGCTGCCCCATCCCTGGAAGTGTTCAAAGCTGGATTGGATGGGGCTTGGAGAAGCATGGTCTAGTGGAAAGTGTGCCTGTCCATGGCAAAGAATTTGAAATCTGATGGTCTTAAAGGTCTCTTCCAAGCCCAACCATTCTGTGATTCAATGAAATAGTCCTACACAAACCCTTTTTAATCTTCCATATGAGTGTTTTGTGTTTGATTTTTGATGTTTTTTAATCCTGTGGATGACTGCCCTGGACAGTAGATCTGATAGACTCTGTCTGTGTTAGAGATGAAGGGGAATTTAAGTGCTCCTTCAGTGTCTCTTGGCAGGTGTTTCTTTCCAGAGCTGTTATCTGTAGGTCTGTGTTGGGGGTTGGATCTGTTTCTTTTTCGTTTGTGGATTTTTTTCCTGGTGGTTTTGCTGGGTAACTAATTGCTGGGTACTTATGGGTGCTTGACTGAAACAAAAGGGGGCAGCAGGTTTTTCCTGGGGACAGCAGTGGAACAGGACAGTTCTGTCCGAGGGCACCGTTCGGAAAGGACGTCGGAGCACCAGAGGACCCTGCTTGTTTTCCACTGGATTTCTTCCCAGAGGAAGACTGGACTCATCTCGTCACCACTGGACTTTCCTACAGAACCATCTCCACTCCACAGAACTGCATCTATTACTCCAGGAGGATTTCATCTGGACTGCTTTAACACCCTGACACCCAGGCTGTCAGGTCACATCCCCGACTCTGTCAGGGTTTTTCTAGGGTTTTGTTTGTTTTGTTTTGCTTGTCTCTTGGTGCTATTACATTTGTTTTTTTTTTTTTTAGAACTGCTATTCCTATTCCCAAATCTTTGCCTGAGAGCCTCCAATTGCCAAATTATAATAATATGAGGGAGGGGGTTTACATTCTCTACTCAAAGGGAGATTCCAGCTTTTGCTGGCAGATACCTGTCTTTCAAACTGAGACAGTCTGAGATCCCAGATCTGCTTGATCACTGAATATCAGTGCTCTTGAATACAGCATTCACTTTTCTTGAGAGCTTCCTGCAAACCCCAGTTTAGCTATGTACTGCAGAATTATATATCTAAATACATCCATAACTACTATATAAATGCAAAGTGGTTATTATTAAGGGGAGAAGAGAATTGCTGTATCCATCTAAATAATATGCTGGTAACTGTCAAAGAGCAAATACACTTTCTGCTAACAGGGTTTTTCTAATTCTAAGAGGAAGAATAACAGGGCTGGAGGCTGGAAGACATTTAGCAACAAATATGAAAATGGGTTTGTTTGTTCCCCTCCTTTGTTCTGCTAAATTCTCAGTGCTTTGCTGCCTGCCTGTTTTCCAAAGCTCCAAAGCACTTTCACCCTGCAGCAAGCTCTGAAAGCAATTTCACATGGCCAGCAGAGCTGAAGGAGGGGGTGAAGGGGAAACAGATTGACTTTTCAATCCAAGAAAATGGAACAGGGCATGGAGAGAGACCTGAGAGACAGGCAGGTGTCATGAACCAAGACAGCAGCCACAGGTCTGTATCTCATAAGGCCTGGCTTTCCCTCCCTTTAGCCAGTTTGTGCTGATTATCTCTCTCTCTCTCTCTCTCTCTCTATCTATCTATCTATCTATCTATCTATCATCTATCTATCTATCAATCATCTCTCTATCTCTCTATCTCTCTATCTATCTATCTATTTCTATCCACACACATATATATGCTCATTTAGACATTTGAGTGTCTTCTGGGGACAAATACTTTGTGGAAGAAGCATTGTCCCATTCCAAATCCTTCCACTGAGTCCAGATCTGAGTCCTCACCACAAGAAAGGTGTGGACTTGTTAGAGCAGGTCCCGAGGAGGCCATGAAGATGATCAGAGGAGTTGGGAGTCCTCTTCTCTGGAGCCAGGCTGAGAGAGCTGGGGGTATGTACCTGGATAAGAAAAGGCTCCAGGGAGACCTCAGAGACCCTTCCAGTGTCTAAAGGGGCTCCAAGAGAGCTGGACAGGGACTTGGGACAAGGGATGGAGTGATAGGATACGGTGCAACATTTTGAACTGAAGGAGAACAGGCTTAGATTAGACATTAGAAAGAAATTCCTCCCTATGATGGTGGTGAGGCCCTGGTTTCTCTGAGAAGTTTTGGATGCTTCCCCACATTCTGGGAGGGTCAGGCTGGATGGAGCCCTGAGAAATCTGATCTAGTGAGAGGCATCCTGCCCATGGCATATATGATGGCAAATAAATGATCTTCAAGATGCCTCCCAACCCAGACCATTCCATGATTTTATGATTCTATGGCAAGGGAATTATATTCGATGCAACAAACACCCCTTGTTGCTCAGTTGGGTTTCTGCCCACCCTATGTGCCAACAGAAAGTAAAGGTTTCCCACACTGCTCTGTCTTCATCAGCTGAAAGCCACACAAGAAACAAGCTGAGACTTAAACTCTGCTCAAGCAGATGAATGGCAATGTTTTCTTCATGGTCTGCAAAGCACACTCCTATATTTATATCAATTTTTTTAATGTTCAAAAAAAGACATTGTGTTGATCAAAAGGGAGCTTTTATAATTTTTAAAATATTTTTATATTTTATTTGTTCGCTTTGCTATATTTATTTTTTTGTTGCCTTCGTGGAGTGTTCAGGAAGGAAAGGGAAGCAGAACTGCAGTGGAGCGATGTGTGTTTACAGATTGAGGCAGATAAAAGGTGCTGTCAATCATTTTGCTTCATGAGCAACAGAAGGCTGAACGAGTGCTCAGGAGAATTTATGGGTGTTCTCTGTGATTAAACTGCCACATGTCCAGGGCTACATAAGAACACTAAAATGAAACAACAACAATGAGAAGGCACTACAGAGATGTCCAGCTCAGATCCAGACATGGTCTAACACAAGTGGTCAATGTTGTACCTTGTCTAACACCCCCTGACCCTTCTTAGGCTGTTCCTTCCTCCTCACCACCTCTTCTTCCCCATGTTTCAGCATTTTCCTGCTATTTCAGGCATGGATATCCCAAAGGTGAAGAGTAAAAAGAGAGAATCAAATGTGACATCCTTTGACACGTGGGATTTGTAGGGATCTCCAACATAGTCCCTGTGTACATGGAAAAGAGGAGTTTCATGGGAGAACTCAGTTCCTGGGATGTGAGGATCTGTTGGTGGTGATGCTCATATTTTGGATCTGGAGGATTCACAGGATGGTGATACCTGTCATTAAAATGCAGCCAGTGAGGAGGGTTGTGGCTGAGGAATATTTGAAAGCTTTGTTTTGGACATATGAGACCAATTTGAAGACAGCCACCAGGAGCTGCCATAGGGAGGCTGCCTGTGTTACTGTTTTGGACAGAAGGGTCAACATTCTTCTCATTTAACTTCATATTTCTGTACTACAGAAATTCCTTCCTCTCAATTCAACAGTGAGAATCCCAACAGCCACTGGAGAGACACAAATATTTCTCAGTGCTTTTCACCACGTCCTTAGGCAGATCCTGAAGGATGTCTGAAGAACTGTGTTCCAAAAGTACCTGTTAATTCCCATTAACTGCAAAAAGAATTTTCATCAGTACCTCAGATGCAGAAGTGTCTCTTGTAGCTGTATAAAGCCAGGCAAGATCAATCCCACCTCAGGAGACATCTGATGAAAGAGAAACTCTTGAAGCAGCTGCACAGGGATGGCAATTAAAGGGGCAGATGACACCAGCAGAGCCATGAGCTGGTGGGAATCCCCATCCAGCTGGAGGATAAGGAGAATCCCTCACAAGTGCCATAGGAAGGGTAGAAGTCAGCAACCATGGAAATTAAAAGAGAAAAAGGAGAGTCCATGATGAGTAAAGAGAAAATGGAGTGCTGATCTTAGCTTTTTCTTGGGAAAGGCCATTGGAGATTTCTGAATGAGCAATTTCAGTGCTTGGGGCAGGCACTGGAATACAGATTAGCAGGTGGAATTGGCAGAGGGGAGATCCATACCTTGAAAGCAAATAATCAGGGAGGTTGAAGATGAATGGTGAAAAATTAAGTAACTTTTTCTTTTGTTAAAAAAAAAAATAAAATAAAGCCTTCCAATCCATTATCACAAATGCATATGTGAAATAAGTAAAGAAATAAAAGTGGGGTCAGGTACACATCATCTTTCTATTCAGTAGCTCACCTTTTGAAAATCACTGATACCCCAGAAGAAGGACAAACTCTGGAATAATGGCTGGACTTGGGCAAGGACAAGGCAGAAATACCCCCACAAACATAAGCTGGATTTTTCAAACTTTATCAGAACAGCTTTGTTCAAATGGTCCCTAATGTGGGTGTCATCAGTTGTATCCCATCTCTGGGGGTGTTCAAGGCCAGGCTGGATGGGGCATTGACCAGCCAGGTCTAGTGGAAGGTGTCCCTGCCCATGGAAGGAGGAACAAGATGATCTCTACATTCCCTTCCAGCACAAACTATCCTGTGATTCCATGATTCTATTTTAAATAGTTTGGGGAGACAGTTTTTAACAGTGTTCTCATCATTGAAGACCTTGTTCAAGAATAAAATGATGAGAATACTCTCATTGACTGTAGCACCAATTCCCTCTGTAGTATCAGCTTAAACTTATTAAAAACCAGCTGCCTCAGTTTCCAGTTGCTAAACAGGTGTAAAACTGTCCTTTGTCCTGCTTGCTCAGACTAGAAATGTTCTGGATTGCTTTAGGATCTACAGAAGTACAACCCTGATCTCTTCTGAGGTCCTGGAAGCACCTTATTATAGCCAACAACCACAATTTCTTGCAATTTTATTAAAAAGACTTTTTCTCCTTCTGTCTGTCTCCATATCCATATGCATGAATATTAATCCTGATGGTAGAAAAGGGGGAAAAAAAAAGGCAGAGAGAGGGGTGATAAAAATTCAGTACATCAAACTGACTCTTCTTGATTTACAGTGGGTAATTATCATTCTTCACACATGGCTGGTCCCCTGTTGTGGGAAAGCAGAGCAGGTGGAGCAGTGCTTGTCCGAAATCCTTCCTCCACCTGCAAACTCCCCACACGCCTGCAGCAGAGAGGAATTGTCAGGACCAGACAGAAGGACAGGTGGGAAAAATAGATGGAGGTAGCTGTGCAAAGACACCTGGAAAAGTTGGGTTAGCCCATACTTGAAATCTCCTAAATATCCACTTTTGCATTTAATGCACCATGGCAGTGGTTCTGTCTTGTAACTAAGTGGGTTAAAAAAAAAAACAAACCAAGCAGTAAAATTAAAGGCCGTAAAGTAGTATGAAATGATAATTGGAATTATTCAGGTAATGGATTAAAACTATTCTGAGTACAATGATCTAAATCTGAATGGTGAGGAGGGGGAAGAGGGGAGTAAACTAATAGAATTTGGAATTGATTTTCAAAGAATACCAAAAATTATTAGCGGTAAAATTTACAAGCGCCGTAGATCACGCTCGCTGCTGCCTTGTTTGTAACAGAAATATCCAATTCCAAAATGAATTGGTCTCTGCTCAAACTAACTCTTGCTGATGGTGGCAAGTTGTTAATTAAATGACACTTTTGCACTGTTCGTTTTGAAAGTCTATGGAAAGATTACCCGAGGTTCTCAGTTTCAGAAATGAGTGGGGAGAGGTGAGCAAGCACAGACTTTTTCAAAGACTTTATGGGTAGGGGAGAAAAAAAAAATCCCTTCAGGGATATGCTCACCAGGACAGGATTTTATCTCATAAACTCTCCATGGTAGGATTTTAGCACAGTTTGAGTTTGGCTCAGGCCATGTAGCTGTGGATATCTACAGAATTGAGACTGAACATGTCAAAGCAAGTTGTCTCTATAATTAATGAAGAGATATAGGCACTTTTAAGCAGTGAGTCACCTGACCTTTTTTTATAAATCTGTTTCATGATCCAGTGAATCATGTCCTAAATTCCACTGTCTGTGTTGACTAGCTGTCCATTTACTGACTCAATTTATTCCCCATTCGTTTTGACAAATATGTTTATTTAATCAGATGTACTCCAATCCAGGAAATGTAAGAAATTACCTCTTTATGACTCCCATTTCATGCTCTTAGCCTAACTGTTCATGAGATCCAGCTGTCACGTACAGAGGACTGGGGCTGATGGACAGGCTGATCCACTGGAACAGGTCTGACAAACCTCGTTAAATCATGTTTCTGAGTAATTACCTCAAATTCTGAATAACAAGGCCGAGGAGAAGGTTCCCTGCCTATGGCTGGGAGGTTGGAATGAGGTGATCTCTAAGGTTTGTTCCAACCCAAACCATTCCATGATTTTGTGATTCACCACCAAGTCATGTACATTTAGAATCTGGAAGTTTGATATTGTGCCAATGAAGAGACAATTCCAGCTCTGTAGAGAAGCAGAGACAAGGGTCCCAGATTCCATTTCCACAATTGCTCTCTCTCAATTCAAATCCAAACCAGAACTGATCTCACAAATACCTCATCAAAGACATTCCACAGAATCATTGTGGGATCATACAATCTTCAAAGTTGGAAACAACCTCCAAGATCATCAAGTCCCACCAATTCCCAACTGCAGATTTCTGATGGGATGGTCTCACATTGACTAAACTATCTCTACTCATTTTTCCAGAAGGCATGAGCAGAACAAGGCCACCTATCCTGCAAGGCTTTACTGTAATTAGGATGAGTCCAGTGGGAGTTTTCTTCCCACTCTCTTTAGAGAGTCTGAACCCAGGTTTTGGCAGCAGGGACATGTGGTCTTTCCCTCTGTGGAAGAATCCCTTGTGGGAATCTCCACTTCAGATACTCTGCAGGTTGACTTCGATGTTCAAAGTAGAATTATAGAATCATGGAGTCTTTTGGGTTGGAAGGGACATTCAAGATCACCTCATTCCAATCCCCTTCCATGACCAGGAACAACTTCCACTAGATTAGGTTAACCAGACCCAACCTGGCCTTGAGCACAAGTAGAATTGGAATGATCTTAGTGCATCTTCTAATGGTCACAACTCCTCATCCTTCCTTCCCCATCCAAACAGCCAAAAGAGCAGGAGAGCCAGCTCAGAACAGAAAACTCCTTGGAATGCGGAACTGAAAAAGGAAGAAGGGGATAATTTCACTCATAAACCTTCCACCCTGATTATTTTTTGGCCAGGACCAGTCCAGCCTTTTTGGTGAGAGCCCTATGCACAGAAGTGTGGGGTGAGGAAAATAATGACACCATAAAATGTGCCACCTTTAGAGTGGTGAGCAGCAGGGGATGGATGTAAAGGAGTGAAGGGAATTACAGCATGAAAAATTGCTTTCTTTGACAGAATTATAAAATTATTGGGTGAAGGAAAATTTGCAGATTTAATATGCCAGTTAATGACTTGACATTTGAAACAGTCTCACACAAAGCACCGCTCCTGATATTAATTGATATTTTCTGTGAGAGGACTGCTGAGTTTAAAATTGGTGGGAGCATAGAAAACAAAGGATAACCTTTATCCAGGCTGGTGTGCACCCACAGAGAGATGTCAATAAACTTCAGTTTTGGTAAAAAGGACTAATAATGTCCTTAATTAAGTACTAAAATCCAAGGTGTTCTTTTACCTTTTTTTTTTTTTAACCAGATAGAAAAATCAAGATACTGGGAACTTGAAGTAATTCCTTCTACACAGCATTTGCAATATTTGCCCTCTCTTAGTGACTGAGGAAACAATCACAGTGGAAGATTGATGGAGACCCCTCAGCTCTGGTCCCTTTAGCTCTGGTGACTGGAGGAGATGCCTCACACAAGTATTTGGGATGACAAAAATTAATATTGGCCATTTCCTGAGAAATCACAGGATAACAAAATCTCTATTATTGTGATATACAAAATCAACTCCAGACTGGCAACCATCTCAGCCAACCAGAAACTCCTCAGTGTGGATATCTTCATGTGGCCACAGGTAACACAGCAAATTTAATTAGTGCATCCTAAAACTCTTCCCTGTGGGAGGGCAGTGACCTTGTGCATGCTGTACCAAAGGAGAAACAGTTCAAAGGAAATAGATCCCCTGTGCAAACACAGCAAGAAGATAAATGAGAGAGAGATGGACAAGTGCCAGACCTCCAGAATCCAAATCCAGGGCTTTAATAGGAGCATGTCCTGCTTTGGGATATGATGTACATGTGAGTCACAAGGAGCTGTCACTTGGATCACAATGTGAATCAATGTCAGATCAATCTGCTTAAAAGCCTTATTAGCAATATGGAAGACAGAGGTTGGAAAATCCTGATGGCCACTGTGGGTTGGAGATTGGTACAGAAATCAAGACATGGCTCACAAGGGAAAAAACACCAAAATGGGTTTAATTTCTCAGGAATTAAAGTCCTGTCAGGAAACCTGTTAGTGGGGAAGGTCATAGAATTGTAGGATCACAGAATGGTTTGGGTTGAAAGGTACCTTAAGGATCATTTAATTTCAATTCCCTGCCATGGGCAGGGACACCTTCCACTGTCCCAAGTTGCTCCAAACTCTGTCCAACCTGGCTTTGAACACTTCCAGGGATGAGGCAGTCACAGCTTCTCTGGGCAACCTGTGCCAGGGCCTCACCACCCTCACAGGGAAAAATTTATTCCTGATCTCTAATCTAAATCCACTTTCCTTCAGCTTGAGGCCATTCCCTTGTCCTGTCACTCCAAGCTCTTGTGTTAAATCCATCTCCAGCCCTTTTGGAGTCCCTTTAGACATTAGAAGGAGCTCCAAGGTCTGCCTTAAGCCTTCTTTTCTCCAGCCCACTCTCCCAGCTTGCCTCCATAGCAAAGGTGGCCAACTCTCCAGCCCTGTGACCAACTTAGTGGCCTCCCCTGGACTTGTTCCAACAGGTCCAAGTCTTTGTTGTGTTGATGATGTGCAAAAAAAAAAGTGAGAAAACCAAGTTCCTGATGTTCTGCACAAGAGTTAGGGGTGAGGTGTTGAGCTCATCTGGAAAAAGATCTGCAGTGAAGAGTCCACCTTGAGAGTCTTTACAGAACATTCCCAGAACCTCTCTTTGGAGAAGGCAGAGGCAGCAATCCAGGAGAGACTGAGAGATTGAACTGCAGGGCAAGTCAGGTAACAGCCTATTTTTTTTTCCTCCCAATGACACAGCATTGTAAAAGCCACTGCTATTGCACAAGATGTTCAGTAAAACACAATAAACCCCTCATTGTGAGCGACCTGAAAAATGCTGATTAGAGACTCAAAAGCAGTGTAATAACTTGTGATGAAAAAGGAGAGTGATAACAACTGGGCTGAATAATGATATCTGAAATGCTGAGAAGCCATCCAGGAAAAAACGAAGGCATCAATTAAAAGGCCACGCACTTTGGGATAGAAAGGGAAAAATAGCAGTGATATGTGACCCAGTGATAGGTGGAGGTGGCTTATGATGTCTAAGAAAAAGTGTACAGTGAGTGTTTCTTTTTTATCCCTTTGGAATAACAATAACGGTGGAAAATTAATATCACCTTTGGGTGTCAAAGCCTTTGCAGTTGTTCAGAAACCAAGAGCATTGAAATGCATATCTGCTGACAGAAACACACTGGATGTTTAGGCAGAGTGATCTGCACCCTGAAATTCTGAAATACAGGGGCAAATGGCTGCCTTACATTTGGGGTCAGCTTTTGAGAAACCTTTAAATGTGGGAGAAAATGCAGAAAGCGTGGGAGTGTGGATGTCACATGGCTGGTGAAGTGGAATTAAACTGATCCGGGTTTGCAAAGCTGCCTTGTGCATTCTTCTGCAGAGGAACAAACCTTCCCAGAGCATTTGATGTAGCAGTGATGACAAAATTAGCAGATGGAGATATTGGTAAAACATACAGCAAACAGATTAAATAGATAATCAATAACGATTAATCCTCAGTGGGGAAAAGATGAGTTTTAGAGGGATACAGAGAGGTGATTTCTTCACCTGATCTACACAACATGTACACCACAAATAGCATTAGTAAAAATGGATATGCAACAGATAAATAATAACAAAATGATTCAGTGAAATGTTCTATGAAGAAGAGCAGCCCAGCCCTAGAGATTGTTCCCTCTGTGTCTGGATAAGACACTGACCACGAACTCCCAATGCAATACTGTGGTAAAAAGACTTAATTCAGTTCTTGCTTTTAGAGTGGTGAATATGAATAGGAATTTATTGATGTCTCTTGCTTCTCTCTCTTCTCTTTATTTTAATTTTTTTTATCTTTTGGCACAGGCAAAAAGGAATTCAGAAAGAAGGAAAGGATAGGTAAAATGCATATTGAATGCTGATGGGTTTTTCAAAAGGTTTCACCAGATATCACTAAAACCAGTAAAATGTGAAAATTACAAACAGCTGTGTTTTGTGTTTGTTTGAGGAAAAAAGTCATTTTTATCTAAAAGAAAACTTTAAAAGAAAATATTGCAAATAGCTCTATTTAGGACTCTGGAAGCAAGAGTGAACTTAATGCCAAGGAAGGCTCTGTAGAAAGTAAATGAGGCACCAAAAGACTTTCTAACTGCTCCATTAGCCCTCTTTCATCTTCTCCATCTATGACACAGCCAACAGAGACACCCTGAGAGTCTCAGAGCAGGGTTTTTACTGGCTTGCTGGGGGATGCTATCAACTAACTGTGGTACAAACCATCCAATTTGCACTGAACTCTCCCAGCCCAGTTAATTTCTGCTGTAATGGGACAGACAGAAGCTTCAGAGAGATTTATCATTTCATTCCTTCCATCCAGAAAAATACAGGAATGAAGGGCACAGAGCCACTGCCAAGAAGTTGGACGGTTGTCATTTTAAGTGTAATTCACCCAGAGCCACTGGAGAAGCATCAGCCTTGGTGGGCCTGGAGCCGCAGGATTAATGGAGCTGAAGCAGAGATGGAGCTTTTTGCATGCAATTCAGGAAATGTCTAGACTTTGTGAGAAACCTGCTAAATTAGAGTGGCAGGATTTCGGGAACAGGGAAGCTCTTCTTGCTCTTGGCAAGAGGATCGGCTGGTGGAGGCGGGGGAAGCTGTAGGATTGATGGCTGGGGGGTGTCTGTGTTTGGAGAGTTGGCAAAGTGAGGCATTATCTGATTCAGGACTCCTGTCTCTAAATAAAAATGGGGCATGCCCAGGAGGAAAATTTGAGGGCAACTCTTCTGAAAGTAATGGTCCTATGGCAAAACTGCTGTGGAGACCTGCAGCAGCTGTGGAGGGAGAAAGGAGTTAAGGCTGATGGATTAGAGAAATCATTTTAAGGTCTCCTTTCCACAGGAAACCATCCTGTTTATTTTCATTTCTGTTCTGGCTTTCTTCAGGTGAAATTTTCTAACAAGCAGAAGAACAAGTCCCCAGAAGCCATCTAGACCAAAGCAATGGTACAAATGTCTGGCCTAGGAGATCTGGTGGTGGTCTCTGTGTAGTAACCTCCCAGGTGAACCTGGACAGGAATTTCTGCTGCTTCAGCCTGTGTTTGTTACTTGAGTTCCTTCACTCTTTCCCCTCATCCCAGCTTATTTCCCAGACTTGTGTTATTATCCTGGCTCCTGCATGAGCTCCAAATCTTCAGTTTATCAGAACCAATTATGTCAGACAACTGCTGCTGTTTTCCCAGGACACGGTGATGGTTCTTAGGAGCAGAGGAGAAGCAGCAGAGGTTACGAGCTGGCAGTAAAAAAGCTCTGGATAATGTGTCACATGATGTTTTCCTCAGGAAGATAAGGAAGCTGATGAAGATGGATGTGGAAGAGCTGGTACTGGCAGAGGGATGATGCTTGTCATGCTGTCACAGGGAATGTGTGCATCCAAGGGGTACCTGCAGGAACCTGCCAAGATATCCATGCAGGAACAAATCTTGCACAACTCACCCATTCAGCTTTGCCCACAGATTCACATCCAGTTCTGAACACTGGAAAGGTCTCTAAACTAGCCATGGTTCTTAGCCTCTTACTTCAAAAAATGTGGAGCATTGGAAAAGGCTGATTAGGGGAGAGCAGGAAAAACAGAGAGGTCTTAGAGCACCTTCCAGTACCTAAAGGGAGCTTGCAAGAAGGATGGAGAGGGACTTGTTTGTAATACAAGAAGGAGGGATAGCTTTGAAGGGAAAGAATGGAGATTTAGAGTAGATATTAGGAAGAAATTATTTATTATAAGGGTGGTAAAGTCAGCTTGGTCAGAGAGATCGTGGACTCCATGGAAATGTTCAAGGCCAGGTTGGATGCAACTTGGAGCAACCTGGTCTAGTGGAAATTGTCTCTGCCTATGGCAAGGAGGTGGAATGAGATGATCTTGAAGGTTCCTTCCAACCCAAAACCTTCTGGAATTCAATAAGAATTAAGTGCCAGAAAATTGCCTTCAAGGTGTGGTGGCCATGTGATTCTTGGCCTTCTAACAGTGTGGAATAATGAACCTGAGATGACCCTGTAGTTGCCAGACCTTCTTTTGTGGGGGCTGGAAAATGAAGTGAGTGGGAAGAGGATGGGAATGGGGGTTTCTGTGGAGCTTAAAAAATCAGTGAAAAATGTCATCACACCCATTTTGGCTGCTTTGCACAATTTGTGCTCCAGCTGGGGATGGGAGCCCGTGCAAAGGAGAGATTAAAGCTGGTAATCCCAGGCAGGAGAACATTTGAGGTCTTGGCAGACCCACATAGTCTCATCTACCACAGAAATTGGTCATTTCCTAAATCTTTTGTAGAAGACACCAGGGAATGGGTCTCTTTTCACTGCCTGCTCTCATTCTGTCACTGCTCTTTTAATTTTCTTTATCTATAACATTAATAATCCTAAAGGTATTTTTAGTGGGTTCCCTAGGAGATATATCTCTTCCAGTCTATGTGTTTCCTTGAATACCAACAGTTGAATATCCTGATATCATAATTATCTGCTAAAAATGATCTAACTCCTTTTCCCCATAAAGAGTTTCCCACTAAAAATATCCAATAAAATTTGTTTTCTAAATTACCTCCATCCTGTGAAAGTGCCTGTGACAGAAAATAGTTTTTAAAATGTCATTTGTTGCTGCTAGATTTTCAAATTAACTACAACTTTAATGAGAATTATTGCTCCAGACAATCCCATATGAGATCTTCCAAACTTTTATCTGTTGATATTTGCCAGCTACGATCGTCCTTCATAAATCAGAGTGCAGAACTATTCAGTAGCTTTAAGTGTGAAAGCTCATTTGCTTGTTTGTTTACCAAAAATATGTAAAGAGCCTCATTTTTTTACTGAACAGGCATTTATTCAGCAAAGCATTCAAACTTCTGATGTTCTTGGCAGTTTTTTCATTGAGCCCAGCTTGAGCAACTGCAAATTTTGTCACATTGCTGGTACCTATTTTTGCATCCACCTTCTTGAAGCTCACCCCTGCTTAACACAGTGCTCACAACTGGGCACACACAGCAAGAATCACAGAAGGGTTTGGGTTGGAAGGGACCAAGATGATCTGCCATGGGCAGGGACACCTTCCACTATCCCAGGTTGCTCCAAGCTCCATCCAACCTGGCCTTGGGCACTTCCAGGGATGGAGCAGCCACAGCTTCTCTGGGAAACCTGTGCCAGGGCCTCCCCACCCTCACAGGGAATAGTTTCTTCCCAATATCTAATCCAAGTCTATGCTTCTTCACTTTAAAGCCATTCCCCCTTGTCCTGTCACTCCAGACCCTTGTCCAAAGTCCCTCTCCAGCTCTCCTGGAGCCCCTTTAGGCACTGGAAGGGGCTCTGAGGTCTCTCTGGAGCTTTCTCTTCTCCAGGTTGGATTTCCCCAGCTTTCACAGCCTGGCTCCATGGCAGATGTACTTTCTTAGGCATCTTTGATCCCACAACAGGACTGCAACTCTTCTCTCAGAGCCACATAGGCTCTTAATAATCTCGTGCATAACATTAACTCAAGGCTTTAGCTTTTTCTTGGTAACCCAAATAAACCCACCAGGACTTCACCTCACAACCCTTTGCAATGGATTCTTGCTGATTATTGAGATATGGGTTTCCCCTCCAGAGGACACTGTTTATTTTCTCTATTGCACCACTGCAACCAATTTTCCTTCTATAGAAATGATACCTTCCTGGACAGTTCCTTTGATACCTTTTTTATGTGTTGTTTTTTTTTTTTTTTTTTTTTTTAATTTTTATTTTTTTTAAAAAATATTTGATACCAGGGTAATTTGATACCTTTATAAAGCTAAACCTTAATATGGAAGTTGCGCATTTCATAAAATCATGAAATCACAGAATTAGAGAATGGTTTGTGTTGGACGGGACCTTAGGCCTCTTTCAGTTCCAACCCTCCTGTCATGGGCAGTGAACCTTCCACTGGACAATATTCTATGCCAGAATAACTACAATTAGTAATTCCAGGGGCAAACTGGAACCCAGAAACATTCTTTCAGTATACTCTGCATGAAAAAAAGTCTGTTGCCTCTCATTGCTATTATATTAATTCATTGCATTCAGACTGCAGCAGCATCCAGACACTATATCAACATCCTGCTAAAGGACAAACCCTTCCCCAAAGAGCTTAATACTGTACCAGTTTTATCATATTGCTGAACATCAATTATGCTCCAGCTGCTCTCTCCACAAAGGTAATAACTCTGTTCTTTACAGGCAGGGTCTCAGGCAACTTTCTCATATCTCAAATAAAAAGTCTTTAGAAAACCGATCTGATTCCAGATTATTACAGGTCTGGGGAAACACTGACCTTGCACTTTTAAGAATATGGCTTAAAGAGGAGTGTGAAATCACACCCAAACTTGTTGTCCAGGGAGAAACTATCTTTGCTCTTCCCTCACCCCCTTTCAACAAAGCTTTCTCCACCTGATATTTCCTGGGCAGGCAAACACTTTCAGGAGAAGGAAGCAGGAACAGGTAGCACAGGGGAGATAAGACAGCAGTGATATAAAATGAAGGTACAAGGTGCCCCCAGCCCTGCATAATCAATGCCCTAAATCAGCCAAAACATTCTGCTCAGGTTCAGAAAAAGCAGCAGTTTCAGGAGGTGCTTTGTTTGCCTTCTGCTTGGCCAGGGAGAAATTTGACAGTTTGGAGCAGTAGCTCAAACTAACAAGTGTCTGTGTCCTCACTCTGCAGGAGAGGCAACAAGCAGGCAGTGAATTTATGTGCTGGTGAAAAGCACCTTATTATTTTCAGCAGTAAATTCGACTCTGCAGACAAAGAGCTTGCATGCTTTGGCTCACAAGCATCAATGCACACTTGCATGTGAGAGTGCAAACATGCCAATATTGAAATGTTTGCATAATAGCAGAGATAAGCCCCAAGAAATGCATTTGTAGAAGGAGAGACCATCAAGATCATCTCATTCCAACTCCCTGCCATGGGCAGGGACACTTTCCACTATCCCAGGTTGCTCCAAGCCCTCTCCAGCCCAGCCTGGGACATTTCCAGGGCAGCCACAGCTTCTCTGAGCAACCTGTGCCAGGGCCTCACCACCCTCACAGAATTCAAGAATTCAATTTCAGAAGTCAAGAATTTCTTCCTAATACCCAATCTGTAAATGTAAACCTGAATTTTTTTGGATCAAAGCCACTACCTCTTGTCCTATCATTCTCAAGGCTGTGTACAGTTAAGGGCAAATCCCTGGATAAACATGGAAATCAGTAATGCAAAATCTCAAACAACTGCAATGCAGCTGCCAGGCTGTGTGAAACCACCTTTTTCTAACAGTAATAATCAAACCAATTACTTCCTCAAAACGGGATTTGTGAAAATATGAGATGGTTTCTTTCAAGAAAAGTTACTATTTACTTATCCTAATAACTATTCAGGCTTATTCCTTCAGATGTCTGCAAATTCCAGAACTTTCAAGGATAGAAACAAGATGCTCATTTCTGGACAGCAGTGGCTACATCCTTCCACTCCCATAATTAAAGGAAATGCTTATTTTCAGCAGCACAAGGCTCAGATCTGTGGCTCTTTCAGCACAGTCCCACCTGTCAGCTGGCTGTGGTAGCTATCAGACTGTATTGTTTCTGTGCTCACTGTGGCTCGGGCTCAATCACAGAAAATCCCACTGGACTGGGCTGTGAACACACTTAAAACCAGTCCCTGCAGCTGAGCTCATGGGCTCTCTGCTCTGGGACCAGGCCTGCTCAGGGCTCTCTGCTATCTCAGATTCCTGCAGTGGTGGAGGAGATGCTGGAAGGTGACTCAGTGAAGGAATTGGTGATTTCCAAGTGCACAGATTCCATTGTCTTCACCAGCACTCAACTCATTCAACAACGCCCAAACAGCCAAAAAGGAGTTGGTGGCTGCAGAAGGTCACATTAGCATCAATATGTGGCTGTAACTGCTTTTTGCTTTGTTTTGCACCGGAACAGCTTTCCTACATATGGCAGAGCTCATCCCAGTGATTGATCTGCCTCATTTGACTTCCCAGTTCCACAGCTGATGAAGATTTTGGGGAGGAAGTCCATGCAAGCATCAGAGAGAGGCAAATTGGGTTTTCATGGCCCCATGCTACTTTATCCAATTATGCTTCCCCATGTGAGGGCATCCCACTGGGGGCTCACCCTTGGATTCACTCTTCTTAATGACATTCAATCATTTTGTGCTGAAGACAGTCATTTTCATAGCTGCTTGCATAATAAATTCAGAGTTACATGCTCACTGGTTCTCTAATTACACCCCATTTCTGCAAAACAAAATGATTAAACTGAATTTTCACTGAAAAAAAAAAGTGAGTCAGCACTTTTATTTTACTGATTAAGTTTGGCCATGTTTGGTTGTGTTTGATATTTCCTTCTGAAAATTGAAATATTGTATTTAAAGGTTAGAACACAGAAGATGATTGGGCCAGTGGATAATTGTCCATTGAGTTTGTAGGACATTCTGAATTTCACTCCTGGCCTAAAATGATCTCAGTGACCTTGGGAAAGTTAATCTGCATTGAGTTTGGAGTTTGTGATACTTGGTTATGCAGAGGTAGCAGGACTCATGTAAACTCAAGGAGTTCCAGACCTGGAGACACCAAAAAATACAAGGAAATCATTCAGTAGCTGTCTGGTAGATAATGGAGAATGAACCATTCATCTATATTTAGATCAGTCCAATCACACACCTTGACATCAGAGAAGTAAATCTGGGAAGCTCCAGAGGAGGTGGTGGGAACCATCAGACCTACAATCACAGTGATTAGACTTCCTTCTATTTTAAGTAACCAGTGCTGAGGTTTGCAAGTGGCTGCTGGCTCAGAGCTTTTCTGGGCCTCTTGGGTTGGCAGATGTTATGGAAATTGACTCTGCAGTGGGTGATACAGGTTGAGGATGCAATTTTGGGTGTAGAGCCACTGGAATTGGTCATCCCAGGTGTTGATTGTGCCAACTAATTGCAAAATGTGAGATTAACAGAGCTCAGGTTCTAAATACAGTTGATCATGGGAAAAAAATAACCAAAGGGATAGGCACAAACAAGAAAGCTCCATTAGGAGGGGTCTGCCAGCCTTCCTAATACAGTCCCCAATGTCCTATGACCTTTCTATAAATGGCCCCAAAGCCCTCCAGCACTGCTGGCTACAGGAGCTTGGAGATTTAGGATTGTCCCAATGAAGAAAATACTCCTATGAACCCTGCTGTGGTCACCAACCAGTCCCTACCACTTCCCTCCTGTCATGCAAGGAAATATTTTCATTTAATTGTGTGTACAATCAAGAGACTAGAAAAAAATAGAGGTGGATCTCTAATTTAAAGGTTTTACATACATAACCAAGTGATAGGCTTTCCTTTCCAACTTGAAAATTTTGGTTAAAACCACCTGCACAATCAAAATTAAATCTTGTTTTAACCACAAGACACACATGCCAACACAGTTTCTGTTGAAGCTCAGGAAGATTTTTCCAAAATATCATTAAATTATCTCATGTGGCTACAGCCAGGAGTGTGTCTATGGTAGCAGGGAGCTCAGTGAGGGTTTTATCCCCTAAAATCAATTTAGTTTTCCCAGAAAAAACTGCTGTAGTGTGTGTACCTGAGCAAGTCTTTTTTGGTACAATCTGCTGCAAAGGCTTGGCCTGAGGTGGGATTCATCCCACCTGACACGTGGGACAGGTTTTGTTTGATCAAATAAAGATGGAGATGAGATGATCAATGTCCTAAAAGCCCCTGGCTCTGCTGACTCACTCTTCCTTGACCTTAAGGGAGCACTGATGGCCTCAGACATTGGCACTTCCAGAAGAGACACCTCCATTTACTCATCCAAATCCTGCCCTAAGCAAGTCCAGCTCACTTCACCAAGCTTCTTTCCACACCCACACAGAACTTATCTGCCTTTACACATCCATTTTGCTTCCCTCAGCTCTGGCAAAGATGTGGTTACATTGTTAGACTTTGACATGGGGAAAAGAATCCATCTCCTCCTCCTGCTGGCAGAGAGCTTGATCTGTACAATCTTCATCTCTGGACCCAGTGAGCACAAACTGAGCTCAACAAGCCTGATATAACTCAGGAAAATGGACCAAAATACAGGTGTTTTCCTTCTGGAAGAGCAGTTGGTACATCTGCTGTGGGGACCTCACCCTGGGCTGCAGTTGGTGGTGGATGCAATGTTGAAATGGTTTTGCTTGTCCCTTCTGTGTCCCACTGCAGATCTCCTCCCCAAACCTCACACTCCCAGCTCCTTCATTTTTAAGCCCCTACTGGAAAGCTCTGTAGTCCTTGAGGGCATGTCAATAAAAGAACAAAGTGAGTGTGATCATTGCTGTGTGGATGGAGGATTTATGGCACCACTCTTTGTTTCCTACTGCTGGATTTTGTCACCTCCCATCCCTCATCTTTGTTGCTTTCCAACATTGTAAATTCTTCCCAGCACAGAACTTGCTCTCTAATTTTTCTGTTAAATGTCTAGTCTACAAATGAGTCCCAGCCATCCTCATTAACAATACTTTGTACTTATTCCTTCATAAACTGATGGATGAAAAGCTCCATAAAAGCGCAAAAAAAAATATTATTTCCCCCAAGAGGAGGGTTTGCAATGTCATTGCTCAAAGGAAGCCAGCAGACTTTCCCATCTAACTCAAATCCAACACAGCACAACTCTGTCGCCAGAAGCGTATCTTGTTTTCCTCTCCTTTTTTTTTTTTTAATTTTACTTTATCTGCTGGTTGATTCACTTATGAAATTAAAGGAGATTATAATTTTAACTCTTTGGTTTTAGACCCATGAGCAAGGAAAGCTACGAGAGCTGCCATCTGCAAATTGCAAGAGACATAAAACAATGTAAAATAAGGGGAAAAAAATATGCATTTTCCACTTAGCAATATATTTCAGCAGAAGATTAATTTGCTGCCTGACACTTGATGCTTATTGTTTGCAAACTCCAGATCTGCAACTGCAAATCAAGCTGAAAAGCATCATCTAATCAAAGAGGGGATAATTTAGCAAGAAACCACTCAGATCTGTCTTCCTTTGAGGTTATCCATGTGCATGCACATGAAAACAGAGATCCACTAACCTGGTGCATATCTGTGTCCCTGACAGCCTCCTTGGACAAAATGTGGCTCACTGACCTTTATTTCAGGTGAGGGGAAGATGTGCTGGTGCCCTTTCACAAAGACTCAAGAAAACACCCAGTCCTTGAGCCCTGCCAACTCACATTTCAGAGAGAGGCATCCAAATGGAAACAGAAGAGAAAATCTAAAAGAGGGAGCAAGTGAAAACAAGATCCTTTGCCTGGTTTTTAAGGTGTGATGGTTCAGGTGAGAAGCTGACACAGTGATCCAGGAAATTCCTCTTCCCCCACCTTTCCATACGTGTAAGATGTTATTAAAAGTGTGAACCTGCAGTACAGCCTTGAGCACACGGCAGAAAAAGCACTTTTTTTGTTAAATCTAGACTTGTTTGAGCCCTATTAAATCTTTGCTTCACTGGTTCTAAGCCTGTCCAAGTCAACCTGAATGATTATTGTCATTATTAACAGAGTGCAAAGTGAGAAAAGAGAGGATTTTTTATTTAAATAGGTTATTCTGCCTGCAGCTGGCTGTGCTGCAGAGGCCTGGCACCAGTTCATATTACAGGCATTACCAATTCCTTGGAGCTTTTCATGGGAGAAGCTTGCTCTGACATTCTCATTGACTCTTCTCTCCCCTGTTTATCACCCATAGATTGGATGATGTCCTCTCACAACAATATCTGCAGTTTTAGAAGCCATCTATGCACTTCTGTCCTCGTGTTGGGACTTTTCTGTGGGATTTCTGTTTCCTGCTGTTAGCCAAATAAATAATTTTTGTGATTTCAATGAGACTTTCCTCTCCTTTCCTACCTAATAAAGTCAGCTGTGGCTGTGTAAATCTGTAAAAATTCAGCAGGAAAACCTCAAATAAGAGTCCACTAAAATAAAAATAATGTGTCTGATCAAAAAACAATTTCAGCCCATGTTTTGACTGAGAATGGTTACAGAGTGCAAAAGAAAGGCAGCCAGACTCTGATACTAAACAGTGTGTTAATAAACAGATTTTTTTCCATTATTTTTTCCCTGGAAACAGCCCCATACCATGGCAAGGAATGCCACAGCTCAACACACACTCCCTGTGAAGAACCTGCTCCATTTCCCCATCCCTGCTCCACACCCATCATGACTTTAGCCTGAAAAAAAAGCTCCCTAAAATGTCTTTTCCATGACTGAAGTGTGCATGTCTATTTAATCCTTTTCTCTGCTGCTGCAGCTGTTCCTTATCATCCTTCTGGCATCTTCTCAGAGACTTTTCCAGGGCCACTAAAACCTTTTGAGAGGGGACGACAAGCACCAGACACAATATTCAAGCTGCAGGTCCAAAATGCATTTCTTCAGTGGCATTATGATGATTTCTGTTTGGTTTTCTATTCCCTCCTTAATAATCCTTAACATTCAATTTCCTCTTTTGATTGCTACAGAACAATGAGCTCATAATTTCATTCAACTGTTCATTATAAGACCCAAATGCCATTCCTGGGCAGCAATAATTAGCTCAGAGCCCATCACCATGCACGGAGTTGGAACTGTTGTTTTCCTTGTGTGCAATGCTTGCATTTAATGCCAGTGAATTCCACCCAATGTTTTATTACCCAGCAATCAAAAATTCTTCACAGATGGAGTCAGGAAGCTCCAAGTCTGGGCTGACCCACAAAGGAAGGTGGAATGAAACACAAGGGCAACAGCAAGGCAGGCAGGGACTTCTCCTGTAGGGTGAAGGAATTTTGTAGAATCATAGGATTATTAAGGTTGGAAAAGGCCTCTAAGATCATTAATCAATCACTAAACCATGGTCCCTAAGCACAACTACATGTATCTTGAATACTTCCAGGGATGAGGATTCCTCCACTTCTCAGGGCAGCCTGTTCCAGTGCTTGACCATCCTTTCAGTGAAGAAATTTCCCCCATTATTCAAATAAAGCCTTCCCTTTCCTTATATGTGTGATTTTCTGAACAGAATTCACTGCCCCCTCACTTCTCCCTTGGGGAGAGAGCTGGGTTGTGATTCTTTCTGGTCCAACCATTCCTTCTTATTTTCTTTGCTAGTGCAGCCTTATTTAAAGGTGGGTGTTTGAGCCTTGCAGTCTAATCGAGCAGTTTACAGCCTGCCCAGCTGACAGCAATAATTTGGCATCATAAGTTTGCAGCTCCTTTCAATGTGTGTGATGTACCAGATCCCAGAGTGTTCCTCCTAAAGTATCTCAGAGATATTTGCTTCTCATATCAGAGAGTGTTACAGAAAAAAACCTGAGTGCTCCCAACTCTTTAACCAAGACAAGTGGAAAATCCTCCCATGTAGCCAGCTAAAGTTATGTATAAATTTATTCCCTACAAATTTAGCCACTTGAAACAGGTTATATTAAGACTTTTCCAGGTTGAACTCCAGGAATCCTTGAAGGAAGGGCTGTGCATGAAGTCTTTTGGATGACATGGCTAGAGGTTCAAATAAAGTCTTCACTTGGAGGCAGATCCATCTGAAAAACTGGAAGGTGGGGTAGGTATGGATGCCTAAAACGAGGTACAACTAAGACTTCCTGCAGAATGTCCAGAGAGACTGGGGAGTCTCCTTCACTGGGGATATTCAAGAAGTTCCTGGATTCAATCCTGTGCCTTGTGCTCTGGGATCATTGTGTTTGAGCAGGGATGTTGGACCAGATGACCCCACTGAGGTCCCTTCCAGCCTGACCCATTCTGTGACTCTGTGTTAACAGGAACCCTCTCATCTTTGGTGCAGAGATTCCAGACCAGCTCCATACAGCAGGGCAGGGAAAAGCTTTGGCAAACAGAGGCAGAAATAATGGTCAGAGCTTCTTCCTTGGGAAAAAAGAGCCAGTGAGATTTGCTTCTATAAAAACCTGATATTGTTCCCTCTTCAGTAATAACCCAAGATTCACCCCAGGGGAAGTAGAACAACATTGCCCCAGCACCGTTTAAAGTGCTATTAAAATACTGTTTAAGGGGATCTGGGAGAAAAGGTAGGGAAATTATTCTTATCATAGGAAAGTGCACAAGAAGATGGGCATTTGTAAATGTGCTGAAAGCTGGGTTATTGCAGTGCTGTTACTAATGACTGCAATACATCATTTCAACTCGTTGACTTTTCTTTCTTTAATTTCCAGATTATCCGGCTGTTGCTTATCCTCCACCCATTCTGGGAGTAAACAGAGACATGTGCTTGAGCTGCAAAAAAGTTACTTTCAGCAGAAATTAACTCGTGTGGGTTTTTCCCGGTTTTGTGTGTTTCTTTGTTTGTTCTATGGTTGGTTGATTGCTTGTTTTTTTGTTTTTTCAGAAAATATTTCAGCTTTACCTGTCGGTTTTACCTTTCAATTTCCTTTTTCAATTTTCCTTTGCAGTTTCTCCTTTGTAATATTTCAATGATTTCAGAAAGTATTATATCTATTCTAGAAATATGAGAAATGCTGTCAAAGGGTAGTTGAAATCTCTTGCATAAAATTCCAGGGGAAGTCTCTGAGAGGTCTCAGAGGGGAAGCTGCTGCTTGGGAGGTCCAGCTCAGAGCACTCAATATGACTGAAATGATGGATTTGACCAGGTTCCAGCAAGAGGGGATTTTTTTCACACCTTTCTGAGATCTCAGGCATAGGAATCTTCTGGGACTGCTTTGGGAAATCTGGCTTTCTTTTCCTTCATAATCATAGAACAGTTTGTGTTGGAAGAGATCTTAAAGATCATCCAGTTCCAACACCCTGCCATGGACAGGGACATCTTCCACTATCCCAGGTTGCTCCAAGCCCTGTCCAACCTGGTCTTGGACACTTCCAGGGATGGGGCAGCCACAGCTTCTCTGAGCAACCTGTGCCAGGGCCTCCCCACCCTCACAGGGAAGAATTTCTTCCTGTTATCTAATATAAATCTACCCTTCTGGAAAGATCTTGAAGAAGTCCTGAAATGCACTACCAACCTCAGCTACAACAACTGTGTGCAACTCTTTTTCAGATGAACAGCGCAAGGAAAGATAGGAAAATCCCCCAGAAAACCCCAGTAAGATTCCAGTGGTCTTGGCGAGACTGCCCAAAGTTCCTCTCTAAAATGTACAGAAGGTTGGAATCTATCTGTTATTTTTCCTTTTTTGCTTTGGAAGACACCTCAGGGAGTTGTAACAGGATGATCTTCAGGATCCCTTTCCATTCTATAATTTTGTGATCATTTTTCTCTCACAAGAGCTCCCACTTTTTCTTTTTTTTTTTTTTTTTTTTCAGGGAGCAGCTCTGTTTTGAAAGGGCCATGAATCACATCCATCAATCTTCAGGAGAAAAATAATCAACAGATGGTTATTTAAGATCACATGGTGCCACTCAGATCAGGAGATGCAGAAAGAAACAAACTCTCTTTCCCTCTTGCTTGTACTTTACTGAAGTGTTCAATCATATCCAGCCTGGGAGGAAACACATGAAACCACCAGTGCTTTGTGTGTGGTACCAAAATCAGGCCACAAAGCTCCAGCCTCAGTCAGAAAAAAGTTTCTACCCCTTCTAAGTAGAAAGTGAAAGACAGGAGTGTTTTCAGACCACGTAAAAGAAATACTGGATTGCTGAAGAACCAAATATCAATATTTGGTGTACAACCTGCAGCTGTTTCTCAAGCTGGCATATTCCATTCCCAACAACATCAGCAAGGCCACAACCAATTTTAATGCCAACAGATGTGAGGGAGAATACTCAAAATGCATATTAGACATCTCTTATGAAGGTATTTTAAATTAGCTATTAGGATAATTTCATTATTATATAATTTATTTATGTTATTTTATTAATAATTATATATGTTTTATAACAGTATTATATTTTTCTATAATGATATTTAATAATTATATTATTTTAAATTAGATATCAGGACAAAATTCTTCCCTGTGAGAGAGGTGAGGCCCTGGCACAGGTTGCCCAGAGAAGCTTTGGCTGCCTCATCCCTGGCAGGGTCCAAGGCCAGGTTGGATGGGTCTTGAAACACTCTGGTCTAGTGGAAGGTGTCCCTGTCCATGGCAGGATGTTGGAATTAGATGATCCTTAAGGTCCCTTTCAACCCAAACCATTCCATGTTTCCAGATATTTTCATCTGTGCTTGAAGTGAGCCTCAGAGGTGCCAACAAAGCATCACAGTAAAGGGTTAACTCAGAAAATGACTGCAAATTCTGACTATTTTTGCTCTGGGCAGCTTATTTTTAAACCCCCAGACCATTAAAAAAGATGGAATTTGTCCTTGGACATCTATTACCCTCCTTTGGCTTATGTTTATACAAAACTGGACCTATCCAAGAGGGGAACCCAGGGCACAACAGAATTTTCTCCCTGCCCTGGAGCCAGCTGCAATTCAAGTTGCCAATGGGCCCTTGATATCCTGGAGAAAATTGTTTTTGGGGTCTTTTTATGTCAGAGTATCCAAGTCTTGAAAATGAATTCACTCTCCATGACAACAAGGAGCCACTTGATGCTATTACAACAGCTAAAAATTGAAGTGTTCAAAAAGTGATGGCCCTTTGGTTGAAAAACTCTTAAGGTGGTAGGATTTGAGGTAAGCATTTTTGTCTCATTGGTGCTTGTTTTTTTTCTTTTTTTCTTCCTGGGAAAAATGGAACTGTAGCTACAAAAATTTTTTTCTCAAAAATGTTTTTTCAAAGTTCTTTTCTGAGCTGATTTCTAAAGAAGGAAGAAGTTCGTGGTCTGGAACGCACAGACAAGGTCCTGTAAAAACCTGTCACTGAAGTGTTCTTAATGTTGCATGGAAAAAAAATAACAATTCCCCCTGATACACGTACCAAAACCCCCCAAAAAACCCAAACCTAACAAAACTAGACAGTATCTAGAAGGCCAGAAGGAGATCTGTAGGATTGCTTACTTGAGGGAAACAAAGCATGTTCAGGGGATATTTTTGAGCACTATATTGGGGAAATAATCTTTCAATTTCCAGCAGATCTTAGAAATTTATTTATGTCCTGCAATTCCATGTCCTTCATTTGTTCCTTTACACATATGAAGGATAAGGAGCATGACCTCATTGTACCTTGGCCATTTGTTTCAGCCAGAGTTTCTTACCTGAGTATGGAAAACCTTCAAGTTTCAAGTATTTCAACCCCAACCTGCCCCCTGCTCTTTCCACAGCTGTGGAGTGAAGACTGAAACTGCAGAGCTCTTCAGAACTTTCTCATCATTTCCATCCTGCTCTTGTGAATGATGTTTTTCTTTCCTTCATGCTTTACCTCCTCCCGGCAACTCTCTGCTTCAAAATGCACATTGGAACAGGACAAAAATTCATTCCAGATAATCACTCCCAGTTCCCAAAGCCCACCTGAATCACCCCAACATCAGTGTCTGTCATGAGTAATGCATGGGATGGAACCACACACTGTCTGTTCCAGACACAGAAACCATGGAAACGCTCCTGACATGAGCTGCTCCTTGGGATGATCAGAGGAAATGGTGGCTGAAGGAAGCTTGTCTTGTCTGCCTCTGTTGCCCCAGGCCAGATCATTATAAAATATGAAAGATTTCAGGTGTCAGACTTGAGCCCCACAAGGTTGTTGACAGTTTTGGTTAATAGAAAAAAAATAAACAAGTCCAGAAATGGGAAGTTGTGGAGTTCCCTCAATGAAATCTAAACTCTTTGAAGGGGGAGCATGGATATTGGGACAAAATTCTTCTCTAGGTGGATGGTGAGGCCCTGGCACAGGTTGCTCAGAGAAGCTGCGGCTGCCCCATCCCTGCAAGCGTTCAAGGACAGGTTGGATGAGATATGGAGTAATCCAAGCTAGTGGAAGGTGTCCCTGCCCACAGCAGGGGTTGGAATGAGATGGTCTTTAAGGCTCTTTCCAATACCAGCCATTCTGTGACTCTGTGATCTCTGGTCTGACTCCATGGAACCAAACCACCTTCACAACCTTCACCTGACCTTGGAGGCACAAGAAGGAAGTTCTTCCTCATGTCCTTGTAGAACTTCCTGGAATCAGTTCCTGCCTGTTCCTCATGTGCCATTGCTGGGCCCCACTGAGCAGAACCTGGGCCTTCTCTGACCCCTCCCTGCAGACAGGGACAGACAGGGATGAGCTCCCCTCTCAATTGCCTCTTTTCAAGGCCAAAGAACCGTGTTAATGATAATTAGACCAGTAACAAGCACAGCTTAGATTTAATTTCCCACTCCTCAATGTCCCACTCACCCCAGTACCAAAATCAATCTTTCCATCCCTTAGGCATCATCTTTTCCATGCTAAGAACAGAACACCCACTTCCAGTACACCTGATACCTCTCCTATCTATTTGGAAATGTTTCCTCTGCCCCCTCTACTTTTGGGGCACATTTAAATGATCCAAAGAAGCCAATGCATCTAAAATCTGCATGATTTGGCATGGAAGCAGCAGCTAAAATTAGGCTGTAGTGTGAAAGTGTAGAAAAGAGAGAATCTCAGGGTAGATATCCAGTTATTTTCCAGCTTGAGTCATCCATGTGGAAGCAGCAGCAGCTGGGTGACACGGAGTGATGCAAACACTGCAGTGGAAAGACCCCAGTGCTAACAACAGCCCACATGCGTAGAGGGTCTTTCACTGTCCAGCTTCAAAAGGGATCAAAAAGAAGTAAAGCACATTATTGGAGTGCTTCATTCACCCGCTCAGTGATGTGGAAGAAAGGTTGGATGGAGAGATTCCCAAAACATCTGCAGGCTTTGAAGGACATTCCTACTCAACAGTGAAGAAAGAAAACCTGGAGCGACACCAAAGCCTGAGTTGGTGAAATCTGGAGTAACTTTTCTCACCTGAACTGGTCCAGAAGAAGTTGAGACAGAGCTTTAAATAAGCATATTTTCAAATTAGTGGCTTCCAAAATCTTCCTCAGCTATGCAGTCTGGTGATGTGTCTGAGCACAGCTGGGAATAGACCCCAAATCTGGATGTGAACCAGTGCCTGGTCAATATTCCTTGGTTATGTTTCATGTGTTACCTCTTTCTTTACCTTCTGCCATGAGAAGATAATGTCTGGTGTTCATGGGCGCAGCTTGACTTCTGATCTCACTCCAACAAAGAAATGATGCCAATTTTCAGTGTGTAAAAGTTGAGATGAAGCAAAGGAAGACGCAACCCTACTGAGTAATGGGCATGTCTAGCAATCACCTGAAGTTTCTGCTCCTATGTACTTAATTAACACGCAAAACTCTCCACAATTCTTCATTCAGGAGAGGCAGCCAAACAGTGCTGCACAATGCAAATTATTCCAACACAAAGATGTTTTCTAGGTAATTACTGCTATTTAAATTACCCTGCATATACAGTATGAGTGGCAGATATTAAAATGAAGAGATGACTTAATAAGTTCTAGTTATCCAGATGTGTCATTCTTGTAATAAGATGAAAAAAAAAAGAGTGTGGTTATATTTCAGACTTACCAGGTGTACAGTAAATAATATTAGTTTATTGTATTTCAGAATCCTTGTAAGCAATATTGCCCCTGCTAGAATTAAGACAAATGACACCAATAAAATAAGCAGATTAGGATATATTGTTTTTAGGTGTTGAATCAAAAGTGTGTGTAACTTGTTGACATGAACAATAAAATCACTGTGAACAAAAAAATCAACTCCCATTAAAATCTAGTGGAGGGTGTCCCTGCCATGGCAGGGGGGCTGGAACTAGATGATTTTTAAGCTCCCTTCAACCCAAACCATTCTATGATTCTATGGAAATGAATGCTTAAAGAGGCAAAACCACAGTGAATGAGAATTGGGCAGCTTTGAGAGAATGAAGAAGAGAATTTCTCGTACCCGAGTTTCTGTTAAGGCTGCACAGCAAATATTTTTAAAACAGGGATTTCAGCTGCAACTCAGATACACCGTAACTGATCCTCTGATAGACCTCAAGCAAAGCAAAGACCCAGGGTGTAATGGCATTTTAAGACTCTCTCTTGCAGCTCAAGCTGAGAATTGATCTTTTTTGATCAGTCATGAACACAAGAAAAATAGGGGATTGCTCCTGTGCTTGGCAGCTGAGGCTGAAGCTGGGGAATAACCAGACAAGCTGGGTTTATCCCAATACAATGTGTTTAGATTTGTCTCCTCACAAGGTCAGGTTTTAGCAAACAATGACAACAATAGACATGGAAGGGGATTGTGCCTTGCAAAACACGTTCAGCCAGGCAAGCAGAGTCCTGCTAAAATGGGAAATGCAGTCTTGGATGTCTGGGCAGGGAAGCCCTGAGTGAAGACAATTATTAACACACCCAGCTCTAAAGCACCGTGTCTGCTCCTGCTGTTCCCCACTGCAGAAGAGGCTGAGAAACAGGAATGGGCTCAGGCTGAAGGTTTTCACAGGCACGACCTCAAAAACTGGAAGGATCAAAGAGATTGGAAGAAAAGAGGGATTGGATCATCCATGTTTGAGAGTTGCAAGCAAACCTGCACTCCTCTTTTGGATAGATGAAAAAATTCTTCTTTTTAGGCAGCTGAATGGGTTATGCAAGACCTATTGCCAGGTTGTGCATCTACTTTAGGGATGGTTTGGTAGAATGGAAGGAATCAGATGAGTGTCTCATTCAACACATACATGGACATAAAAAGTGAGTTTTCTTCTGCTTTCTCTGTCTGTTTGATGCAATCATGAATGTCAGGGCTAAGAATTTTTGATAGCATCTTTTCGAAAGCTGTGTGGCCTCTTGAGCAGGATTGAATAATCTTCATATATATCTTTTCCCAGAGGGATTGTGGACTCCCCATCCATGGAAGTGTCCATGGCCAGACTGGATGGGGCTTAGAACAACCTGATCTAGTGGAAGGTGTCCCTGTCCATGGAAGAGGGTTGGAACTGGATGATCTTGGAAATTCCTTGCAATCCAGACCAATCTATGATTCTACACATGAAATAGTAGCATCATTTCCATTTAATGTGCATTGGTTTAGAATATATATATATATGCATATATATGTATGCAAATGATATTTTCACTTTTTTTTTTTTTTAATATGGAAATGTTAAGTCTATAGAATATTAACTATTTTACTCTGGAAAAAAAAAAAAAAAAAAGGAAATTTTCCCCCAGTTTTCTGCAACATCGTATTTGGCTTTTATTCAGGATTTTCAGGACTGCTTGGGTTCCCATCTTTTCCAGAGCTGGCAGTTTGGTTTTCAGGCTCCTCAGAGAGCTTCAGACATGCTTGAAAAAGATTTAAAGGGAATCCCTTCACAACTTCCTCTAAACTGAGTGTGAGAGTTCCCGTTCCACAGGAGATTAGAGTTTTATTCTATCTCAGAATAATTATCTCTAAAAAGAAAACAGAGGGGATTTTTCAGTGGAATTCCCAAGGAGTTCCAGTTTTGAGCCAAATCTATAGATAGACTCAGTTTATTCTGTGATCAGAAATAAACTGTGAATCTTTCTAGCCAGTATGGAGAATCCCTCAAGACTCTGACTTCATACAAGAGTCCACAGAAATAGATGGGCTGCTCCTCTCAGTTAAATCCTTGGCAGAAATCCCACCCTTAATTCAAAAATGTTTGTAGTGAATCAACCCCTTTCTAGATCCCAGCATTTTCAGGAGGGCAGGGCAGATCTGGCTGACAAAAAGTTTGTGTGTGTGAACACAACTTTCTTCCATTTTCGGTCTATTTCTTGGTTTAACAAAGGGTGTTGCCTCCACATGCAACTTAATCCTTGCCTACAACAAGGATGGCAGTGTTGGGATACCCCATTTGGGCAGGGAAGTGGCTGGATTTGAAATGGAGACTACAAGACATAGAAGAGAAAGAAGTCAAACTGATCAGTGCCATCTGCTTCCCAAACTTAGCAGGAAAGAGATTGGAAGCATAAAATCATTAAGGCTGAAAAGACCTCTGAGATCATCGAGCACCATTAACCCAGCACTGCCCTGTTCACTGCTAAACTGTGTCCCCAAGTGCCATATCTCCGTGGCTTTGAACACTTCCAGGGATGGTGATTCCATCACTGCCCTGTTCCAAAGCCTGTTGACTTCTTTGGCTAAGAAATTTTTCGTAATATCCAATCTAAATTTCACCTGGTGGACTTTGAGTTCATTTCCTCTCACCCTATCACTTGTTACCTGGGAGAAGAGACTGATCCCCCTACCTGGCTGCACCGTCATGTCAGGGATTTGTAAAGAGCAATGAGGTTGCCCTGGAGCCTCCCTTTCTCCAGACTACACAACACTTTCCACTGATTATTGAGTTTTGAAGTTCATTGCTAAAGCTTCAGACCTCAGGGAGAGCTGGTGGGCACCAAAGCCTGAAGTCTCAGCTGTGCCCATCAGCTTTGAAAGTGGGATTCTTCCTCTCCTCTCTTTTGAAGCCAGTGGTTTCACACTTCAGCACAAGTCCAGTCAAGACACTGCAGTGAAGAGAAGACATTGAGAAGTCTCGTTAAAGGAACCATAAGGATCATCTTGTGCTCCTAAACCCTTAAGACCTTACAATTTAAGGCTTTAAGGTGAAAGAGGGTAGATTTAGGTTAGATATTAGGAAGACATTTTTCACTGTGAGGGTGGTGAGAGACTGGAACAGATTGTCCAGTGATGCTCTGGGCTCCCAATCCCTAGAAGTGTTCAAGGCCAGTTTGGATTAGGATTGGAGCAACCTGGTCTAGTGTAAGGTGTCCCTAACCTTGGCATAGAGGTTGTAACAAGGTGATGTTGAAGGTCCCTTCCAACCCAAACCGTTCAATGTTCCCATGATTTTATGCATTAAAAACACCACTAATAAGCTCATGAACCCTAATACTTCTATTCAGAGAACTTTCTGGGTTGCAGGAGGTGGCTTTTCCACACAATCAGACTGTGTGGTGGAGGGAATAGAGCATGAACTCTTTCTGACTGTATCTAGTTGGTGGGCGATATATTCTCCTCTGAAAACGTCCTAGACCAGCACTACATGTATGTTTTGAGGCCCATCTCAGGAGATATAGACACAAGATTATGCAAAGCATCATGCTGGTGTGGCTCCATGCTCCTTTTCTCCTGTGTGTTGTATGAATGTCTCCTTCTGTGCGCCAGCATTTCCTGGGACAGTTCAACTCATGGAATCACAGAATAAATAAATGGTTTGCTTGGAAAGGACCTGAAAGAAAATCTCATTCCATCCCCCTGACATGGGCAGGGACACCTTTCACTGGACCAGTTTGTTCAAAGCCCCATCCAACCTGGCCCTGTACATTGCCAGGGAGGGGAAGTCCACAACTTCAAATTCCTCTGAGTATCCTGAAGCCCTCAGTACTAAAATTATCACCCTTAATGCCTTCTGTTGCTCAGCCCTTCTCTGAGGGCCTCCAGCCCATTTGTTGCCTCCTAGGGAGCTTGTCTCTCTACCTCAGGCAACAACAACTTCTGCTCTCAGTGAAGCTTCTCTCGAGCTCTCAGGTTTCTTCGAAAAGGTTTTGGTAAGGGAAAACTCAACAAATCAACAGGGCCTCAGTTCACCTCCACAAGAACCCCACCTGGCTGCTTCTCCCTGCCCGTGATCCACATTAAAAACTCATGGAATCTTAGAATCAAACCATTCTTTATTCCACGCAGGCAGCGGGCCTGAGTCACGCGGCCGTGCCCGTCACAAGCGGCAGGGCCGGGATGGGATGCAGAGGCACAAACCATCCCTCTGTACTGTATGATAATCAACAAAAATTAGCTGCCTAAGGGAACCAGGAAACTCTGCCATGAATGCAGCAGTTAGAGACTGAGCCTATTTATTTAACAGGTGTCCCCTGAGCTGGGGTGCCAGGCTCTGTTTGCCAAATTTGCAGAGAGAGGAAGACAGCTTGAATAAATACGGGCAAGAGGAGAACAGTCCTGAAGCCATTTTCTTTGTGGATTGTTGTGTTGTTCTGTTTTTTTTTTTTTTTCCCAGCAACTTTTTATTGTAAGAAAGTCTATCCTCGTTCTTGGCTGGGAGTATTTAGACAGCAGGAGCTGTGCCAAAATCCAGCTTCTCTCCTCATAGTGGTGCAGAGTCCAGCTCAGCCACAAAGCAAAGTTAGCTCTGCTGGATGGCTTCGTGATTGGTTTGTTTGTTCAGTTTAATTAAAATACAGTATGGGGTACATTTTGGATGAGAACCCATCCCAGGCTGTCAGAGACCAAGAGCCAACAACAGCTGTGCTGAAATGATCTCCTTCCCCATTCCTGAGCAGTGGAAACACAAGTTTCCGTGTCTGGTGCTGCAGCATTGAGAGGCCTTGGATTGTATCCGATGTCACAGCACGAAACGTTCCACACAGAGCATCTGGGTGGTCCTCGTTCAATTTTTGGAGTGTTTTCACACAGTCTGGAGGAAAGGGATAGAGAAGGACATAGAAGAACTGCTGTAGGCATTTATTCCAGCACAAAGCCAAGCAGCTCATAAATGGGTTTTCACTGAAGTCACAGAATCACAGGATGGGTCAGGCTGGAAGGGACCACAGTGGGGTCATCTGGTTCAACCTCTGCTCAAGCAGGGCCATCCCAAGGCACAGGGCACAAGATTGTGTCTCCAGACAGTTCTGGAATATCTCCACACCCTCTCTGGGATCTGTTCAGTGCTTGGTCACTGCACAGGGTAGAAGTTCTTCCTCATGACTGGGTGGAAATTCCTGGGCATCAGTTTCTGCCCATTCCTCTTTTCCCATTGCTGGGCCCTATGGAGCAGAGCCTGATCTATTTTCTAACCCCTCCCTGTAGATATTTTAGGCATTGATAAGTTCCTCTCTCCGTTGTCTTTTCTCATGGCTGAACAGGCCCCCTTCTCTCAGTCTGTAATCATCAGAGAGATGCTACAGTCTTCTGGGGATGCTCAGAACCCTGAGCCTCCTTCTGGCAGCTCTTCTCAGGGAACTATTTTCCCATATATTTCCCACTGCCTTTCAGTCATGCCAGAAAGCAAAACAGAGGAAGCAGCAGGCTCATGGAGAGGGGCCTGCAGCAGCCCTGCCTGATAACACAAGCTGAAGGCAGTGAGTAGAGTAAACAATCTGCTCATCTGGCAAAAAATGCACAGAGAACATCCCAGACAACCACACCAAAAACTCTGTAAGCAGCAGGGGAAAAAAACCACAACTTTGCCCAACCAGATGTTTTGCTTGAGAAAGGGAGAATTTCCAGACACTGTAGAAATTTTTACTGACGGCTCCTTACAAGCTGTAGCAAATATTTGCCAGCTGCACTGAGAAATAATCTGATAAATAAACAAGATTACAGTCTTTTCACTTAGTTTTTTGTGTACAAGGCATTGCCCCAGCAATATGAGCTACATAAAGCACACACATCTCCTGGCTCATAGCAGCCATCTCCAAGCCATTCCTTGCTGATTTCAGTCATGAACAGGGCTGACATTTACATCTTACACAGCCAGGGCAATTCATCCCTGTGGTAAGACAGAGATGTGAGAGTCCTGCTCATTCCTCCATCCTCCAGCAGCTGTGAGCTGAATGAGCACCAGCATGAGCCAAAATCTGCCTCAGGTGTCACTCGGTGGTGGCTGCAGTGATCAGTGTGTGACAGAGGGCAGCTCAATCCAACCCTGCACCACAAACATTTGTGCCAAGGATTTTCAATGGTATAAAATGGGATTTTGTCTTCCAGCTTTGATGAAGACACAAGCCTGAAGGACAGGGCTTGATCCCCTCTCTGGAGAGTTTGGAAGAGCCCAGTCCTGTTCTTCAGTGGCTGAATTCATCCACACATCCATTCTTGCTGCCTCCCTCCCACGCTGTGTTGCTCTGAGCAACCTCTGCCACCACCTCTGTGGCAGAACCTTCTCCTCTCTAATCCCCCAAAACAGCTCTTCATGGGTGACCATGAAATCTCTGCCCACCCTGTTCTGGAAAGACAGAAGCCAGGACAGGGAAACTGCACCCTGTGCTCCTGCCAGCTGTGATTAAAGAAATAAGGATTGAATAATTTGTGTTGCTCCTCCAATTTCTACCCTAAAAACCCAGCAAAGCCTGAATTCTTCTTGAACCCTACTGCAGGGAAGAGAAATGAAGATGTCTCCATAGGAATAGAAAGCTAAAATAGCTGTGTTTCATGGACCTGGCTGGAATGACATTGCCAGTCCCAATCCACAATCTAGTAAAGGGCTCTGTAATTAATTCAAGACACCCAAAGTGTTTTCACACAAATTATCAAGCCTACGGGAGAGGTTTGTGACAGCATTACAAATTCATAGGTCTGGGAGAGAACTCAAGAGGTTGCATAGTTTATTTTCCTGTCCCAAAGCAAGACACAGTATTTCTAGGTCACTGTTGATGGATCTTTGTTTAAACTGCTGGTTTGGTATTTTTTTTTTTTTTCAAGGCTTCCCATGATGGAGATGTTGCAGGCAATTAATCTCAGTATTTTGCAATCCTGACCATTGGAAAATCTCTCCTGATATCACACAATCACAAAATTATTTAGATTGGAAAAGATCTCTCAGACTGACCCCAACTTTTGACCCATCCCCACCTTGTCACCCAGCCCAGAGCTCTGAGTGCCATGTCTATTGTCCATGTCCCTTAGACACCTCCAGGAATGGGGACTCCACCACCTCCCTGGGCAGCCCCTTCCAATGCTTAACAACCTTTCCATGAAGAGATACATGAAAAGGGTTGTTAAGAAAATGGAAATTTCTTTATTGGACATGGTTGCACATGGAAAATGTCCAACCTGAACCTCCCCTGGCACAATTTGAGGTCGTTTCCACTTGTCCTGTCCCTTTTTCCCTGGAAGTAGAGCCTGACCCCCTGCCCCCCAGCTGCCCCGTCCTGTCAGGGAGTTCTGCAGAGCCAGAAGGTCCCTCCTGAGCCTCCTTTTCTCCAGGCTGAGCCCCTCCACTTCCCTCAGCTGCTCAAACAACCCAACACAGCCCAAAGCAGCTTAAACTTTTCCCCTGAATTTCTTTTCCCATGATAAAAAAACCCTTCATGGATTTGAACAGCACTACCACATTCTGCTCAGCCCTCTGAAGGAGATAATTATTTCAATATTTCCCCACAGGTAGTTTTTTCCCTGTTGGCTACTCTTTTGGTTCCCACTAGGTATTCCTGAAGTAGGACAAATCTTTCTGGAAATGGAGTGCCCCACTTTACACAATCTCCTCCAAGTGAGGGGTTCCCAGGGGTGAGCAGAGCATCTCTGGCAGGTTACACAGCCCAGAACTGTGTTCATCTTTCTCATGGTAGCCCAATGTGTTGATTTAGGGGCAGGTTGTGATTCATTACAGCCTCCAGATGTGGGTTTATTTGTTTTTATTTTTTTCCTGAGAGCCGATGTCTGATCAGTTGTTCCCAGCCCTGAAATTAATTAGGAAATTACTGAAGTTAAACTTCCTGACTAAGGCCATGCTGGAATGAAACCAGGCTATAGGATGAGTGTAGGAACATTTGTTTCCTTGCTATAAATTTTACCATCATGGAAAAGACCTGAATCTTCCTTGCCCAGTCACAGATCTACTGATAATGGGATTTTGGGGGAAAGTAAGAAAGAGGATATAAAGGAAATTTCATCTTCTCTCAATGGTTTTGCCAGATTATTCTCAATTAGTGACATTGTTTAACCCCAGCCAGCAATGAAACTCCACAGAGCTGCTCATTTACTCCTCTCCAGTGGGAAGGGGTAGAGAATTGAAAAGGCAAAAGTGGGAAAACCTGTGGGTTGGGATAAAGACAGTTTAAAAGTTAAAGCAAAAGCCACACACATGCAAGCAGAGCAAGAGAAGGAATTCATTCCTCACTTGCCATGGCCAGACAAGAGTTCAGCCATGTCCAGGAGAGCAGGGCTCTGCACAAATCCAAACCATAGCCCCACATCAGCTGCTATGAAGAATATTAAATTAACAACCTGAAGCAACACCTTCTCCACCCGTTATTCCATAGCATTTACAACCTGCTCAGGTCCAACATTATCCAACACATTGTGTTACCCTTCAATCCCCTTGCCATCACTTCAAATAAAACATAGATATTACTCCTCTAATCTATGGAATAATCCTCTAAAATGTTCATAAAATGCCAATAAAATGTCCACAAATATCCACAAATATCCATTGAGTTTACTTAGTCCATGACTTTGGGCTCCAGCTGTGATGGTGGCCACTCAGGAAAAGAAAGGTGATTTGTGTTGTGGAGTTTTTTGACTTCAAACACAGTTCACTGCACTTGCTGCTTATAAAGCTTGTCCACTGACTTGAGTGGTTCCTGCCAGAATAATTCCTGAAAACATGCAGCCCAAAGCACAGGTCACAACAATTTTAATGTATTTCCATTACAATCCCCACCCCTGGTCCCCTTAAATCAAGTTCAAGTTAGGTTTTAGTATTGCAATGAACAAATGCCTTTGCTCTCAACCCTGCTTGGATTTATCCAAGCACAGGCTGCAGTCTTTAGGAATGTACTGCTCCAGATGGAACCTTATTCATCAGCTATAATCTCTCCATAGTATGGATTTATCCACAGTCTCTTTGGACAAAAACCTGTTCCAACAGAGGCTGAGGTCCATGCAGGGATGTTTCTGCTCCATCCTGGGCTTATCCATGGCCACAAGCTTTGAGGTGCTCCAGTGTGACCCCATGCACAACCACTGATGTTTTGAGGTGTTCCTCCTCCAGCCTGGACTTATTTTTTAGCCACAATCCTTTCAGAGGTGTGGCACAGACAAAACCCCTGTCTTGGAACCTTCAAGAAGAACCTGCTCTGGTGTGGCACAGCCACAGCCACAGATGTTTCAGAGTGTCCTTTTCTCTCATGGACTCATGCACAGGTCATGTTTTCTTCGACTTGAATTCACCCTGGAAGTCCAGTGGAGCAGCACAGGTACAGCAGTGACTCCCTGGCCATCTGCCAGGGCAGGCAGATCGCTGCTGCTGTTATCAGAGCATTCCCAGGCACAGCACAGGCAGATAAGGAGCAGAGCAGTGGAAGGAAAGAGCAGCCACTAACAAGCGGTGGGCTCAAACAGACACTCAGACAAACACAGGGGCTGCCAATTAACAGCTGAACAGTAATAACAGCCATAAATTCAGTCCAGCACATCCCAGTCAAACCTGGTGCTGTCTTGAACCCTTCCAGCCCTGCCTTGGGTGCCACCCAGACAATCACTCACTCTGCCCTGGTGGGAGAAGGCATCAGAAGGGTAAAAGTGAGAAAAAGAGAGGGTTGTGGAAAAAAAGACAGCTCAGTAGGTAAAACTGAGCATGCATGTGAGGAAAAAAGCCATGCATGTGAGGAAAGGAAAACAAGGAATTAATTCCCCTCTTTCCATGGGCAGGTGTTCAACCATCCTCAGGAAATCTGGTCTCCAGAACATGCAGCAGTGACTTGGGAAGGCAAATTCCATCACTCTGGAACTCCATCTCTCTGAATGGCCCCCCTTTCCCTGGTTTTCACCCTTTTATTTGCTGAGCATGATGCCCCACACAGTCTGGAATCTCCCTTGGGTCATTTGGGGTCAGCTGTCCTGGCTGTGTCCCCTCCCAAACACTTGTGGACCCTCAGCCCACTCGCTGGTGTGGTGAGGAGCAGAAAAGGCTGTGTGAGAATTGCTCAGCAATATCCAAAAATCTCTGTATTATCAGCACAGTTTGCATCACAAATCCAAACCACAAGTACATACGTGCTACTATGAAGAAAGTTAAGTGTATGTCAGCCAAAATCAGCACAGTTTGGTCTTTAGTTGCTATCCCTGAGACTTTTCACTCCTGATTTTTCTAAACCCTATCTGAAAAACATTGTATTTTTAACTCCCATGACAAGTTCCAGGATGTGTGTAAAGGAAGTTCTTTTTGTTTGCATTAAACCTGCTATCTGATCACTTCATTAGTATCTCTGGGCTGTCATGGCGTGAGAAATAATGAATAACTTTTCCTTACTCAGCCTTTTTGTACTTGTCATGGCTTTGTAGATGGCTGCTGGTGCACAGAATGACTCTCAGCTGCAGTGAGAATTACTATTTAGCCATTCCTCCTATTAAAACTACTCCACATCTCTGATCATCCTTTTTTTTACCTTTTCTAACTCTACCACATGCTTTTTTATATGTGGCATGAATGGAAGTCCATCCAGTGCCCCAGATTCAGGTTCACCAGGGATTTATGTACACACACACTTTTAAACAGGAGTTCTGTTTTCCATCTGTTTCCTAGTAAATTCTAGGATTTTATTCACACATTTTGCTTGTGCTGACCACTGAGATGACACATAAAAGCACTATCTGCAGTGACTTCAAGATCTCTTTCCTGAGGGGTCAGTGCTAATTTAGAGAAGATTATTGTGGATGCAGTTATCACCTTTTCATTTCCCTCCTGGCTGCTCCTTGGCATTAGCTCAGGCTCAGAGGGGTCGTAGTAATATTCTGAGTCACCAAACATCCTGGGTCCTCCCCAAAAAAAGGTCTCATGCCCCAGATGGAGCTTCCTAGTTTATTATGTGGGCTCAGATTGAGCAGTTGAAAGGTAGACATATGCTGGGTGCTAATGTGCATCCTTTTTTCTGTCATCAATGGAAGGTGAAACCCAGAGATAAGAGAAGGGGCATCTGTCCACAGCCCGTGCCACTTCAAGTCAAAATCTGATCAATTTGCCTGATTTCACTGAGAGGTGGTACTTCTATTACCACATTCTCCCCAAGATGGGATAAATCCCACCATCCTGTGCATTTTCTAGTCCAGAGGCCATTTTATATGACCAGGGAACACAGCAGGAACAAGCACAGCAAAATTTCCATGACTCCAAATCACGCGGCTGGCGGGGATCTGCTGTTCCTGGCTCGAATCAAAAGAGGAAAAAAGCCTCAAGATGTATTCCCTCATTTCCTTACAGTGTCAGTCATAGCCTGCAGAGGTGAGAAACTGGCTGTTAGATATTATTCTGTCACCTCTGAGGAGGTAGGAGTGATGTGGAGGAAGAGGGAGCAAAGGAAAGGTCACATTTACCCAGCAGTCGCTCAGCCCCAGCCTGACAACTCAGAACCACTAACTCCTAGATAATTTCATCACACCACTTTTTCCTCTGAATTCTCCCCTTCCTGTGAGGAATTCAAGATCCGATGGATACTTCTTTGCTCAGCATTCATAAGGTATCAGCCTTTTTGGCTTCAAAGTTCACTGAGTTTTTTTCTAACCTCACCAAGTCTTGGAGCACAAGATTTGCCCCTTCCTGGAGGTTCATTAATCATCCCCAGAGTAGGAAGCCCAATTAGTTGCCACTCCTGGGGATGTCTATTCTCACAGACATCTTGTCACTAATACTGTGGCATGGTGCCCCTCACCAGCAGGATCTGGCCAAGCTCTTAACTGCCACCAAGGACTAGGCAAGGGATACACTGAAATGGACATACAGGACCTCAACCAAGCCATGGAACCATGAACCCCAAGGCTGTTCTGGATGCTTTGGGGTGAGATGACTGTCCAAGAAGTTCAGGACCCCTTCCCAAGCTGTCAGAATTGGCATGTGAAAGGTCCCTTCCAACCACGTTCTAGTTTTAAGGCTCATGCTAATGCATATTGCTGTCCTAAAGACAGTTTGTGAATCACTGATTCCTCTCCATAGCTGCTGCCAAAAATGTAAGAAGTTCCTTTCTCCATCCATCTCTGATTGCCTTTTTGGACCTCCTTGGAGTGGAGAAGAGAAGCTGAACTCCATCCGTGGTTGTTCTCTGTAACCCTGGGCATTTTTGCACACCCACCATTGGGAAAACACTCAGGGTCTGACATTTCTACTACTCTGACTGTTGAGATCCACACCATGAGGACAAATCTCAGACCTAGAACATGTTGTCATGGCTTTTTTTATAGTCATTTCTATACTTTTGCAATCAGTTCTTTGCTTCTAGTTGCAAACAGATGGGGGAAAAAATGGTGTGTAATACATGTACAGCAAAGCAATGAGTCCTGATATAGCCAAGGTCTTTCCTGATCAATTGCATCCACATCCCAAAAAGCATTTAGACAATGCTCTCAGGCACATAGTGTAACTCTTAAGGTGCAGGACCAGGAGTTGGATTTTGATGATTCTTGTGGATCCCTTCCAAAGCAGGATATTTTATGATCCTATGTTTGAGTTTCTTTAAGAAAAATCATCATGTTATTTACATTTCTGAGCATAAGGTCCAGCCATGAATTTTGAAATGCCAACACAAAATGTACCAGTGATAAAAGGATGTTGAACATCCCCCACTGCCCTGGCTTTTTGTATATTAAGAATCTCAACTGGGATGTTAATGACCTCATTTGCTTTTGGAAATTGGGCCTTTCTAGCCAGAATCCCTGCAGCTCTGCAGAGATGCAGCAAGGAGGTTCAGGGAAATGACTATATTGTTTATGAACAGAGAGTTGTGTGATTCCTAGGATCAGAGAATCCTCTGAGATGGAAGGGACCCATAAGGATCATCAAAGTCCAAATTCTGGCCCTGCACAGGACAACCCCAAGAATCCCACAATGAGCCTGAGAGTGTTGTATAAACACTTCTGGAGTTCAGACTTGGTGCTCTGACCAGCTCCCTGGGGAGAAGGGATAGCACTCTGGGGGAAGAATCTTTTCCTAATATCCAACCTAAACATTTCCTGACACAGCTCAGACCCTGCCACTGTTCAGCAGAGAGCAAAGATCTGTTCCTGCCCCTCTGCTTCCCCCTGTGAGGATGTTGAACGAGCATGCAACGAGGTCTCCACTCAGTCCCCTCCTGGCTCAACAAACCAAGTGACCTCTGCCACTTCTCTTATGCCTTCCCCTGAAGACTCTTCACCATCTTTATAATCTCCTTTTGATGCTTTATAGCAGCTTTATAGCCTTCTTTTATTGTGGTGTGGAATCCTTAAAGGTGACCTGGGTCCAAAACATCAGTGCATGAGTGGAGAGACCTTAAAGATCTCACAGGATCGAATTCAGGGAGCAGATCAGAGCTCAGGGGAGAGAAAGTGACTGGAGTGCCCCAGAGAGACAGGAGGGGATAAAATATGCAGAAGTACTTGAGTACTTGAGACAGGAAACTGCTAATGGGGAGATTTAGCATCTCCTCCTAACTCTTTCCTGGCAAGATGTGGTGAGCATTAATCAGTCATGGCATTCATCCCTCCTGTGCCTCTGCATCCCTGCCTGGCAAAAAGGGATGCTGCTGGCCTTTCAGGGACCTCTGCTTGCTCACTTTCCCCCTGATGGAATGCTGTGTCAACAGCCTCAAAATGAATCTGAGGGATTTCTTTTCCTTTTCAAATAGACAAGTTCTATTCTCTACCCAGACTGAAACATCACTGTGATATAAGACAGCAGCAGCACAGAAAATTAACTTAATTTCCAGGCTGAATCCAAAGAAAAAAACAGTTACAGCTGTGCAAACCTGAAGATGAGCTCCAGCTTGTGCTAAGACACCGTTTTCTGGTGGTGAAAACTCCCCTGTGCAGAGCTTGCAAGCAGATTTGTATTTCTCACCTTTTCTCTGTCAACAAACACGGAGAAACCTACATCCAGATCTCTCAAAAAGTCAATTTTCCAGGGCTCCACGTTACAAGAACCCAAGTGCATCTACCCGTGGGTGTGTGGACGTAGGTGGTAATTTAAGGGTCTCGCCATGATCAACTCTTCTGAGAAAATTTAAAATACCATCCTGCTGTGGGTGGGGATTGGAGGACCTTCTCCAAGCAAATTAGAAGCTTTTTTTTTTTTCAGTGCATGAGTGGGTGGTGAAACTGGGCTCACCTTCGGCAACTTCGATGTAAAAATAAAACTTGTAAGACACTTAAAATCTTCAGAGTGGATTTCAGACCTTCCTGCAGACAAATCAGCAATGAACATCTTACGCATACGTGGAATACACAGAGATACAGAGCTGGTTATTATTAGCACAATATTAATATCTCTGGAGGTTCAAACTTAGACAGAGGTGTTGGCGTGCAGGACACTGCAGACACAATAAGTGGGACTAGCCAATTTTTATTTTAATTTAATTTGTTTTTAGGTTTTTTTTTACCTATTTGTTGGCTTTTTGCTTATTCTTCATTCTCCACTACACATTGTCCATCTCACTTTTGGTCACACTGACAAGCTTTATAAATCTTGATCAAGGTTTCAGATCAATTTTAAGTAAAATAAATAAGTAAATTAGGAGATAATGGAACTGCCAATCTTCTGCTCAGCAGCTCGCTGGGAGGGGGAGGTCCTTGGGGTCTGGTCATGGGGACATTTATTTCAGTAGGACTTCTTTAACTCTTGTGCTGGATGATGTAGACATGGCCCAAGAAGAAACACAGAGCCCACATGGTGGTCAGTTAGAAAGAAAATAGAGCAAATATTGAATCTATAAACTGCAATTTTAAATAACAACTGAATTCAGTTGTTGCTGCATCACTGATACACCACACCGAGGGTTAGTCAAGAATCCTTCTCCCATATAACACTGTCATTGGAAATTATTTTTCCATGAAAAAATTCCGAACTATTTGTATTTGAGTCATGGTGAAACAGGTGAATCACTTTTTGCGTGGCTCTGGTACAGCTTCTTACTGACTAATTTTGGTATTTAAATGTTTAGAATGATAATTTTGAAATATATCAGTGATAAAAGTCATGGCTGAAAGTCATGGAAATGGAAAGAACATGGTAAAAGCAACGTTAATTAATGTTGATTACAATAATAGGAAGTTGGCAGAACATGTTTTAGGAACCAGGATTGAATTATAGAAAGTTATCCTTAAAGGGTTCAAATCAAAATTTCAAACCCAGCATTCTCTCTCCTTTTGGAGATTTTAAACTTTGGACTTAAACTTCCTATTGAAGACCCATTTGTAGAACCAGGAACAAATATTCCTCAGTCACTGGTCAAAATTTCACCTGGCTCTACATCAGCTCATAAGTGTGGAATATATTATCCACCACCCTGGATGAGACTCCCATGCAGTTTTCCTATGTAGAAAATCCTATGAGAATGAAAAGCAATGCAATGCTGAACATACAACCCATTTCTCCCTCCTAAGCACAAACCCTCTGCCCATAAAAGTGCAGAAATTCCTTTCTAGAAGAAAAAGCTCACCCAAGGTGGATGTTTGTACAATAGAGGGCTGGGGGAAGAGGAGTGGGAAATCAAAGAGCTCGAAATGTGTTTTTGGAGAGTTCAATCATAGAATGGTTTAGTTTGGAAGAGACCTTAAAGATCATCCAGTTCCACCCCTTGCCATGTGCAGGGACATGTTCCACTATCCCACATTGGTGCAAGCCCCATCCAACCTAGCCTGGAACATTTCCAGGGATGGGGCAGCCATAGCTTCTCTGGAAAACCTGTGCCAAGGCCTCATCACCCACACAGGAATTTCTTCCTAATATTTCACCTAAATCTTCCCTCTTTCAGCTTAAAGCCATTGCCCCTTGTCCTTTCACAGCAAGCTCTTGCAAAAAAAAAAAATCTCTTTCCAGTTCTTTTCAAATAATGGAAGGGGCTCTAAGGTCTCCCCACAACCTTCTCTTCCCCAGGCTAACCAATCCCAATTCTCTCAGCCTGTTTCTAGAACAGAGGTGTTCCATCCTTCTGTCATCTTTATGACCTTTCTGGACTGGTCCAAGTCTTCCTCTGGAGCCCCCGGAGCTGAACACAGCTCCAGGTGGGGTTTCACCAGGGTAGAAGGGCAGAATCCCCTCCTTTGACCTGCGGGCCACTCTCTTTTAGATGCAGCCCAGGACACAGCTGGAAAGGACACCCTCAGATTTGTTGGCAGATTGCCTTTCTCAATTCCCAGTTATCCCAAGGTTATTACAGAATAATAACCTTGGCTCTCAGTGGTACAAGACCCAGCAGCACCATCACCAGCATTCACCACTGGCCAGAGACAATTTGGAATATTTGAACTCCACTCTTATTCTGGAGATCATCCTGTTGACCCCAAATGAAATTCACCCTGGGTAAATTGCTGTCAGTGCTTCTGCCTGTCTTGGTTTGAAAAAACAGGTGTCTGCTTAAGGAAGGCAGGAGTCTCCCCTGAAATGGAAAATGTAAACCCTCTCTCTCTGAATTATTATAATTTTGAAATTAAAAGGCTCTCAGGTAAAAAGATGGGAATAGGAATAACAGTTCTTTACTAGGAAAACTAAAAATACAAATGTAATAGTACAAAAAAAAAAAAANTGGTCTTCCTCTGGGAATCCAGTGGGAAAAGGCTGCTGTGATGTTCCAAGTCTCAGATTATATCCAGGTAGGAATGCTTAACTCCTCCCACTGGGTGGAGCATCTCCCAATGGGATGATGGAATTTTATCAGTCATGCAGTGACATTCATTGGCCCATGAACAGAAGAGATCTCCTGGAGGGAGGATTGGTTGTGGAAGAGATAAAGAAAACTGCCCAATCAACAGAAGATTACTGCCCCACAGATAGGAATAGAATACATATCCATTTCCAACCTACCTTATTTTGTATCAGCCCTTGCTAGGATTCCTCCAAACAGCCCTGCATTCTTAACCAGCCACTCTTTTTTAATTTATTTTTTTGAAGTTAAAGCAGAGAGAGATGTTTTTCCAGCAGGATTTGCAGTTTCTGACGAGTAGAAATGGGCAGCCAATGGGACCATCTTTAATACCTTTAGTCTTCTCAGCTCTTCTCCCCAAGCACACAAATGTCCTGTAGCTATGTGCTAAAGCTGAATGCCTGAGTCTGGCTACCCAAGGTGACTCCCAGCTTTGTGAGGGAAAGATCATTTCAAAGCAAAAGGCTTGCCTAACATTCCTGTGAACTTCAAAATTTGAAGCCAGAAAGGAAAGGAAAGGCATTTCCTTGAATTTCAATGGACACTCTGCTAAGCTCCAGAGTTTCTCCTGGAGGATTGTCAAGGTTTGCTGTGTCTTTGAGGTGCAGAAGAACGACAGTGCCTCAGCTTTGTCCCCATAATGTAGCTTCCAGTAAAATCAGTTTGAAATTCAGGCGTGCATGGCATGATAAGGTCTATTTCTCACAGTTTATTTTTCTTCCAGATACATTCCTGGCAAATACAATTAAATAAATCAGCTCCTCCTAACAAAGAGAAGTATCATTAATGAAGGCAGTTACGACATCTGTAGAAAAAAATGGGATTTCAGAGGCTTTTACTTTATTGTTAAAGAAACAAACAAACAAAACTCAGAAAATACTGGTATAAACAATGTCTCAGCATTTGGGGAGGTGGGGGAAGGTAGGGAAAGAGGAAGCAGAAGATGACATTGACTCCAGAGGACAATAACACAACTTGGAGGAGGAAATGAGGGACACTGTGATACTGCAGACAGCTTGAAAATGATAATTTTGATTAAGTTTTCTTAACTTCAGCTCTTCTATCCTGGGCTGCATCCAAAGCAGTGTGGACAAGGGGTCAAGGGAGAGGATTCTGCCCCTCTGCTCTGTTCTGGTGAGACACCACCTGCAGAGCTGCCCCCAGCTCTGGGGTACCAACACAGGAAGGACATGGAGCTGTTGGAAAGAATCCAGAGGAGTCACCAAGATGATCAGAGGGATGGAGCAGCTCTGCTGTGAGGAAAGGCTGGGAAAGAATTGGGATTGTTCAACCTGGAAAAGAGAAGGTTTTGAGATGACCTAGTGGCAGCCTTCATGTACCTGAAGGGACTTGATAGGAAAAATGGAGAGGAACTTTTTACAAGAATCTGGAGTGACAGGACAAAGGGAAATATAGGTGTAGGTGGGATATTAGGAAGAAATTCTTCCCTGTGTGGGTGGTGAGGCCCTGGCACAGGTTGCCCGGAGAAGCTGTGGCTGCCTCATCCCTGGAGGTGTCCAAGGTCAGATTGGACAGGGCTTGGAGCAACCTGGGATAGTGGAAGGTGTCCCTGCCTAAGGCTTGGGGTTGGAACTGGATGATCTTTAAGGTCCCTTTTCCAACCCGTTCTATGATTCTAAGTATGAGCACCACTTAACCACTCCAATATTGTCATTGCCAGTCACTGTTCCTTGCTGGACTGGACTGTTTGACTGTACAATTGTCTGCACAATCTGTCCTCATGCATCCATATGAGAGACTCCTGAGGATCAGGATGGCTCTTCTATTTTCTGAGCATGCCACTGCTTGTTTATCACATCCCTTACCTACCTGGTTTCCAGAAAAATGTCTGGAAAGTGTTAATCAAAAGCCCCAAAAGATGCTCGAGAGCTGTTATTTTCCATGACCTATTACAGACAACTTGGCATCCAGTAAAATGGTTGAGTTTGTCTGTAAAAAAAGAAAAGGGATTTATTTGTACCTATTAAGATAAGCCAACCATGGAAAAAAAATAGGTATAGAAAATAATTGAAATTATATTGCTAAGTATGTAAATCACTTTTGAGGTTCCATGTTCCTAAACCAGCATCAATTTAGGATACTTCACATCAGTCACCTAAAAAGTGAGCTGTTCCAAAAGAAATCAGCATTTTCTAAATGATTGAAACTCCTTTGGACAACCCAGTATAAGTCAAAGTTAGAGGCAGGGAAGACAGCAGGGAGTTTGTTCAGGACAAGAGATAAGACAGGCAGAAGAAATGGGGAGCATGGTAGCACAATTCATTAATATTTCCTAGGACACAGAAGACTCTTCAGAAGTCAATCTATACCAAAAATATTTTATTTTCATGTATTGGCAGCTTGTTTCTTGTCATGAATCTGTCCGGTTACACAACAACCCCTTCCCACAGGTTTTCCTTCTCCAGGATTTCTGACCAATTCCTTTCTATTCCAAACTTGTTTATTCCTTCATGTTACCTTGTTTTATTTTTATATTCTGGAGAATCAGGTATTTGAAGAGAGAGCTGAAGTGTCTGCAGTGCTGCATCATTTCATCTCACCTCTACAGGATTTTTTTGTCCCAGGAAAGTTTTCCCATAAAAAAACGGAGTTTTTCTCCCCATCCTCTTCCCATCAGTTCATGAACCTGATGTGCACAAACTCCACCTGCCCAGTTTAGTATCAGAAGATCATTTCAGTTAACCCTGGGTAAGAAGCAGCTCCAGTGCCCCTGATGTGGCAGCCAAGGTGCTAAAATGGAATCATAGAATCATTTAGATTGGAAAAGTCCTTTAAGATCACCAAGTCCAACAATTAACCCAGCACTGCCAAGGCCACCAACAACTCCACATCCATGGAATTTTAAATTTTAAATCTCTCTAGGGATGGTGATGCCACAGCTGGTTTGGACAGCATATTCTAATGTCTGACAACACTTTCAAGGAAGAAATGTTTCTTAAGATCCAATCTAACCTTCCTCTGGAGCAATGTGGGGCTATTTCCTCCTGTCCTCTCTCCTGTTAGATGTGCGTGGCAAGATACAAACCCCACAGCACCCACCTGGAGGATTTTACAGAGCTGCTCCTCAGGTACCACCCTCCCTTACTCATTTTCATATTTGTGTGTGAACTATTGGTCCCAACTTCTGCAGAGCCTGTTTAGAATAATGATTTCAGCAAAACTTGTCTGTAATTACATGTTCTAATCAATGCTCCAGGCAAAGCACACAGAATGAAGGACAATGCTTTGTTACAAGAGATATTTCAGGGAAAAAACTGCTTCTGGTAAAGTATTGGGTATTTTCCTCTAAAGTGAACTTTATATTGCTCTCAAATAGACCACTGAATGATTACAAGCTTCACTTTTCTAAATAACAAAAGGTCTCTAAGATATTGCATAAAACATTAATTTCAGAATCTATTACAATTTTTTTATAGAAATGATGGATTTAACTTTAATAGAATATGTATTTATCAGCTTCAGGAACTTGTTTGCTTGCACAAAGAAAAGATGCTTTTCATAGCTGCTGTGAATAAATCGAATTCCACGATATTTAAAAATATGGGAAAAAAGATTCTTTGAAGAAAAAGCATGATTATTTCTGAGTGGATGTTTCTTGAGGCATGTAAACACACTCCACTTGATCTTTCACTTCATTCTATCCTTTTGCTGATACCACTTATTTCATAATGTTTATGACATCCTGAAACAGCAAACTTTTTTTTAAAGGAATATCAATAACTTAGGTTAAGAACACAGCGTTCCATGAAAAATAAACATTGGGTATTTCAGAAGTAGTTTATGTTGCTGAATAAAACTTTATTTATTTATTTATTTCTTGTTTGGCTATCACAGTCATTGCAGGTAAGATACAAATATATGACCAATTCTCCAGAATATTTCATAAGTTTTCTTTTATTTCCTATGTTCTAAATTTCAGTGTAATTCTAAGTTTTGATGTTGAACCATAAAACTCAGATAGACTTTTAACACATTTCAAAAGACACATTAAGAGTGACTGTGAGCAAGTCTATCCTCACTTTTATCTTCTTTAAATAACTTAGAAAATTAAATAAAGCAACTTTACCCTAACAGGCAAAATAAGGGGTTTATGGCAGGCAGACACATTGAAATGTATCACAAATAATGAAAAAACCCACATTTTCTGGATGTGTGTAAATGTTTTCTGGTCTCAAGAACCACGTGATGAAATATGTCTGGTAAATTTTAAAGTCCTTTTGAGGAATTAAGAAAGGTCATTAAGAAATCCTGTTCAACATTCAAGGCCTGGTCAATGTGATTGAATATTAAGTGATATGGGACATCCCTTATAACTGAAAAAAGCTGATCTAAGAAATCACCAAAAGTAAGCAAAACATAGCAACAATAACAATAAATATTGTAATGAGGAAAATATTAAAAGTATAAGTCACTCCAGGTCCCTCTTCTCTCTGGAAAAATCAAAGAGTTCAACAGGAAGGGCAAAGAGTGATTGAGGGCCCTTAATTGCCTTCTATGACAGATTTGGATGGCTGGTGGGTGAAAGAAGATTGGTACATGTCATGTCTTGTGCTTAATATGACTTTAGATATCACCTCCCACTGCATTCTCCTTCGGAGGAAGTGGTGGAAGAACAGGCTGTCAAGTAGGTTGAAAATTGGCTGGATCACCTTGTTCAAAGGACAGGGCTCAAGGGCTGAGTGTCTGTCAGGCAGCTCATAACAAGAGCAGCCAGGGCTGGTAACATCCTTCCCCTTCCTCAGTGTCCCTGGTGGTGGCACAGCGCACCCTCAGCAAATTTAGGGATGGCACTGAACTAAGAAGATCATCAAATGGTTTGGGTTGGAAGGGACCTTAAAGATTATCCAGTTCCAACCCCCCACCATGGGCAGGGACACCTTCCACTATCCCAGGTTGCTCCAAGTCCTGTCCAACATGGCCTTCAACAGTTCCACAGACGGGGCAATTCAGAAAAACAAAACCACAGAATTCCTGTGCAGCGTGTGCCAGGGTCTCACCACCCTCACAGGGAAGAATTTCTTCCTAATATCCCACCTAAACCTACCCTGCTTCAACTTAAAGCAATTCTCTCTTGTCTTATCACTGCATGGCCCTCAATAAACCCCAAAACAACCCCTGCACTAAAAAAACCACTGAACCTGTTCACTAGAGAGGTCATGGAAGCGTCAAGACTGGACTGGGAGAAGTCATTGGTGACTTGATGTAATGTTGGCAACAGCAGTTTCAGGCAGGAGGCTGCACTAAATGCCTTCCATGAGTGTCTTCCAAGCAACATTTCTGTGAAATTCTCTGGCAATCCAAGACTAAAATGAAGGTGAGAGCCTTGAAAACAAAAGTTTTCCCAAAAAACTAACCTAGGGATAAATTTCACAAGTTCGGTTGGTAATGCTGTTGAATTTTCACTTGACATATCATATTATTTGCTGTCTCTATCTACAAAAGTTTCACTGTTTAGGAATTTTCTAGAACTCAACCTTCAGCATTTTGCCATGAATTATGAACACCCTCTCCCTATGGCCAGGAGATGCCAACCACTTTATGATCTGTCCTGCTTCCCACATCATTCTGGCTCCACTGACACTTCCAAGGTTTTCATCCAAAAATTGGTTAAAAATAAATGAATTTAACTTTGAATAATGATTCCCACCTTTTACTGAGCTTGGCAGACTGCTGATTCTTCTCTATTTGAAGACTTGGTGCACGAAAAACTCATGTTCTTTGTTCCTTTATTTTTCTTTTTCCTCATTTACTTCACAGAATCACAGAATC
>WBNO01013557.1:0-14854 GCA_013400575.1 Peucedramus taeniatus
CATCCCATCCCATCCCATCCCACGGTCCCTCTCCCTGCTGCAGGGTGTGTGGGTAAATAAAAAGGGTGAAAATGTCCCCTAAACAAAGGGGCAGCAGCTGGGCCAGGCTGGGCCGGGCTCTGCTGAGCTGGGCCTGGGAAAGCTGCAGCTGTGGGGCCGGGGCAGGCTGTGCTGAGCGGGGCTGGCCCTGCTGTCTGTGTCACCGCTGTCACCATTGTCACCGCTGTCACCCAGCGGGGTCAGCAGCCCTGGCACTGGCACGGGCAGAGTGACTCTCAGAAGGGTCTGGCCTGGCAGGGACAGCAGAGCTCACCCTGCCCCACCCCTTGGGACAGGGACAGGGTCACCTCCCACGGGGACAGGTTCTCCAGCCCCGTCCAGCCTGGCCGGGGACACTTTGGGTCCATGTCCTCAGAGCTGTCCTGGGGCCAGAGCCTGCTCCAGCCATGGAGCCCTTACCCTGAGGGGACGGGGGGCTCGGTGAGGGGCTGCCCCAGCGCTGGGTTCTGCTCTTTTCTGATTTAGAGACGGGGTAATGGAGAGGCGTTTTAAAATCTTTTATTCTATGTTGAGTCTCATGTGAAGGGTGAGACAATACAGAGGTTCTTATTCTGAGCCTTCTGTCAGGCTATGAGAATTCTCTACAGATTAATTTCCCACTCCACGGACACAGCACGGACACACCATGGACACTCCACAGACACTCCACGGACACTCCACGGACACAGCATGGACACAGCACGGACACTTCACGGACACTCCACGGACACAGCACGGACAGTCCACGGACACTCCACGGACACTCCATGGACACTCCACGGACACTCCACAGACACACCATGGACACACCATGGACACACCATGGACACACCATGGACACACCATGGACACTCCACGGACACTCCATGGACACTCCACAGACACAGCATGGACACAGCACGGACACAGCATGGACACTCCATGGACACTCCATGGACACACCATGGACACTCCATGGACACACCATGGACACACCATGGACACACCATGGACAGTCCACAGACACTCCACGGACACTCCACGGACACTCCACGGACACTCCATGGACACTCCACAGACACAGCATGGACACAGCATGGACACACCATGGACACTCCACAGACACTCCATGGACAGTCCATGGACGCTCTCCAGGCCTTGGAGGAAGATGGGGCTCCTGTCCCGCTGTGCCAGGCTGCAGGACCCCGTCCCTGCTCCTCCCCCAGCCGGGCCCCCCAGCCTCCCCAGCCCTGGCTGCCCAGGCCCTCAGGGGGTGGCCCCGGCTGTCACCTGCCTCCCCCCACCCTGGTGACGATCCCACAGTCCCTGGGTGTCCCAGAGCCCCGTGGCTCTGCCTGGCTGCAGGACCATTTCTTGCCTCACAGGGACCTCTAGAGTCACTCTCCCAAAGGCCCGGCGTTCCTCCCCTCCTGGTGCAGTCCGTGTCTCCTGTCTGCTGCACAGGCTGGAGCTTCCCCGTGAGCTCTCCGTGCTCCTCTTCCTCACGCCAGCCCTAGAGAGTCCCCGTGTGTGCCCCAGCTCGGGGGACAGCAGGGGCATGCCCCACATCTCCCTGCTCCCGGTGACACCCTCCACTTCTGGGGCTCCGTCCTTGTGCTGGGCTCTGCTGAGCCCCTGCCGGGCTGGGGGCAGGGTCCTGCTGCACCCCCTGAAGCCCCCAGGGGCTGGGGGGGCCCAGGGGGCAGGGCGGTGCAGGGCGGAGCTGAAACCAGCCCAGGGTGGGAAGAGTCTGTGATAGGTGAGTCATGCGATGATTGACTCTCACAATAACAGACAAATACCATCCGTATCGGTTAAGAAAGGTTTTATGGGTTTATAGTTATGTTTTACCCCCTCGCGTGGTTATCAAGGGACAGCCGGGGCTGGGACATCTGGGAGGGCTGGCTTGTCACCATGGTGACATCTGACTCCAGTCAGGGTCTGGGGAAGAGATCTCCACCACGGACAGCGAAGAGGGGGCGATGGACAGAACTCTGGGAGGGGCTAAAGGGTTAAAAGGCGAATCCTCCACTGTGTGGGCGAGCACGTGGTGGGGAGAATCCTCTGCTCCCGAGCTGTAACCTTGTCTCTATTCAGTCTTCTGTTGTGTTTTTGGGTAAGGTTTAATAAACCTTTCTAAACTGTAGAAAATGAGTCACCGTTTCTCACGAGTCCGTGGCAGGAAGGGAACCTGGAGCTCCTGTGCAGGCCCCGTGTTTGGGGCACAGCAGCAGCAGCAGGGCTCTGCTCCACGGAATGACAGAGTCACCAAGCTTGAAGAAACCCTCCGCAGCCTTTGGGTCCCGCCTCGCACGGACAGTCCCGGGCAGCTCCTGCCCTGCCGAGGCTCGGTGCTGAGCAGGGCTGGCTCTGCCGCAGAGGAGCCGGCCCGCCCTGCAGCGAGCGCAGCTCCCGCCCCGCGGAGCTCACGGCATCCTCCAAACCCCTCCTGCAGCCGAAGCAAGGCCAATCCAATCCAAACGCTGCGGTCTGAGATGCGTGAGGCAGCAGGGCAGAGACAACACCAATATTTGTGATTGCGAGGCTCCTGTTGAACGTTTCCACAGCTGCTGCAGGAGTGATGGTGCCTTGTCAGAGCCTTTCCTGGATCCAGGGTCCTTCTGAAGATCAGAACCTCCCACTCCTTGTTGCCCCAGGAGCTGTGTCTGTGGCGGAGGAGGGAAATGTGTCCCAGGGTAAAGGAGGGATGGGGAAGGAGGAGTTGGGACGGGTGGGGCACGACACTGCTCAGTATTGACTTTTCTGACAATACTTTTTGCACTTGATGGTCTTAGAGGTCACAAAATGATGGAATCATGGAATCCCAGCATGCTTCTTGGTTGGAAGGGACATGAAAGCTCACCCAGAGCCACCCTGCCATGGCAGGGACACCTTCCACTGTCCCAGGCTGCTCCAGCCCCAGTGTCCAGCCTGGCCTTGGGCACTGCCAGGGATCCAGGGGCAGCCCCAGCTGCTCTGGGCACCCTGTGCCAGGGCCTGCCCACCCTGCCAGGGTACAATTCCTTCCTGATCAAGATTTTGTAGATTGCTGATTTGATCAATGATCCTCACGGTAATCATAATCAGCATGGTAGATCACTGCCCATGGCCTGGGGTTGGGGGCAGCTTGAGGGGACTGGTTCGGGAGCTTCCAGCAGTGGAACGAGACAATTTTCACCTGCTGCAGATAAAACTCTCAGACATCCAGGATGCTCTGGATCCCAGGAGCGCTCAGGCTGAGCCCATCTCCGGTTCAGGCTGAGCCCATCTCTGGCTCAGGCTGAGCCCATCTCCTGTTCAGGCTGAGCCCATCTCTGGCCCAGGCTGAGCCAAATTCCGGCTCAGACTGTGCCCATCTCTTGCTCGGGCTGTGTCCATCTCCTGCTCAGGCTGAGCCCATCTCTTGCTCAGGCTGTGCCCATCTCTTGCTCAGGCTGAGCCCATCTCCTGCTCAGGCTGAGCCCATCTCTTGCTCAGGATGGGCCCAACTCCTGCTCAGGCTGAGCCCATCTCCTGCTCAGGCTGAGCCCAACTCTTGCTCAGGCTGAGCCCAACTCCTGCTCAGACTGTGCCCATCTCCTGCTCAGGCTGAGCCCATCTCTGGTTTGGGCTGAGCCCATCTCTGGTTCAGGTTGAGCCCATCTCCAGCTCAGGCTGTGCCCATCTCCTGCTCAGGCTGAGCCCATCTCCTGCTCAGGCTGAGCCCAACTCCTGCTCAGGCTGAGCCCATCTCCTGCTCAGGATGAGCCCATCTCCTGCTCAGGATGAGCCCAACTCCTGCTCAGGCTGAGCCCATCTCGGGCTCAGCTCTTCACCAGCCTGGCCCAGGGTCCGGTGCCCAAGGAGAGAGGAAAATCACTTGCAATGCAAATGCTGGAAAGGCAGGAAATGCCTCACCCGGGAGTGTTAACTGCTGTTAATGGTTAATGCGCCGGCAATTTAAACCTGCCCGGTGCAGGGACTGATGCTTCTTCTTCTGTGGGAGAGGGAAGGATCGATAGCATCGGCCCTGGCAGCACAGGGGGCTTTGGGCTCCCCCACCCGGGGCTGCGGTTCCTCCTCCCATTGTGGGGCTGGCCCTTGGTGAGTCATTTCATGTCAAACGCTGGGGTTTGGGGCACTGGTTCTGTTGAAAAGGCTGAAGGGAAGCACGGTGGTGTGTGAGAGGAATAGATTTCCATATTTCTGGGAAGTGGAGGTGGAAAGCCTTGCTGAGCTGCTTTGTAGCCCACACACAGTAGCACTGGCTGATGTTGGAGCCTGGGAACGCTCCCAGGCAGATTTAATCCCCTGCTCTAGACCCATACTGGCTTGGTTCACCTGGGTGATGTGGGTTTGCAAGTGGAGGAGGCGACTGGACAAATATTTGCCATGAGCTAAGATCTTTTCTGTCCTGAGCCATGTTTTCTGTGGACTTTTGGTTCAGGGAGCTGAGTGTCCTTAATGGAAGCACTTAGAAATGCAAACACGTCTGGCTTGGGTACCCGCTGTTTGCAATGAAAGTAAATCAGGCTGCAAGCAGGGAAGGTTTCTCTTTGGTCCGAATCCAACTGATTTTCCTCCATCCCAGCTCTGGCCTGGAGTTTTTCTGATGTATGATGGAGTTTACACAGGGAATGGGAGCTGGGATGAGATGGGGAAGCTCATAAAGCCAGCAGTCCTGTGGTGCTCCTCTCCTCAAAGGCCTTCCCATGGCTAAGCTGTTGTGGGGGATTTGCAGCTTGGCTGGCTTGCATTATTCAAATCCTCAAAGATCCCCTCAGGTGGATCAGTCATGGGACAGTGCTTCCAGGTGGGACCTGCTCCCAGCTCAGGCTGCCCCAGCGCTGCAGGAACTGGGAGAACTTAGCTCAGAGCCTGGAGCAGTGCCAGGGCCCAGCATCACTGCAGAGCTCTGCATTTGGGGTGTCTCTCTGGGGTGTTTCTGCTTTGAGCCAGAGTTTCTTTGTCCAAGGATCACTCTGTGCAGTCCACCATGTCTTTGCCCCTCTTAATGAAGGAGTAGAAAAGGAATGAAGCAAAAGGCAGGAAAAGAAAGGGCTCCCTCTGCTCTGGAGCCAGGCTGGGAGAGCTGGGGTTGTTCCGAGGTGACCCCAGAGCCCCTGCCAGGGCCTAAAGGGGTTCCAAGTGAGAGGTTTGACAGGTGGCCACAACCCTCAGAGACGTGGTTGGATGTCAGTCACATCCCAGACACTGCCTAACATCGATACTGGGGAAGGATTTATGCCTTTATTTGGGATTTTACAAGGTCACTGCTCTGAGCAGGATGAGTAATTGTGTCATTTCACCTCCCTGGAGGAACCTGGAGTCCCACCTCGGACACAGCTCTGTGTGTGCTCACAGATGGAGCCACTGACTGTGACGAGGCTGAGGGTGACTTCTATGACTATTTCTATGACTTTTACAAGGTTTGTGGCAGTGGGTAAAGCAGAGCTGGAAAAAGGCCTGACCTGTTTAGCAGTGGCAGTGGGAGAACAGAGATGTTTTCCTTCCAGACACACTTTGCAGGACTGGCAGAACAAACAGGGTCCTCTGTACAAAACACAGCGAGGGAGCCCCTTAGGGCGGAAGGCAGGAGACATGTAACTTGTGTCCTGATTTGCAGCGTCTGTCAGGTGTCGTGGGCAAATCCAGGCTCACAGGGGTGGCTTGTCCCTTCTCCTCCCTGCACAGAGCTGAGTCAGGCCGACCCCGAGCACGGGAGCACCATGTACGAGCTCAACGAGAGCAGCTTCGACCCCATCACCTTTGTGCTGACAGGCATCCCGGGCATGGAGGAGTCCCACATCTGGATCTCCGTCCCCTTCTGCCTGATGTACCTCACCGCCGTGCTCAGCAACCTGCTCCTGCTCTTCGTCATCGCCACGGACCGCAGCCTGCACGAGCCCATGTACCTGTTCCTGGCCATGCTGGCTCTCTCCGACCTCCTGCTGTCCACCACCACCGTGCCCAAAATGCTGGCAATCTTCTGGTTCAGCGCCAGGGAGATTTCCTTCGACGCCTGCGTCACGCAGATGTTCTTCACCCATTTCAGCTTCATCGTGGAGTCCTCGGTGCTGCTGGCCATGGCCTTCGACCGGTACGTGGCCGTGTGCGCCCCGCTGCGCTACGCGGCCATCCTGACCCCCTCGGCCATCGCCAAGATCGCCGCGGCCGCCGTGGCCGCCGTGGCCCGCGGCTAGAGTATCATGTTCCCGCCCATCTTCCTCCTGAAGCGGCTGCCCTACTGCGGGCACAACGTGATGCCCCACACCTACTGCGAGCACATGGGCATCGCGCGCCTGGCCTGCGCCGACATCCGCGCCAACGTCTGGTACGGGCTGACCACGGCGCTGCTCTCCTCGGGGCTGGACGTCGTGCTCATCGCCGTCTCCTACGCGCTCATCCTCAGGGCGGTGTTCCGCCTCCCGTCCCCGGAGGCTCGCCTCAAAACCCTCAGCACCTGCGGCTCCCACCTCTGCGTGATCCTCATGTTCTACGTGCCGGCCTTCTTCTCCTTCCTCACGCACCGCTTCGGCCACCAAATCCCCAGCCACGTCCACATCCTGCTGGCCAACCTCTACGTGGTGGTGCCGCCCATGCTCAACCCCATTGTCTACGGGGTGAGGACCAGGCAGATCCGGGAGCGGGTCACCCGCCTGCTCTGCCCCACGGGGGAGGGCCCCTGCCCCAGCTGGGGGGGCCGGTGCTGAGCAGGGGAGGGGGTGTGGGATGGCTCTGGAAAGCAGCACTGAAGGCTGCAGCACTTCTTGGCCTGCAGGAACCTGGAGGAACCAAGGGCTTCCAGGGAAGCTGAAGGTGGTGTGATTTCTGGAAACGTGGGCTTGGCTCATCAGCATCTTCACTGCTGCTGGATTCTCCTGGAGCTGCTCCCCCTGAATTTCCTTCACTGGCAGAGACTGGGTAGGTTCAGCTGAGGAGCATCAAGGCACTTACACCTGCTGACTCACTGTCACCTGCTACAGCTGGTTGTGTTTGCTGCCCTACAGCTTCATTTCTGCCTGCTCCCTCACCTTCCTAACACAGTCCAGACCATGAACACCTTGTTGGTTGCCAGACTGAAGCATGGCACACCAGGCATGGCTGGATGGGCCCCACAGTGCTCAGCATGGCACAGAGGGGATTCGTCCTCCTGTCCTCATTGCTGAGGGACCCTGGCACTTCTTGCTGCTGAAGGTGTTTCCCTGCTGAAGTGCCCTGAGAGCTTGGGAAAGGCTTTATTGTCCCGTGTTTGAGAGAAACATTTCCCTTAAACCGAGACTCCCAAATGCAATTCAAGGCTTTAGAGTGGTGTGTAAAGGGACAGTGCTTTCCTACACCACCACATCCCACTGGGATGCTTTCTGTCTTGGCCAGTGCAACCCTGCCTCATCCAGGCAGTGACCAGAGAGTGCTGGCTGTGGTGATTAGGGAGCCCTTTCTGGAGGCTCCACAGCTCTCACAGCAGTGCCAGGAGTGGGATGGTCTGGCCCTGTGTCACCTGTGGGGCCCAGCGAGGGGTCTGGTGTGTTCTGATGCTACCCTGAGAGGGAGCAGATGAGCCATTTCTGCAGAATGTCCTTTTGCCCTGACTGAGAGGGCAGCCAGCACTTGCCAGTCCCACAGCCTGGCTGGGCTGCAAAGCCCTTTCAGCCCTGCCTGTGGTGGGGAAGGCACTGCTGCACACCTGGACCTCGGGGGTGTCTCACTGGAGGGGTGGTGACCCCGGGGACGGCTCTGCCAGGATCTCCATTAAATGCTGTGCCCTGCATCAGGGCGGGAGCTGTGGGACCATCCTGGCTGGGGCCGATCAAACCCCCTGCTCCTGGCGGAGGGCAGGAGCCGTGGGCACTCCGGGTGTGTTCAGGGCTGAATGACACAGGAGCTGAGACCAACCCAACCAGCCAACTCTGCTCCAGCCACGCCAGCAATGCTGCCACGGCTTCAAAAGAAAAGGGGAAGAGACAGATTCACGATTTCAGATCAAAACCCCCCAAAAGTTTTCCACTTTTGCAATGCATTTTGCATTTTTTCTTTTCTTTGTTTTATTTTCCTCTGATTTGATCAAAGGTGGCACCCTGTGACGGGCACAGGGGAAATGAAAGTCTGTTCATTAAAGGCTGTTTGTCTACCAGCAGAGATAACGGAGCTGGCTACAAAAGCTGCTCGTGTCGCTGGGCTTTTTAATGTCCTCAGAACGTTCGTGTTTGCGCTGGCTTTCTTAGCTAAAAGAAAAAAAAAAAGAGTGTTTGCACAGAGCAGCCATGTGATTTTTGATAGGAGATGGAGCTGTGAGAAGGAAAATGTGTCAGGAGAGCACGTTGCTGTGGGCAGCTCTAGGAACAATTGAGCTGCCACCTGGATGTGTCGATGTATGGGGCTGGAGCAGCCTGGGGCAGTGGAAGGTGTCCCTGCCATGGCAGGGCTGGCATGAGATGGGATTTAAGGTCCCTTCCAGCCCAGTCTGTTCTGTGACTCCATGACTATGGATCCGTCTGTTCCTGGGGGTTTCCCACATGGTGTTCCACGCTGGAGGAAGCAGCTTTGAGCTCGCTGCTCTGCTCCTGGGCTGGATGTGGTGGCCAGGGCAGGAGCAAAGTGCCCAGGGAAATGTCCCCGAGTCAATGAATCACCAGCTGGGCCATTCCTGGCCAGGGGCCCGTGCCTAATGGGGCATTAGCCAGCCAAGCAGGGAGATTTATATTTCAAGGTGGTTAAAATGTCAGCTTAATAACTCACACCGGGTGGGAAACCACTGCTCCTTCATATATTTTTTTTCCAAATCTGGAGACACCCGTTGTGTTTTTAGCTCAGTTCGTGGTTTTTGTGTGTTTGGATTGCAGGGATCTTTGCCTGGTAGGGAGGAAGGGAAGGAGGAAGGCTCCCTGCCTGTGGCACAGAGTTAGGATGAGATGAGCTTTAAGGTCCTTCCCCACCCCAACCATTCCACCATTCCATTATTTATAATTTCAGCTGTGTTTTTCCCACATAGCACACAAAAGTAGTAAATGGAATCTCAGAATTCTTTGGCACAGTCACCCTCCTGTGCCCTCAGAGAATGTTCCTGTACTGGAGAAGGAGCTCCCCTGCACCTGCAGTGGAGATGGAGCCCCGGGCTGTGCGAGTCAGGCTCTTGAGGGTTTGAGAGGAAATGCTCCTGGGGTGGGATTGCTGTGCTGCAGGGACAGGACAGGGACACGGGGTGGGACGGGACAGGGACAGGGACACAGGGTGGGATTGCTGTGCTGCAGGGACAGGGACAGGACAGGACAGGGACACGGGGTGGGATTGCCGTGCTGCAGGGACAGGGACAGGGACACGGGGTGGGATTGCTGTGCTGCAGGGACAGGGACAGGGACACGGGACACGGGGTGGGATTGCTGTGCTGCAGGGACAGGGATAGGGACAGGGACACGGGGTGGGATTGCTGTGATGCAGGGACAGGGACAGGACAGGGACAGGGACTCGGGGTGGGATTGCCGTGCTGCAGGGACAGGGACAGGCTCTGCTCTCACCAGGACACAGCTCGGAGTGTGCCAGGCTGCAGTGCCCCATTTCCACTCAGCTTTATCGCTGCTCACAGACAATGGTGCCTGGTAATTGTCCTGCAGTTCGCGGCTCCCTGCTTTAGTTCTGCTCTTCTCTCATCGCTGTCTGGCCGAGGGCAGGACAGAGGCTCCTCGGGAAGGGTGGCTGGGCAGAGGGGGGGTCCCCACAGTGCCAGTGAGCGGCTGGGGTGTGGGGTCCACCCGGGATGGGAGCCCGTGGGTCAGGATACCCATCCCTGGAAGTATCCCAGGCCAGGCTGGATGGAGCTTGGAGCAGCCTGGTCTAGTGGAAGGGGGAGAACCAGGATGATTCTATGGTTCTGTGCATTGTTAATTTAATAAAATCCCATGGGAATAAATCACACGGACTCCATTTTCTTCATGCTGGAAAAAGCCTCTTCTTTATTCACATACCTCGTTTTTACATCATTTTTACAGACCTCGTGTGTGACTCCAATTGGTCAGTGGCTTTCTTGCCAATTACTTTATTGGTTAATAACAAGCTGTTATTCTGCATTGATTGGTCACTCGAACCCCCGGTGTGTACCTGCAGGAAAAGTTGTTTGTGAGAGATAGTTTCCATTTTTCTATCTAACGGTGCAAAATCAGTTTGTGTGGGTGCTGGTTGTTTTTCACGCAGGAACAGATTGTTATGCTAACGAGCTGCTCACACCAGGATTGCTTTCACATGGGAACGTGCAAAGTACCAGCTTTGACAAGGCCAGCCACTGATTCCAGGAGAGCAGGCTTGATTTTATGAAGCCTTTCTTTATGATTTTTCCACCTTACTGCAACAAAACTCCACTTCACAGACAGGCAGGTAATAAATAGCACCACCCCCTTGCCCGAAATGGGATGGTAACTCAGCCTCGGGGCAGTTTTGAGTGACTGGCTTGATCTCATGCATTAGAGGTTCCTGCTGGTCCCAAAGGTCCCTAACAGCTCCCTGGAGGGTCCTGGCAGCCAGGAAGCTGCTGACTGCAATTTCCCTGCTGAGGGTCTCTGCAGGTTCCTAGGAGGTCCAATTCTAGTGGTGAAAAAGAATCAGAAATGGGGACAAAATCACCTGAGAGGTTTTTAGCAGGAATGTCTGCTGATCTCCAGCTCGGAGCTCCCGGATTCCGCTCCACTGTGGCTCCCAAAAAGTTCAGACAGTGCTGGGTCCTGAAGCACTTCAGTCTGGGGCAAGAGCAGGGGCAGAGCTCAGAGCTGCTGGGCAGGTCCCTGCTAGCCCAGGCATAGCCCTGGGAGCCCCTCTGTGGCCCAGGGGCAGGAGAAGAACTGTGCAGGAGTGACCCTGGGCAGGACCGCGAGCGCCGGGGGTGGGGGCTCACCGAGGCTCCTGCAGGGCTCCTGCAGCCAGAGCAGGAATCGGTGCAGCTGCAGGAAAGAGCCAGGGGAGCGACCTGGAGAGCCCCTGTGCCCTTCCCCACAGGCTGGGGTGTGAGCCCCTGTGCCCTTCCCCACCCCCTGTGCCCCGGGCACTCCTGAGCTGGGAATGAACATGGGCTGGGTGGCCGAGCAAGGCTGGCACTGCTGCCCCAGCCTTTTCAGGCTTTTGTCTCCTTGCAAATCCAGAGTGGATCTCCTGGAGCATGTCCAGGGCAGGGAACGGAGCTGGGAAGGGGCTGGAGAGTTCCTGAGGGAGCTGGGAAGGGGCTGGAGAGTTCCTGAGGGAGCTGGGAAGGGGCTGGAGAGTTCCTGAGGGAGCTGGGGAGGGGCTGGAGAGTTCCTGAGGGAGCTGGGAAGGGGCTGAGCCTGGAGCAAAGGAGGCTCAGGGGGCCCTTGTGGCTCTGCACAGCTCCTGGCAGGAGGGGACAGCCGGGGGGGTCGGGCTCTGCTCCAGGGAACAGGGACAGGACAGGAGAAATCAGCCTCAAACTGTGCCAGGGGAGGTTCACATTGGATATTGGGAAAATCACTTCCCAGACAGGGCTGTCCAGCCCTGGCAGAGCTGCCCAGGGCAGGGGTGGAGTCACATCCCTGGAGGGATTTCACAGCTCTGTGGATGTGACACTTGGGGACATGGGTTAGTGGTGGCCTTGGCCTTGGGGAACAGTTGGACTCTGTGGGCTGAGAGGGCTTTTCCAGCTTCAGTGACTCTGATTCTGAGCTCTGCTCTAGCTCCAGCAGCTGCAGGCAGGAGATGCTCCTGTCTCAAAGCAGCAGAAATGCCAGTTCTCAGCCAGGGTGAAGGAGCCAGGACAGTGGAGGGCACCCTGATAAAGCAAAGTGCCCAATGTTTGCTATTCCCAGTTAAAAGGCGCCCCAGAAGTGAAGGTGTCTGTGCCAGGAGCGTGCTGGCCATGAACACGCTCCCCTGAGCCAGCCCTGGGCTCACTCAGCTGCTCTTTGGGCCTTTTGCTTTCACCCTCACTTGGCATGGGCTGCCCAAAGAGCTCTGGACTCCTGGCAGTGCCAGGCCAGGCTGGACGGGGCTCTGAGCAGCCTGGGGTGGTGGAAGGTGTCCCTGCCTGAGGAGGGGGGTGCAATGAGATCGACTTTAAGGTCCCCCCCAGCCCAAACCTTGTGTAATTCTGTGGTTCCCTCTTGGGATTCCCTGATTAGGATGTTCCCAAGAGTCCTTTTCACAGCCAGAGGATCAAAGAAAGAGTCACAGTTCCTTGGCTTTGGTTCCCAAGGTTGTTTATTTTCTCTTATCTATGCCATGTTCTCCCTGCCCAGCCCAGATGTGTTCAGCAGCTCAGCTCAAGGCACACTGCCCACCCCCAGGGCTGTGTTATCTTTTTATACTATAAACTGGGTAGGCATTATTCACAGTTATTCCCAATACCCATCACCTGTGTCAGACAGTCAGCTTCTACTCTAAACCAATCCCAAAGTGCCAGCAGCACCCAGAAGATGGAGGCCATGAGGAAGGACAGTGCACGCCCAGATTGCTCCATCTTGACCCCCCTGTACCCTCAGCATAAAAATCTGAACATTCTATTTTTCCACTCTGTGATAAGCTACTCATTCTACTCTCCTTTCCCTGGTTTTAACTCTTCACATACAGTTGGTAACTTTTTCCATGGCTGGATATGGAAGGCAGAAGGGTCCTGGGCTCTGTGCCAAACCCTCTGAGCCCCCTGCCCGGGGCTCAGCCCATCCAAAGCAGCAAGAGAGATGTCCTGGGTTCCCACAGTTCCCCAGCTCCTGCAGGTGAGGATGTTGTGCTGTGCTGCAGGGGGACAGGGCAGCACCCAGCCAGGCAGGATCCCAGCCCTGTCCTTCCCCTGGGGGATGCCTGGGCTGGGGAGGGCTCTCCATCCTGCTCTGTGCTGGCTGCACTGCTGGCAGCTGGGTCCTGCTCTCCCTGCAGGCAGGGAGGGCACCCCCAGCCCGTTTCCCTGCACCCTGCCACTGCCCCAAACCCTTGGCATCCTCTGCTCTCTGCCCACCCTCTTCTCTTTCACTCTTTGCTGGTGCAGATGCCAAGCAAACCTTCCTCAGGCATCTCTGGCTCAGCCAAACTTGGAAAAAAAAAAAAAAAGAAGAAAAAAGTTTCGGCTTAAGTCAGGAAAACCATAAGTTCATGTGCTTAAATTTAACAGAGAAATGGGATTATCAGCGAAATCTGAAACAGCTTCATTTGCCTTTAGATTCAAATAAAATAATGGCAAAGTGAATATGAGACTTGATCAATAACGTGTAAAAGGGCAGGAATGTAATTAAGGGCAATCAGTGCTGGTTAGGGCATCCAGCTTCCGTGGAGACAGGGATTTTCATTTTCTGATGCAGCCACGTGGGCTGATAAAGTTACCCCAAGCCTGAAGAAAGTTACCCCGAGGCTTGATGCAACCTGAGCATATTTATATTCACAACATTGTGATACAGAGCTCGTTATGCCACACGCATGAATTAATAAACAATAAAAAAAGCAGCTGCTGCTGGACTTTGGCCAAGTGCAAATCCTCTCTGCAATACAAGTCTCCTTTTCTGTGTGTTCCTGGAGAGGGCCTGCAGGGATTGGCAGATGTGGCTCGGATGTTGTGTGATTGGTGTCAGTTGTGCAAACACAAGTATAAAATCGTTGCTAATGAGGTTTCTGGCTGATGCAGAGACAGCAATTTACTAATTTAATCGAGGGGAGTGCAGTGCCCCAGCCAGGGGAGCTCAGGGGTCTGAGGGAAGGGGCGCCTTGGTGGGGACACCTGGGGGATGCCAGGCCCCCGTGAGGGTCTCAGAGTGTCCCTGCAGCCGGGGGGGCATGGTGGCAGCACAGGGCCAGTGTCCCTCAGCTGGCTCCCAAACGCTTCACCAGACCCCAGGGTGGCAGGTCTGGACGTGGGACCAGCAGGGCTGGAGCTGGGCTGGCCTCCAGGAGAGGTCCTGCTCCTGGCCCAGCAGACACCAGCACTGCCCAGTCCCCTGGGACACCTCCCGCTGTCCCCTGGGACACCTCCTGCTGTCCCTGTCCCTTGGGACACCTCCCACTGTCTCTGTCCCCTGGGACACCTCCTGCTGTCTCTGTCCCTTGGGACACCTCCCACTGTCTCTGTCCCCTGGGACACCTCCTGCTGTCCCCTGGGACACCTCCCACTGTCTCTGTCCTCTGGGACACCTCCTGCTGTCCCTGTCCCTTGGGACACCTCCCACTGTCCCTGTCCCTTGGGACACCTCCCGCTGTCCCAGCCAGGCTGCTCCCAGCCCCTCTGAACAAAAATGAGAGTCCAGCCCCTTGCAGGTGCTTTTTGGTGTTATGAGGGGCAGAGGTGGGTGGTCCCCGAAGTCCTTTGGTGTGAAAAGTGGGGCTTTGGTGGCAGAGCTGCTGGAAATCACGAGAGGCTCCTTGAGCGTCTGCAGAGGGGATGGGAGGCTGCCAGGTGAGCCGTGGGTGCTGCCCTGCCCTGAGCACTGTGGCCTTGCCCCGGGCTGGGGAGGAGGTGGGGAGCTTTCTCCTGAGATCTATTTCAGCGTTTCTGGTGCTGAACACCCTGCTGCCCCAGCCCTGCCCTGGGTCTGGTGAGGCAAGGAGAGCAGAGCCCTGCTTTGGGCCACGGACAGCTCTGCTTTGTGAGCAGCATCTGGAGAGTTCTCTGGCATCAGAGCAAAGCAGGAGCCTGAAACACCTGCCTGGAATCCCAGCTCCCTCTGGACAGCGTAAATCACCAGCTGCAACGGGAACAAAGCGTGAATTTTCTGTTTCTTCAGTCAATGCTTACATATGGAAACGGTGTGGGGATGGAGGGAGGAAAATTGACCTGGGAAGAAGAGGAAAACAGGCTCTTATTAGACATTTACTGTTATTAGATATTTATCCAGTATTAGATGTTTATTTACTATTAGATATTTATCTGTTGTTAGAT
>WBNO01013557.1:19275-52183 GCA_013400575.1 Peucedramus taeniatus
CCGCCCCCGCTGCCCCGAGCCCCTCCCCGGGCCGGGACCGGGGCAGGCGGCCCCGCGGGCGGGGGGCTCCAGCCCCTCTCCGTCCCGTCCGCAGCACCAAACCCTCCCGAGGCGATCGCCAGAGCCTCCCGGCATCCCGGGCAGATGGAGCTTGTGTTTTAGGTAACTGCTTTGAGTTTAAAGGAAAATGAAGAGATTTTAGGGAAGAAGGATGCAAGGAGCCGCTTGGGCAGAGCTGTGCGAGCTGCATCCTTCGAGCTGCATTGAAAAGTGTCTTAAGAGAGTTTTACAGGGAGGATGGATCACGGGGAAAGGAGCTGGCAGATCGTGGAGGAAGGCTCTGATAGATTCGGGAAGAAGCGGTCTAAAGCTGAGAGACTCCTTTGGTGCAGAGCTCCTGGGTGCACTGAGATTCCCACTGGATCCCTGTTTATTTGCAGTTTAATATTTGCATTTTGCCAGAGAGGCCAAGCTGTTGGCATGGCAGCACAGCTGCCAGGTCCCAGCACTAGTAATATCTTTTCTGTTAACACCTCACATCTGTTTTTGTTTCGTGCAATATTTATACTGAACTGCTTTTTAAAAATTACTATTTTTTTGTTATTATTAGACAATAGTAGTTATTGTTATATAATAGTTCTTCTCATTATTACTGTTATTATTATAGAATCAGGTATGATTTTGATTAGTTTTATTTTTAAAGATGACCCACTACCATATTGTGTTTCCCTGGACACTTTCTTGGTTCAGGATATTTTAGACATGAAACTGAGTGTGAACAGGGAATCCAGTCTGTTGTTGAAGATACAGCTGCTTTTTCATACACAGAGTCAATATTTTGGTGTGCAACAACATCACAGCTTTTCAGCACTTACCCCACTTCCTCCTGCGTAATGGATAATTCCTTACGGTTTGAGTTTTGAGATTTAAGACCTGAGTGTTGATGCAGAAGTTGCTGAAAACAGTCACATCCCATCTTAATTTGTGTGACTGGGTCTGATTCAGCCCCTGGGGCTCTTCGGGGCTCTCCAGGGCAGCAGCACCTCCCTTCCTTTGACTGGAGGGAGGATTCCATCTCCCACAGGTTTTTTCCTCTGACACAAAGGTCTTTCCAACTGCCTGGTTAAATTTTAGTTCTGTTAGATTTGCTCTGAAAAATGCTGCAAAGCAAATTGAACTGGGTCTCAGAGCTAAAACAGGGGGGAAAGGGAAGCTTGGAGATAAGGAATATGGGCAGCCAGCTGCAAAGCTGGAGTTAATTTTGGTCTCTATCCTATCTGAGCCCAGGGGCCTTAGAACTCCCCACTCCTGGTGCCTGAGAACATCTTGTTCATCCCTGCAAACACTTGACCATTCCTCTCTCATTGCCCGACCTTTTCCTTCTGCTCTGGACTCAGAGAGCACAGAAATATCCCAGTACTCATGCAACAAGAGCTGGTTCTGTCTCCAGTCACTCTGCTTGAAGTGGAAGCACTTGGAAGACAAATGTGTAACTGTTGTGTTAAAATCAAGCTAGGAGGAGATGTGGACACTGGCTTTCACAGGAGCAGGGTGTGAGGGATCAGCAGGGTGGTCAGCACAGTGCAGACCACGGGGTTTGTAACCTGGGTGTGTACTGGGGCTCTCTGCAGACCAGAGCAGGTGACAGGAGGCATTTGGTGCTGCTGGAAGAGCTCAGGCACCCCAAATAACCTTCTGCAGTATCTCCTGCCTTTGCTTTCAGGTGAACATGTCCCCATCCAACCTGACCAGCCTGACCCCAGACACATTCATCCTGACGGGGATCCCGGGCATGGAGCAGCTGCACGTCTGGATCTCCATCCCCTTCTGCTCCATGTACGTGGCAGCCCTGCTGGGCAACGGCGTGCTGCTGCTCACCATCTGGGCGGAGCGCAGCCTGCACCAGCCCATGTACCTCTTCCTGGCCATGCTGGCCGTCGCCGACCTCACGCTCTCCACCACGGCGGTGCCCAAGATGCTGGCTCTGTTCTGGTTCCGAGCCGGGGAGATTTCCTTCGGCGCCTGCCTGACCCAGATGTTCTTCCTGCACTTCACCAGCATGGCGGAGTCGAAGATCCTGCTGGCCATGGCCTTCGACCGCTTTGTGGCCATCTGCTTCCCGCTGCGCTACGGGGCGGTGCTGACCCCGTCCACCGTGGCCAAAACGGGGCTGGCGGCTCTGCTGAGGAGTTTCTGCATCATCTTCCCCTGCATCTTCCTGCTGCGGCGGCTGCCCTTCTGCGGGCACAACGTGGTGCCCCACACCTACTGCGAGCACATCGGCGTCGCGCGCCTGGCCTGCGCCGACATCTCCGCCAACGTCTGGTACGGGCTGGCCGTGCCTTTCAGCGTGGCCCTGCTGGACCTCACCCTCATCGCCGTCTCCTACGGCTTCATCCTGCTGGCGCTGTCCCGGCTGCCGTCCCGCTCCGCGCGCCGCAAGGCGCTGCACACCTGCGGCTCGCACGTCTGCGTGCTGCTGCTCTTCTACGTGCCCGCCATCTTCACGGCGCTCACGCAGCGCTTCGGCCGCCGCGTCCCCCCCCAGGCCCACATCCTGCTGGCCAACCTGTACGTGCTGTTCCCCCCGCTGCTGAACCCCCTCGTGTACGGGGTGAGGACGCAGCAGATCAGGGACAAGGTCGTCAAGGTGCTCGCCCGCCCCAAGGGCCGCTTGCCGAGACAAGAGTGAAAGTGATGGCGCCCGAATGGACTCCAGCTCCCTGCCCCAAATTCTCTTTCAGCTCTTTCAGGCAACACCCCGAGTCTGCTGCCCCAGGCAAATACAGAACACACAACACCCTCACATCACGGGCCCCAAGTTTGTGCAAAATGCAAGATAAAGGCAAAAATCAGGATCGCAGATTGGCGGTGCAAGGAGAGTGATCACAGAAATGAGAACCTACCCCAGTCATGCCACTTTTGGGAAATCCCAGAGTCCCAGACTCATGGAGTAGCTGGGATGGGAAGGGACCTCCAGAGATCAGCTCACCTGGCCCTCCTGCTCACGCAGGTTCACCCAGAGCAGGTCACACAGGCTCACAGCCAGGTGGGCTTTGGCCATCTCCAGAGGAGACCCCACAACCTCCTGGGCGGCTGTTCCAGTGCTCCCTCACCCACATACAGCAAAAGGAATTTCCCTCATATTCAGCTGGAAGTTCCCATGTAAATCCCCTACGAGGAGGAGGTAGGTGGAATTCCACTGTGGTGTGACAATAAATCTGGACTCAGGTGGAAAGACATTCAATGAATGTGTTCTTCTGAATGACACATGCATAATGAAATTAATCTTAGAGATTTATTCTTCATTAAAATTCATAGTATTGAAAAATCTCCAGAAGGAGTAATACAGAAATAAAACCAAATGTTGCACTTCAGCATTCATGGAGTGTCTTTATTCCTTAACTGCATCATTTGACCTTACTTTGAGTAAACATGTCATGTGAAAAATCATTCTCAGAAGAATCACAGAATGGCATTGAAAGAAATTGTTGCTATCAAATCCTAAAAATGCTCTTGCTGCAGAGTAGCTGCTTTCCTGGAGCTCAAAAATCTCCTGGGCATCAGTTTGGAGCAACTGGAGGCACCAGAGCAACGTCCCCCAGAGCAGAGCTGCAGCTCTGGTGCAGTGAGCCACGTGACTGAGCACATTACTCCCTCTAAAAATAGCCAAAAAAAAAAAAAAAAAAATCGAATGCCATTCTGAGATGGAACACAAGAATTTTTTTTCAGTAGCTTGACTTCATTTCTTGTTGCTTGGAGGTTACACGTGGCATTGATATTTTGTGAAGAATTGATAATGAAAGGATGGCCCAGGCTGCCTGTTCAGGGCTGGCTGTGAGACACCAGCAGGCTGACTCTGCCCTCCAAGGCCTTCAGTCAGGGCCAGTTCCAGGGGCTGCCACATGTGGAACTCATTGTTTTCTCTACAGCAACGTGTATTTAATTTGTTATCAATTTATCACTCATTTAATGGCAGCAACTTAATGTTACAGTCAGGTTTCATCCACACAGTCACCCACCAGGACACCCAGAGGCTTTGCAGAGTGCCCAGACCTGCCAGTTTATGAAGGCAGAGGGACAGAGGCGGTATTTAGTCCCATTTTGAGTGGTATTTATTCTCATTCTGAGCAGCAAAAAGGAGTTCAGTGATTTGCCTAAGGTGTAGCAGGCCTTATTTTAGAAGCTAAATGGATTAATTTTTTTTTTAATGGTAAAAGTCTCATTTTCTAGACCCTCAGCTGCAATCTGAGACCTCAGCAGGTTCACCCTCTGGCTCAGTGCAGGGATCACTGTTCATGATGGGCCTCACTTTCACCCCCAAAATAAAAGGGTTAAAGACAGGGGAATTGCAGGTGCAGCCATGGCCATGGTGGGGACCACTGTGACCAAAACAGTGCCTTGAAAATGGGAAAGGTGCTGCAGTGCAGAGCAAGAAAGCAGAGAAAGATTCCTTGTCTTGTTACGTATCCCGGATTTAAAAACAAACCCCATCTCAGGTCCAAAACCTGTCAAGTTTCAATTGGCCCTTGACCTTGAAAGATTTCTGTGCAAAGGCTCCAGCAGAGTCAGAAAAGCTTCCAGGGAGAAGGAGACTGGTGCTGCAACACTTAAACCCAGCACATTTACAGCATTTCACCATTTCCCTGCAAAACAGACCCAGTGCATTCCTTTTTGCCAGGAATCTCTGATTCTGCAGAGTTCTGAGGTAAGAAACAAACCTAAGTTTTGCTCTGGTTTCCAGTGCTTGAGCTGCAGTATGTCAGAGAGGATCTCTACAGTCCCTTCCAAGCCCAACCATCCTCTGACTGAATAAACCCTCAGTTTGGGTTTCATTTACACTGGAACTCTGCTCTCTGCCCATACAGTGCAATAAATCTCTGTGTGTGTGTCAGACCTGGGCTGATGTGTTGCTGTAGCTCTGTCCCAGGGATGTGTGCCCCGTGACGAGTGTTGCTCCTTTAGGGAAGGAGAAAGGAGTGATTTTCTGGGTGTGTGGGGAATGGAGGGAACAGCTGTGTCCCTCAATAAACCTTTACACTCAGCTGCTGCCCTCCCTGCCGGGCAGCCTGCCCTGGAGGGCTCGGCTGGAGCCATCCTGGGCACAGCATGGCCTGGAGGGGGTCCCCAGGGGGACCCCACGGGGGCTGGAGCCATCAAATGTCACTGGGTCCCGGGGCCAGCAGCGCTGCTGCAGCGCATTAATGCAAATCCACCTCAGCCCAGGCTGCATCGAGAGGGACCAGGACTGTGCTGGGATCAAATCCTCAGCCCTGACCTGCTCTGGGGACACCTCAAGGGATGCCAGCCCAGCCCCTCAGCCAGGGCCTCCCCTGTGGGGGGACAGTCCTGCTCCACAGGGGCAGCCCCTGAGCATGAACACAAACCACAGACCTGTTGGTACTCGGGGTGAAATATTTCCTGCAGTAGTTCAGTAGAAATATTTCCTGCAGTAGTTTATTAGAAATATTTTCTGCAGTAGTCTCCAAGCTGTAGCTGTGTTTCAGTCCACTCGTGTGGAGCAGCACGTGAGCCTCCTGCTCCCAGCTCTGGGCCAGGTCTGACCCAAGCCAGGTTTGCATCAGCCTGTGGCAATCAGAGTTGGGCAGTCCCTGGCTCAGTTCACCTTCCAGGGCACACACGGGACAGGCAGTGTGACAACAGGATCTCAAGGGCTGGTCCCTTCTCCCAGGGAACAGGGAAGAGAGCAAACAGCCTCAAGCTGTGTCACAGGAGGTTTAGGTTGGGTGTTAGGGACAATTTCATCACCGAGTGGGCTGCTCAGCCCTGGCACAGGCTGGAGTCACATCCCTGGGGGGATCTCACAGCCCTGTGCAGGTGGCACCAGGGGACACGGTCAGCAGTGGCCTGGGCAGGGCTGGGGAAGGGCTGGACGTGATGGTCTTGGATATTCTGACATCAGTAAATAATTCCACGATTCTCTGGTGCCTCAGTCTGACGGAGAAGGTTTCACTCCTGACCCCTCAGTGGCCGAGCAAGGGAAGCAGCCACGTGTCCTTCACTCCAGCACCAAATCAGCTGGGCTGGAAGCAGGAGCTTGGGAGGTTTCCCCTTTATGCCTGGAGCTCAGCAGTTAGGGGTGTGCTGGATTTCACATTTCAGGCAGGGATTTTCTGTGGTGTTTGATGGACTTTAGGGGCCAAGCCTTTCATTCCACTGGCTGCCACGGAATGGACCTCACTGAACCTCCCAGCCCAGGTGCAGAGAGAGTGAACACACATTGAAACAGACCCTGTTGCATTATTTTGAGGCAACACAGAATCCCAGCATGGTTTGGGTTGAGATGGACCCTAAATCCCACCCAGTGCCCCCCTGCCATGGCAGGGACCCCTCCCCCTGTCCCAGGCTGCTCCAGCCCCAGTGTCCAGCCTGGCCTTGGGCACTGCCAGGGATCCAGGGGCAGCCCCAGCTGCTCTGGGCACCCTGTGCCAGGGCCTGCCCACCCTGCCAGGGAGCAATTCCTAATTCCCAATCTCCCACCTAAATCTCTGCTCTCAGTTTGACACTGGTGCCTCTTGTCCTGATGCTCCTGGCCTGTGTAAAAACACTCCCTTGCTTTTTAATGAGCCCCTTTCCATGACAGCAATTAAAAATCACCTCATGCTAATGAGCCGTTTCTTCCAGAATTAAGAGTTGCTCATCTTCGTACCAAGTGTGAGTCACTGTGACTCAGAGGTGTCTGAGGGACAGCTGGAACAGCCCTCTCTGTGCAGGGGAGCTCCAAACCCGGCCAGCCCCAGCAGCTCGGGTGGGGACACCGAGCCCTGCAGCCTCTGGGGCTGCCCTGGCTCCTGCAGCTTCTGCCCAGCTTCTGCCCAGCTTCTGCCCCAGCTCCTGCCCCAGCTTCTGCCCCAGGTTCTGCCCAGGTTCTGCTCCAGCTCCTGCCCCAGGTTCTCCCCCAGCTCCCACAGGTTCTGCCCCAGGTTCTCCCCCAGCTGCTGCCCCAGCTCCTGCCCCTGCAGGTTCTGCCCCAGCTCTTGCCCCAGGTTCTTCCCCTGCAGGTTCTGCCCAGCTCCTGCAGGTTCTGCCCCAGCTCCTGCCCCAGGTTATGCCCCGGCAGGTTCTACCCCAGGTTCTGCCCCAGCTCCTGCAGGTTCTGCCCCTGCAGGTTCTGTCCCTGCAGGTTCTGCCCCAGCTCCTGCCCCAGCTCCTGCAGGTTCTTTCCCAGGTTCTGCCCCTGCAGGTTCTGCCCAGCTCCTGCAGGTTCTGCCCCAGCTCCTGCCCCAGGTTCTGCCCTAGCTCCTGCAGGTTCTTTCCCAGGTTCTGCTCCTGCAGGTTCTGCCCCTGCAGGTTCTGCCCCAGCTCCTGCCCCAGGTTCTGCCCCTGCAGGTTCTGCCCAGCTCCTGCCCCAGGTTCTGCCCAGCTCCTGCAGGTTCTTTCCCAGGTTTTGCCCCTGCAGGTTCTGCCCCAGGTTCTGCCCCAGGTTCTGCCCCAGCTCCTGCCCCAGCTCCTGCAGGTTCTTTCCCAGGTTCTGCCCAGCTCCTGCAGGTTCCTCCTGGGCAGAGCAGCCCTGCCCTGGGTGCAGCTGGGAGGGTCTGCAGGAGGAGGTGGCTCCTTGGGGTGTCCCAGCTGGCCACGGGGCTATGGGCCAGTGCCACCCCAGCTGACCCTGGCCTGGTCCAGCCTGGACCTGCCGGGCTGCAGAAGGGAAGGGTGTCAGCAGGGCAGAGGGAGCAGCAGGCTGGCTGGAGGTGAGCTGGGGGCTCTGGCCTGCAGAACAGCAGCCAAAAGCAGGGTCCAGCTGAGTCTCAGTTCCAGAGAGAGAATCCAGAGGGAAACGGAGCCAGACTCATCTGAGGCGAGTCAGGTGAGACAGGAGGGGGGGTGGAAAAGGTGCAATGGGGCAAAATTCTGTTGGAAAATAAAGGGGAAATTCTTTCTCACGTGGGTGGGACCTCAGTGCTCAGAAATGCAAAACTTGGATACACCCAGAGCTCCTTCTTCAGGCTGGAAGCTGTTCGCTTGCAAGGACAGAACAGGTTCCAGCTATAAAAACTTGTTTTCCATTTTGAATTTCTATCCCTGACAATCCTGGCTGGGACCTGCCCAGTACAACCTTCTCAACCCCCAGAAAATCCCCGTGCTGCCCCGAAGCAGAGAGCAGATGTACAGACACATCTATATTTTATTACTTCCATCATATTTCATTTCATAAATTGCCCAAGTCCACAGCAGTGGATAATGAACTCCACTGACTATTTTACCATTTTGTGTCTCTGGGATAAAGTATCCGTGAAGGAGAGACAAATTTAGGCAAAAAAAACTTCATGTAATTTGTCAATTTATCAGCTGCCTCAGTATTTAGAAGTTCCCCACATCAATGTTGGTCTTTTTTCAAAATAGAACTATTTTAGAGTAATGATTAAAGCCCAAGTGTCCATCCAGCAGTGAGTTTGACTTTCCCAGTTCCTCTGATCCAGATTTTGTCTTGGATGACTCAGCATGACTGTACTGAGGATGTTTTGAGGTGTTTTTCACAGTAAATGTGAAAGTTCTGATCCAAAGAACTTAGAACTGTTCATCTGATAGACAAGGATTGAATAAGGTCTTGAGAAAAAATGAAAAAAAAAAATTGAAAATAAAAATGAAAAAAGAATCTGAAAAAAAATGCAAATTTCACCTAAGATACCAGCAGAGAGAAAGTCCAGGGAGAGACCTTAGTTCAGACAATGTAAGAGTTACAAGAAAAGATGAATTGATCTAAAACTTGTCCCCAGTCCTGTGTGGTGGCTGTGATGACTCCCCAGCACCACCCCCAAGCCTAACATCACACAGTTACACAGAAATGGGATGAATGAGGCACTGCTGCTTTGCAAATCTGATAATAAAAAAGGACAGATGGCAAATTCTTTGTCTTTTGGGAGCGTGAAGCTGAGGACAGAAGTTCTTCTGCCTTGCCTGAAGCCCATTGCAGGGGTTTGGTGGGTAAAAGGGTCATGAAATTCCTCTGGAAATGCAACACAGGATGTCAGAACAGATCACAGCGATCCCTGCAGATCTGATATTCTGTAACCCTCCCGTACCGAGGAACAAACCCCTCATGAATTAACACATTAATTAGAGCAGAGAGCAGGGACTAAACGCTCTTTCCATGCTTTGCCCTTGAGTCCCATCAGCGAAACCTCTCAGCAGTGACATCAGGCTCTGCCAGGGCCCCCTGGGTGACAAAACCTCCTGGCACCGCCCTGGTGCCTTGGAAATGGCCCAGATGGGACCTCCACGGTCTCTGCCCTGGTGTTTTGGAAATCACAGAATCCCAGAATCACTGGGCTGGAAGAGCCCTTGGAGATCATCGAGTCCAACCCAGCCCCAACAGCTCAGCTCAACCCTGGCACCCAGTGCCACATCCAGGCTTTGTTAAACACACCCAGGGATGGTGACTCCAGCACCTCCCCGGGCAGAACATTCCAGAACTTTATCACCCTTTCTGCAAAAAACTTCTTCCTGATATCCAACCTCTATTTCCCTTGGTGCAGCTGGAGGCTGTGTGCTCTGGTTGTGTCAGTTCCTGGAGAAAGAGCCCAAGGCCAGCTGAGCACAGGCACCTTTCAGGAGCTGTGCAGAGTGATGAGGGCAGCCCTGAGTCTCCTTTTCTCCAGGCTGAGCAGCCCCAGCTCCCTCAGTGCTTCCTCTCAGGGTTTGTGTTCCCAGCCCCTCTCCAGCCTCGCTGCCTCCTCAGTGTCTCCAGGTCCTTCCCAAACTGAGGGGCCAGAGCTGGGCACAGCACTCGAGCTGTGCCCTCAGCAGTGCCAGGGCAGGGGCACAATGCCCTGCTCCTGCTGGCCACACCATTCCTGATACAGGCCTGCTTGGCCAGCAGGGACACTGCTGGCTCCTGTCCAGCTGCTGTCCCCCAGCACCCCCAGGTCCCTTCCTGCCTGGGCACTGTCCAGCCACACCGTCCCCAGCCTGCAATGCTGCAGGGGGTTATTGTGGCCAAACATGTCCCAAATGGGACCTCCACGGTCTCTGCCCTGGTGCTTTGGAAACGTCCCAGACTCTGCATGGCTGGGTCTCCGTTGGGCTGTGGAGAGAGGGCCAAGCCTGACTGGGAGAGCAGCCAGTGAAATAAGGGTCAGGGGTGTGCTGGGGCCTGGCTCTGGCTGTGGGGTGGAAGGGGGGTGCAGCTGGGTGATGCTCTCAGTGCTGTGGGCTGGGAGCTGAACCTGGGGTGGGCAGAGCTGTCACTCTCAGTTCTGGGTGTCACTGTCACTGTTCTGGGTCTTTCCTGGCATTTAGTCCAGTACTGTGCCGTGGCCAGCTGAGGTGTGTGTGTAGAACTGCTCTGGTCAGCCACAAGGCTGGAATTTCTCCATGGAAAGGGTTGTCCAGCCCTGGCACAGCTTCCCAGGACAGTGGTGGGGTCATATCCCTGGAAGTGTTCAAAAAAACGTGGATGTGGCACTTGGGGACACACAGTGGTGACTGTGGTGGCCGAGCAGGGTGGATGGCTGGACTCAATACCTGCAGAGATCTTTCCCAGCCTTAAGGACCCCCTGATTCTGTGATTCCCTAAGAGCTGCATCCCAGCACAGCTTGGGGTTCCCCATCTGGAAGGACATTGGATTGTCTGTACTGCCCTCTCATTTTTTAGGGTTTTAGATCTAATAAACAGCATTTTGAGTGAATCTTCACAGGGCCTGGGCACCTTCTGGCACTGGAACCACCATGGACCAGCAGCTTCTGAGGCAGAAGTTCCTCCTGTCCAGGGGGAGGATGCAGCAGCTCAGGAGTGGCTCCACCATGGCTGGGTGAAGATGATGGTGAAGGAGTTTCCTCTTCCCATGGGCTCCCATCTCCTGTCACCTCACACCAGGGGTGCTCCACAGGGCTGGGCCCCCCCCAGGCAGCCTGTCTGTCTGTCCTGTCTGTCCTGGCTGTGGGATGGCAGCTGGGCTCACCCTGGCACGTTGAAGAGCCCCCTGTGCTGGCTGTGCTGTGCCCTGGGCAGTGCTCAGGTAGGAAACAGCACCTGGAGAGCACAGGGGGATCCCTGCTCTGCCAGCCTCCACCCATCCAACCCCTGGTGCTTCCTGAGCCAGCAGATCTCTTCTGTGGGGATATTCTTTCATGGATTTGTTTTTCCTGTGGATTTCTCTCACCACTTGGTGAAGCCTCTGCAGATTTTGGTGTTTTCAGTTTGCTCTGACAAAATGTTCCAAAGATTAATCCTGCTGAGGGAAAAATGCCTCCTGTAACTGGTTTTAAATTTGCCACCTGCTATTCTATTGAATGCAGCTTAGTTCTTGCATTAAGGGAGAGCAAGCAATTAGACCTGAGTGACCTCCCCCAGCCCCCCAGGGTGCCACAGAGCCCTTCTCCACCCTGCAGCCATTCCAGAGCCCTTCTCCACTCTCCAGCCATTCCAGAGCCCTTCTCCACCCTGCAGCCATTCCAGAGCCCTTCTCCACCCTGCAGCCATTCCCCTTCCACGCTGGAGACTCCAGGTTCACCCACATCTTCCTCTGTGGAAATTATTTTACACTTCTTGGTTGTGTTTGTTGCCTGCTCCCAAAATCCTCCTACTCCCCGAGAGGATGAGTGGAAGGTGAGGGCATCTGCTTCATCGAGCTTCCAGATCAAGACTTTTGTGGCTTAAAGGAAACAGAAAGTAACTGTGAGGGATGCAACACAACTCTGGTTAATTAATTAATGGGTTATGGGTTAATGGGTACAATAGCAAAGCCTAAAACTCCTCAGCCAGTCACTGATGGGCCATTAGGAAACTCCAGCTCAGCTTTGGAGAGCGCAGCCTGGCCTTTCTGGCTGAGACAGAGCAGGACACGATGGAGCTGAGGATTCAGGAGAGTCCGGATGGACCCTGCAGAGGAAGTCTCAGGAGAAGGCTCAGGGGTGGGAGAGGGGGGTTGGGGGGACAGAGGTGGGGGAGATCCAGGGATGGGGTACCCAAAGGGCTGATTGCAGCCACGGGGAGGTCAAATGCTGGAGCAGACTGTGCTCAGCAGCCCAGCTGGAGGGGGTGGCAGCAGCTGGAACTGGTGGCAGCAGCAGTCCAGTGACGCCTCAGGTTTGGCTTTTCTGTTTTCAGATTCTGTGCTGCTTTAGTGAGTGGGTCTGAGTTCACATTATGGGATGCTGAGCTCTCTGCACAGAGCAGGGACACAAAACAATTCCTGCTCCAGCTGGGGACCAAGGACAAATGATCCAAATCTCAGCCCAAGAGCACAAACAAGGTGGGCTGGAGAGAGAAAAACAAGAGGATGGGACTGCATGGGCTAAAGCTGGAATGGGACAATGAACTCCAAGGTGCAAATGGAGCAGAACTGATCCAAGGGAGAGACCCCGTGCCCAGGACAGCATTTTGGGGCCATTTTGGTTCATCCTGGGTTCATTTTGGGACCATTTTGGTTCCTCTTGGGTTCATTTTGGGACCATTTTGGTTCATCCTGGGTTCATTTTGGGACCATTTGGGTTCATCCTGGGTTCATTTTGGGACCATTTTGGTCCATCTTGGGTGCAGCCCTGGCTGGGCTCTTGTGTTGCCCAAGGTGGATCCATGGAGGCCTCTTAATAAATCCCTGCTTTATTCTTTAGCTCATTCTAGTCTCTGTTCTGCCAGTCTCCCCAGCTCCAGCAGCCTCCCCAAGCCATGGCTGACCCCAAACCATTGCTGACCCCAAACCATTGCTGACCCCAAACCATCAGTGACCCCAAGCCATTGCTGACCCCAAGCCATGGCTGACCCCAAGCCATCAGTGACCCCAAGCCATGGCTGGCCCCACATCCCAGTCCCTCCTGCACACAGCTGCTGGCTCCTCTCTGACCCCTCACTTTGGGCACAAGTTCCTGGATGTGTTTACCTGGCCAGCCTGCACAAACCCTCCATTTCTGGTGTGGACACCGTTCAGATCTGGGAGAAATCACTGAGAATTATTAAAATGCTACTACCTAACTATTCCTGAAATATTTCTTTGAGCATTCCCTTCCTGCTGTAAGCCCTGGATCTCCACACAAAGACACTTCTGATATTGTTTTGCAGTGGCCTTTAGCTCCCTGTCTTGCAGGGAAACAGGCAGAAATCACCTTTGGGACATGTCAGGATCCTTTCTCGACTGGACACCCCCGTGTGCTCTCTCTGCCCATTGGCATCCACTGAACTGAACTTCCACTGAAGTTTGTTTTTCTCCAGAGCATCTGCCAAACCATTACTCAGTTGAATTCTAAAACCCTGAATCTGGAGAATTCTGCACGTTCTGATGTTCCCACTAACCTCTTCCTGTGGTTAAACATCACCTCTGCAGAACACACACCTGCGGGTGCTGATGTGGGCTCTGAAGCTTTCTGACTCACCCTGGGGCTCCCATGGAAGCAGGATGGAAAACAGAACTGCCCCAGGGAATCCTGCTGTGGGGTGGTTTTGAGCTCTGCAGAGGAACCAGGGAGCTGCTGGATCCAAACACGAGAGGAACTGAAGTGTCTGCTGGGCTTTGGGGACTCCAGCACTGGGAACAAGGGGAGAGTCTGGGTTTGGCATGAACATCTCACCCCTGCTGCGGAGGAAGGAGGGAACCTAACGACTGAACCTGGGTGAAAAGCCAGATTTCCACCCCCCCGAGCCCTCTCACCCTTGGTTCACGTGTCTTTGTGCTGACAGCAGGTGATGGAGGGATCTGATGGCTCAGGTGCCATGGCAGGTGGCACTCAGTGTGACAGCACAGGGCTGAGCAGTGTCTGAGCACTGCCAGCTGCTCTGGGCCATCCCTGCCCAGCCCCAGTCCCTCTGGCACCGCCCTGACTGCTGCCTGGAGGCTGCTGGGCCCCCCTGGGACACCTTCCCTGGGACACCTTCCCTGTGCCAGCTCCCCTGTGCCAGCCCCACCTGTGACACCTCCCCTGGGACACCTCACCTGTGACACCTTACCTGGGACACCTCCCCTGGGACACCTTACCTGTGCCAGCCTCACCTGGGACACCTCACCTGGAACACCTCACCTGTGCCAGCCCCACCTGTGACACCTCCCCTGGGACACCTCACCTGGAACACCTTACCTGTGACACCTCACCTGTGCCAGCCCCCCTGTGACACCTTCCCTGGGACACCTCACCTGGAACACCTCACCTGGGACACCTCCCCTGTGCCAGCCCCATCTATGCCAGCCCCCCTGTGACACCTCACCTGGAACATCTCCCCTGTGCCAGCCCCCCTGTGACACCTTCCCTGGGACACCTCACCTGGAACACCTCACCTGGGACACCTCCCCTGTGCCAGCCCCGCCCCTGCAGAGCTCCCTCCTTGCTCCCCCGTGTCACCGGGTCCTGCAGTGTCACCGGGTCCTGCAGTGACAGCCGTGGCCCCTGTGGAGCAGGGATCAGGTGTCTGCTCACGCCTCACCCAGCCCAGTGCCACAGCCCCTGTCCCTGCCCCGGGTGTCGGGCACGCAGCACGGGGGGCTCGGGAGGGGCTGAGCCTCCTGGGGTCCCCGTCACCTGCAGATTACAGAGATCTGCCTGTGGTGCCCAAGAATCACAGAGCCATGAAATGCTTTGGGTTGGAAGGGACCTTGGGGATCCTCTATTGGAAGGGAAAGGTTCTTCCCCAGAGGGTGCTGGCACTGCCCAGGCTGCCCAGGGAATGGGCACGGCCCCGAGGCTGCCAGAGCTCCAGGAGCCTTTGGCCAGTGCTGCCAGGGATGCCCAGGCTGGCATTGTTTGGGTCTGGATCAATGATCCCTGTGGGTGATCCTGGATGAGCCTTCCAGCTCAGGATGTTCTGGATTCTCTGATCCAGTTCCATCCACTCCCCTGGATCCTTCAGGAAAACCCCAGATGGCACCTGGCCCAAGGCAACAAACAAATCTTGAAACAGGACCCAGCCATTGTTCCCAGGCTTTTCTCTTTAACCACATTCCCATTTTGGAAACCAAGACCTTCACTCTTCCTGGAAACTCTCCCCCTTCCAGATTGTTCTGTGGCACAGGGTCGGGGAGGTGCCAGGCTGTGAGGGTGGCACTCTTTGGCACGGGGACAGTCAGGTTTGAGCCAGGCTGCAGCACAGAGTGCGGGGTGTCCCTGGCTCTGGGCTGGGGCTGCCAGCTCCCTGCTGCAGGGTGAGTCTGCCGGGACAGGAGCTGAGCTGGGGCAGAGAGATCAGGGGAGAAAACAGCGGTGAGTGGATGGGGAGGTGTCAGCTAAGAGCAGGGTGAGGTCTCTGAAGCACTCCTCGGGTATAAAAACCCTGCTTCTGGGCACTGTCACTGCTGAACTGCTCCTTCTTGCTGCTCCTTTCAGCTGCAATGACACCCAGGTGCAGGATGATCTGTGCCCAGGGGTCAGCCTTATGGGGGTTTTTATTATCCAGCTTATAACAGCACCAATTCTGGGAATTAAAGCCTTGTGGGGTGACATTCATCTCTGACCTCTGCAGAGACCCGGAGAGCAGAGCCTTTGGATCAAGGTGACTCGCCCTGGGCAGCAGGGCAGGGATTGTTCCATCCTCACTCACCAGAGGGACGTGGTTTTGCTGTGGGGAGTGATGGATTCAGGGTGAGAAAATGGTCCTGGATAAATGTTGGAAAAGCAAATCATTTTAATGCTGGGCCATTTTTCCCTCCAGCAAACATCCACAATTAATGATGCATTTTTCTGAAAACTGGGATTTTATCAGATGCCTGACCCTGCCTTTTGTATTTTGATTTTTCAAGAGAGATAATTTCTTTCATTAGTCCAAAGGTTGGAGCTGGGAGATAAATCTTGCAGAAGAACCTTCTTTCTATAAAATGTGCTGATGGAAAAACAGCCTCTGGTCACACTTTGCTCTCTGTTTGATCAGTTAAGCTTTTAGGGATCCTTGTGGCCCCACAGGGGAGTCAGGAGGGGAAACCCTGTCTGCATGGAGAGTTCAGAAGGGAAAATCCATGCACAGCCAGCAATCAGAGAATCCCCAAATCCCCAAACCCCGGGGCTGGCAAAGCCCTCCCAGCCCAGGCAGTGCCAGCTGTGCCCCATGCCCACCTTGTCCCCAGCCCAGAGCACTCAGTGCCACCTCCAGCTGCCACCTGCAGGGATGGGCACTGCAAAGCTCCCTGGGCAGCCCCTGCCAAGGCCTGAGCCCCCTTTCCATGGGGAAATTCCTGCTGCTGGCCCAGCTGAGCCTGCCCTGGCCCAGCCTGAGGCCGTTCCCTCTCCTCCTGTCCCTGTTCCCTGGAGCAGAGCCCGACCCCCCCGGCTGTCCCCTCCTGCCAGGAGCTGTGCAGAGCCACAAGGGCCCCCTGAGCCTCCTTTGCTCCAGGCTCAGCCCCTTCCCAGCTCCCTCAGGAACTCTCCAGCCCCTTCCCAGCTCCCTCAGGAACTCTCCAGCCCCTTCCCAGCTCCCTCAGGAACTCTCCAGCCCCTTCCCAGCTCCCTCAGGAACTCTCCAGCCCCTTCCCAGCTCCCTCAGGAACTCTCCAGCCCCTTCCCAGCTCCCTCAGGAACTCTCCAGCCCCTCCCCAGCTCCCTCAGGAACTCTCCAGCCCCTCCCCAGCTCCCTCAGCCCCTCCTCATGGACTGACTCTCTAATAACACTCAGCATTCCTGCAGTGACATCTTTGCTCTAAGTCAGGTCCCCAGACTAAACCTGGATGAGACTCACAGAGTGCAAAGTCTGGCTTAACCCCAGGATGCTCAAGCAAAACAAACACACCTCCCCCTCAGCTTTAGGTATGTGTTTAGTTTTTAAAGCTGAGAAATCCAGGCAGCCCACAGGATTTGCTGATGAAAATACAGGAAGGGTTGGGGCTCCTCACCAAGAGCCAACTACTCATTGTCACTGAAACAACACCCACGAGCTGGTGGAACCTTGTGGTGGAAGGAGCCCCTGCCCATGGGGGTGGGGGGGGGTGGAACAAGATGATCTTTAAGGTCTCTTCCAACCCCAAGTCTGCTGGGATTCTGTGATTCCAGACCCCCTCTCAGTGAAGATCAGCCCATAGAAGGAGAAGCTGCCCTGGATGCACATAAGGAACCTCAAAATGCACAATCAGCAGATGAGATGGGCAGGGCAGTGGTGGAAAATAAACATCTGACATGAAATTTCTGATGGAAATACACACAGTAGGAATACAGGGAACCTTGAGAGATCATCTACTCCATCTGCCCCCCTGAAAGACAACAGCTCACCCAAACCAAGCCAGAAGGGTGTTCAGGAAATCTGCTCTAGCACTCCTGCAAGGCACCTCCATCAACCCTTGTGCCTGAAAGGAGCCCTTGTGCTTCACATCCTCTGGAATTTTAATGATTTTGTTGCTAAGGGGGCTCTCTGCTCCCTCATGGAAGGTTCCTCCACTTGGGTTTGGTGCTGTCGAGGGAGGGAGGCTGGAGTTACACCAAACACTGCAAGCAGCCAGGCAGTGCAATAAACACTGAGCCTGCTGCATTCCCACGGAATACACGGATTATTCCAGGCCAGATCCTTCAGGGAAGATCAGGTCTGTGTCCCCAGTGTGTGACAACAGCAACATTCACACCCCAAAGAAAGGCTCCTTCCTGAAGAGCTCACTAACGAGAGCAGTGAACAACTGCAGAAATCAGATCACATCCTTCATCTTTGGCAACAAATAATTGATAATTCCATTCTTCACATGAGATTTGTCCTCCCTTCTGTGGTAGTTTCGTTTAGGTCACTCTCTGCTTTCCGAAGGCGCTGTGTGAGCCATGTCCCAGGTGTGTCCCAGGTGTGCCCCAGGTGTGTCCCAGGTGTGTCCCAGGTGTGCCCCAGGTGTGCCCCAGCCCTGCCCCAGCCCCATGCCCTGGCTGTGCCCTGCCAGGGGACGTGCTGCCCCAGCTGCAGGAGAAATGACAGCCCTTGGTCACAATTTGTTCCTGAGACTCCGCAGTCGCTGCTGCCACGTGCTCTGTAAGGACTGGGCTTCTCTGATTCACAATTTTCCAGGAATTGAATGTCAGTCTCAGTGGTTCTTTGCCCTTTTCCACATCTCCTGTTGCCTCACTCCACGCTGGTTTTCATTCCCATTTATCTTCTGTTCATGCTCCAAGGTCTCTGCCAGCAGCCCCTGGGCTGCCCCTGCCCCTCTGCAAGTGCTCCCAGGGGAATTGTCACCCTGCCCTTTCCCTGCCCTGCTAATTTTAAACCATCTCTTTGATTAGCTTTTAATTTTTTCCCTATTCTCCCTGATTTCTTACTTTGCTGCTGATGTTAGACTACTTCATGAAAAATAATTTATGACAAAGAACCAAGTAGGTGCCATGTCTGGTCACACCATCCATCACTCCCCATGCTTCCCCACCATTTGAATATCAGAGCAGCTTGTACTTTAATCTGCCTCTTGCTGAATGCAAATCACTCCTTGCCTTCCCATCCTTCTCTTTGATTTCCATGCTTGTGCCATTTCCTTCTGTAAATCATCACTTCTGGTTTTTTCTCATGCCAGGGATCACCACAAAGGTGGGAATTTATGCCAGGTGCCTTCTTACCTAATCATTGTATTGGTGAGGTTTGGGAAAAAAAAAAATTGCTATTTTGATTCCATCTCTAATGAACCTTGTGGGTTCCTGAAATGTGACTCCTGGGCATTGTCCTTGTGCAATGTGAGAATTCTGGAGTGGTTGGGGTTGGAGGGACCCTAAAGCCACCCAGGGCCACCCCTGCCATGGCAGGGACACCTTCCACTGTCCCAGGCTGCTCCAGCCCCAGTGTCCAGCCTGGCCTTGGGCACTGCCAGGGGTGGGACAAGGAGACACCTCAACCTCAGTGTTCCCAAGCCCACCTTGCTGGGGTCCAGTGCTTTCAGCTACAAAACCCAGACAAACAAAGGCAAATAAAACACCCCACAGAACGAAGATCTGCAGCAGTGAGGGTCCTGCCCAGTGGCATTTCTTCCCTCCTTGAAATAATCACCATGGACACCACGGGGAATGTCACCTCCCTGCATGTTCCTGCTTGGGCAAATCCCTGAGATGGACAGAAGTCAGATGTCCCAGGGGGTGTGTGGCCACATTTCTCTTCACAGAGAACAGCAAGGCACAACTTTTCCCAAGGATTTGTTCTGGGAAAGGCAGCGAGAAGCCTCAGAGAAGAGAAAACCATTCTTATCTCTATTCTCTGCTCCTGCTGTTCAGCACGTGGAAGGTGTTATGGAGATTGTTTAGCTGAAGTCAGTTGTTAATTGGACACCAGTGAAGGTTATTTTGAGGGATTGGCCAATTAGGGCCAATCTGTGTCGACTGTCTCAGACAGTCACAGGTTTTTCTTTAGTATCCTTTCAGTATATTTTAATACAGTATCCTTTCAGTATCTTCTTAGTATAGTATCTCTTTAGTACAGTATAGTATAATGTAATATAGTATAGATTAATAAAGCAACTGTTCAGCCCTCTGAAATCACGGAGTCAGATGCCAATCATTCCCTGCCCTGGGGCACATGCAACTGCTATAGGTGTAGAAAGGCTTTTGGGGCTGAGACCAAAGAGTTCATCTTCATCTTCCTCGTGGGTCCTGCCTGTGTGCCTGCAGTGCCTCCCCAGCTCTGCGTCCCTCGTGCTCCAGCCCAGCCCTGCTGGCCCTGCCCAGGGCCCCCTCCCCTCTGTGCTGCCAGTGTCCCCTCCCCAGAGCAGCCCCCAGCCCCTCCCTGAGCCCCTGCTTTGGGCAGTGCCTTCCTCAGCCCGGGCACGTTCACCTGGCCAGGCTGCACAGACCCAGCTCTTCTGGGCGAGAACCAGGATCTGCTGAGGGCACTCGGCCCTTGGGACGGGCTGGGAGCCCAGCAAGAGGAGCTGGCTGCAGCCCCTCCTGGAGCTCAGCCCAAAGCCACTTTCCAGGCCAAACCCATCCCTGGCTGGATCAGGCTGAGGTCAGATCTCCCTCCAGGCTCAGGGTGCCCTCGTGGGTTTGGGACAGCAGCAGATCCCTCGGCTGCTCAGCAGGTCCCAACGCCCTTCTGAGAGAGGAGGACCTGACACCTGGCAGACACAGCATCAGAGCTGAGCAGGAGCCGCAGTGACCCCAGCTCTGCCCACAGCACATCCCCCTCCACTCGAGCAGCTTGGCCCTCCCAGCTGGTTGGGTTTTGCTTCCCTCTTCCCTGTCCCTGCCCTGGGCAGGCAGGGCATTAGAAAACATTTCTAAGCCCTGGTCAGTTGTGGGCTCCACTTTCAAATGTTGGAGACAAGAGAGTGTATTTAGAGCAATTAGATTAAATGCATCATGTTTAAGTTAGAGAGGGAAAGTGCTTCTCTGTTTCATGCAAAGGCAGGGAATTAGTGATCAGCTCTGGCAGAGGCTACATCACTAGGAACATTTAAAAATAAAAATGGGCCACAAAAGCTTCTGCAAACAGCTGCTCTGATCTAAAATCTTCTGAAAATACTTGAAGTATTACAAAGCTCTGCAGCCTGGACTTGTCCTGGCCAGGCAGCCCTGGCCTTACCCCATGGGCAGAGTGGGACACAAAGTTTGCCATGAGATCCTGCTGCTGAGTCCTGAGGAGCAGAAAGGACCCCCAAACGCTCCCCACAGACCCCCAAAGCACCCCCCACCCCAGCTGGGCTCCACGGCTCCCTGAGCTCCTCCCCAGGGAGAATCTGGGTGAGGCTGGGCCAGCTCCAGCCTTGGTCAATGCTTGGAGTCTGAAGCATTGCAGAGCTGTGATTGAACATTTGCCTGATTTGGTCCCCAAGGATTGAGGATGAGAACCCAAATATATCTACACAAATAAATGATTCATTGTGATAATGATTAGACTGAGATTAATCAGCATTATTTACTGCACAGCACAGGAAGCTGCAACTACCAGAATAATATTTGAAGCAAGGTTGAAGCAATTGTTAAAGCTGGCAAACCCCATTATTGAGCAGAGACTGATGTCACTCACCCAGACCAGGGGCTGTGAGCAAATCTCTGGCCCATCCTTGAGAAGTGACCTTGAGGGGCATCCCCAGAATGCACTCAGGCAAAGGGAATGTTAGAAGGTGCCCAGATTAAAAAAACTGGGGCTGTGCTTTTATAGGATAAAGCCCCTGGAGTGGCACTCAGGTGTGTCTGGGCTGTGCCTGCTCAGGGAAGGGATCAGTGCAATCACCTGGGGTTCCTTTCTCAGGTGCTTCCCTGCCCAGCCACACCTTCACCTCCATCAGGATGTGGAGCTTTGAGGCTGAGGAGTCAGGCTGGTTTCTGCTTTATCCAACCCCAAAAGCAGCAGGATCCCTCTCTCCCCAGGCAGGGCACCCAGCTCCTCCCACCCTCTGCGTTTCCCTGCAGGACATTGCTGAAGTTCTGCTGAAGTTTCTGCCTCAGAGGAAGAAAAACCCCAAATGAGCAGAGCAGCAAGTCTCTGCCCAGGCCCTGCAGGTCTGGGAGCCTTCACCTTGAGCCAAGGCAGGGCTGAGCCAGCTCAGCTGGGCTCCAGCCCAGGACAGGGAGGGTCCTGCCCGCAGCCCCCGGCCAGGGGCACAGCAGGGACAGGTCTGTTCCTCTGCCCCAGCCCTGGGGCCAGCACAGCCAGGACCTGGAGCTGCTGGAGAGAGCCCAGAGGAGCCACGGGGCTGGAGCCAGGGCTGGAGCCCCTCTGGAGCCAGGCTGGCAGAGCTGGGGGTGCTCACCTGGAGAGGAGAAGCTCCAGGGAGAGCTCAGAGCCCCTGGCAGGGCCTGAAGGGGCTCCAGGAGAGCTGCAGAGGGACTGGGGACAAGGCCTGCAGGGACAGGACCCAGGGAATGGCTGCCAGTGCCCGAGGGCAGGGCTGGATGGGATCTTGGGAATGAGGAATTGTTCCCTGGCAGGGTGGGCAGGCCCTGGCACAGGGTGCCCAGAGCAGCTGTGGCTGCCCCTGGATCCCTGGCAGTGCCCAAGGCCAGGCTGGACACTGGGGCTGGAGCAGCCTGGGACAGTGGGAGGTGTCCCTGCCCAGTGGAGGAGAGTGGAACGAAATGAGATTTGACATCTCTTCCAGTCCAAACCATTTACTATTTTATGATCTTTCCTCCCCCCAGGCCAATTCCTACATTTCCAGACCCACACCAGCCCGGGACACTCCCCCTCCTCAGGATTATTTCACATCAGTTCAACAAGGCTGATCCAGAGCCAGAGTTTATTATCAAAGCCACCCTTGAGGGAGTCACAGCACCCAAGGGACACCAGAGCTCAGCCAAGGCAGCACACGGCCACGGGGGGAACAGATGTGCAGGAGCTGCCACAGCGGAGCAGATCGCGCTGCTCTTCCCCCAGAGGCAGGGAAATAAAGCCCTGCTCTGGTCAGCAGCCAGGAGGTGGTACCAAGCTCCAACAACACAACAGGCTGAGCGCTGGGACAGACAGACAGACAGACAGACAGAGTTACTCGTGGCAGTTCCTGCCGCAGGAGCAGTCCCGGCCATGCCCCTCCCAGGGTGGTCACAGGGACCCCCGGTTCCCCAGAGCCCCCGGGTCCCCGGGGAGCAGCAGCAGGGCCAGGGGCAGCAGGAGCAGCGCGGAGCAGGGCAGAGCCCGCACGGCCGGGCCGCTGCCGGGAGCCGCGGTCCCCGCCCGGCCAGGCGAGGATCTCTTTCTCCAGGCGTAGTACCGGGCCACTGCCGCGTTGGGGTTGCCCTGGGCGGGGTCGAACCACATCTGGATGCAGCGCCCGCTGCCCCGGGGCTCGGGGCTGTACCTGAAGGAGTTGGACCAGATCTTCTCGCACAGGTCCTTGGGGCGGGGGAAGACCTGGCTGAAGGGTCTGCACATGGAGCCCCAGGGACAGCGGTTGGTTCCTGGGGACAGAGCAGCGTGGCACAAACCCCCTCGAGAGCACGGCCCTTCCCTCCCGGGAGGAGCGGCTCACCTGCCCACGGCCACACCCGAGCTGGGCAGGGGGGCTCGGCCACCAGCTTGACCACCCCAGAGAGGTGAGAGGGGTCCTGGCACAGGGACAGTGCCCGTGACCTGCCCGGGGGTGAGGAAGGGCCCCGGAGCCCACTGACCTGTAGCCCAGTTCCAGCCCTTGTGCCAGTTCTCCTTGCAGGTGAGGGCGTCCTTGCAGTCCTCCCACCACTGCTGGCAGTCCTCCCTGCAGAGGGGCACGTGGAGGATCCTCTCCCGCCGCCAGCTGCTGTCAGCCTGCAGGGCACAGCACCCCTCACCACGGGCAGGGGCGAGAGCTGCACCCCCGGACCCCCAGCCCCTCCCCTGGGGGCTGATCCCAGAGGAGCCTCAGCCCCAGCAGAGATGGGGCTTGACACAAGGAATTCTCCCATCAGTCAGGGGCCAGAAAAGGAATCTTTCTACCTCTGGGAAGAGCTGAGGCACCCTAGATATTGACGAGGAATGGTTCCCTGGCAGGGTGGGCAGGCCCTGGCACAGGGTGCCCAGAGCAGCTGTGGCTGCCCCTGGATCCCTGGCAGTGCCCAAGGCCAGGCTGGACACTGGGGCTGGAGCAGCCTGGGACAGTGGGAGGTGTCCCTGCCATGGCAGGGTGGGATGGGATGAGGTTTAATGTCCCTTCCAACCCAAGGAGTTCCACGATTCCCGGATCTGGTCCCACCTGCTCGATCCAGGGCCCCAGGTTGGGTGAGCACTCGTACAAGCACGTGTCCTGGATGAAGTGGCGCTTGCATTTGGGGGGCATCACCCCACAGTGGTTCCAGTTGAAGTTGTAGAGGTAGGACTGGTCCCTGTGGGCTTCCAGGCTGGTGTTGGCTGTGCAGCAGGCGTTGTCCTTCCAGGGGGAGCACTGCGACAGAGAGGGGACAGACAGCAGCTCCAGGGGACAGAGCCCGCAGCAAGGAGCCCTCGGCAGCCACAGCACCTTGTCTTCTCCAGCAAACTCCGGGTCACCTTGGCCTCAGCAGCTGGGCACTGCAGCAAGGCAGAGCTGGAGCAGCAGATCAGCTCCTCAGCAGGAATTGTGCCAGCCCAAGGGACAGGAACAAACCCCCCCTTCCTCCGAGGGGCTGGGGCAGAGCAAGAGAGTGTCCCACACTGAGGGACCAGAGGAGAGCCCTCCCTCCCCTTCCTCCTCATCCTTTCCCTGCTGTGCTCTGGGCTATCTGAGCTTCAGGGGTGGCCAAGCCCACAGCAGCCCACAATAAGGGGGAGCTGCCCAGCTCTGTCCCCTCTCCTCCTGTCCCCTCTCTGCCCAGCCCTGTCCCCTCTGTGCCCAGCCCTGTCCCCTGTGCCCAGGTACAGGCTGTGCCGCCCAGCCCAGCCCGTACCTGCTGGTACAGCCTCCCCTCGGGGCCGGGCTCGCTCTTGTGGTGTTTGGCATCCATGCAGACGTTCAGCAGCGGGTCCTTCACCGCAGCGGCAGCCGGCAGCACCAGAGCCACCGCCAGGGCCACCGCCAGCGCCACCGCCAGCGCCACTGCCATCCCGGGACAGCGCTGGGAGAGAGGAGACAGCGCTGGGAGAGAGGGGACAGGGCTGTGAGAGAGGGGACAGGGCTGNGAGGGGACAGGGCTGTGAGAGAGGACAGAGCTGGGAGAGAGGGGACAGAGCTGTGAGAGAGGGGACAGAGCTGGGAGAGAGGGGACAGGGCTATGGGAGAGGGGACAGAGCTGGGAGAGAGGGGACAGGGCTGGGAGAGAGGGGACAGGGCTATGGGAGAGGGGACAGGGCTGGGCAGAGGGGACAGGGCTGGGCAGAAGGGACAGCCCAGAGAGGGGACAGCCCAGAGAGGGTTTGGTGCCAGCAGCAGCGAGGGAGGTGCTGCGGGGGCCCGGCACTCCCGAGGAGCTGGCAGCTCCTCCAGGAGCATCCTGATGGCACCAAGGACACAGTGCAGCCCCCCCGGGCAGGCTGCGAGGTCAGGCACCCTTATCATCAACACCACCTCAGCGGGGACAAACAGCCCTGGGAGAGCTGGGACTGATCCCTCCGTCCGCCCCCAGCGAGGAGGGCTGCTCTGGGAGACCCACTCACCCTGGGGTCCTTTTGCCACCCCACTGCTTCAGAGAGAGCTTCCAGCCCCAAACCTTCTGCACCAATGCATGGGGAGTCCAGGGATGGCTCTCCTGAGTGTTCAGAGGGGCAGGGAATGCTCCTAACACAGCACCTTGTGTGGGCCAGGAGCTGCAGGAGGCCCGTGATGACTTCAGGACTATGGTAAGACAGGAAAACATTTTCTTTATTTGTGTCTGAGACTTGGAAACCCTCTCCTGAGCTCTCCAGTGGAGAGCTGAATCACCAAAGAATCACAGGAGGGTTTGGGCTGGAAAGAATCTTGAAGCTCATCTCATTCCACCCCCGCCATGGGCAGGGTCACCTCCCACCATCCCAGGGTGCTCCAGCCTGGTCTGATTTGAGCAATAAAAGACATTTCACACATCGTGCCTTGGCCTCCTCTGCCTGCCTGGAGGCTGGGACCAATTTTATAGTCATTTTCTAAAAAAAAATCCCAAAAAACAGCCCCACACCAATGAACCAACATCAAGACTTAACCAAGAAAATTCCTTCCCATTCCTCGTTGACACAGCACAAGGGTCTGAACCAGACACATTTTAAGAAGAATTTTGCAAAACACAGAAGCAAGAAAAAGCATTTACAGCATCAAAATAGCCCAAAACACCCCAGAAAAAGCAGCTACAGGCCTGAGGAGACAGACACAGAAATGTGAGAGCTGGGAAGTGGCTAACTTGCATTATAACTACATTTATGTCCCCAAATCAGTGTCAGCCTTACCAGCCCCAAACGCCTCTAACCTCTCTACAGCTCTCACAAGCACTGAGCTCAGCAGCTCCCGGGGCAGCTTTAACAGCACAGCTGCTGCCACTGGGGAGGAACTTCCCCCCTCTTTAAGGAGCTGTGGCTCGTGGCAGTGTTTGTCAGCACAGGGGACAATGTTTGGGTCACAGCCGGGGCCTCTTTCCAAGCAGCATTTCCTGCTTGGGAGAAATCCAGAGTTTCCTTCCCAGAACAGGTGAGCAGAGCAGGTGTCTGCTCAGTCCTGGCCCTTCACCAACCCTCTTTCACAAGCAGCATCTCCTGCTTGGAAGAAATCCAAAGTTTCCTTCCCAGAACAGGGTCTGCTCAGCCCTGGCCCTTGACAAACCCTCTTTCCTCCCCTCACCCTGCCCCAGGCACTGGGATCTGCCCATTGCACGAGCAGAAGAGCCCAGAGAGACTGACCCGGGCTCTGGGTATGGAGCAAATCATGGAATAAATACAAAAGGCAGCAAATGACACACAGGCTGCTGCTTCAGAAGGAAAATGACAGCTCCCACGACAAACCAGAAATGCAGGTGCTGAGGGGAGCAGTGCACCTCCTTGTAACGCCTGAGCACATCCATTGGTGCTGAAAGCTTCACCAGAGCCATGGAAAGCCCTTGCCCTCAGCATGGGGGCAGAGACCTCCTCCTGGAGCAGCTCTGGGGCTGATTTGCTCTTTTCCTCACTCACATCACTGCAGTTTCAGTGATGAATCACTTGCCTGAGGAGCCAGTCTTTCTAAATTTCATGTGTGAGCTCTTTAGGCTCTGGGAGACCCTGCTCTGGTCATCACAGAATCCCTGAGGGTGGAAGAGACTTCCCCACCTTGTCCCCAGCCCAGAGCACTCAGTGCCACCTCCAGCTGCCACCTGCAGGGATGGGCACTGCAAAGCTCCCTGGGCAGCCCCTGCCAAGGCCTGAGCCCCCTTTCCATGGGGAAATTCCTGCTGCTGGCCCAGCTGAGCCTGCCCTGGCCCAGCCTGAGGCCGTTCCCTCTCCTCCTGTCCCTGTTCCCTGGAGCAGAGCCCGACCCCCCCGGCTGTCCCCTCCTGGCAGGTAGAAAACAACTTTGTGCTTCTGACCCCTCACACTGGAGATGTCACGGAGCAGATCTCTCCTCTCTTGGACCCTCTGCCACCTCTGCTGCCTCCACCAGAAGAATTTTGCCCCTCGAGGCTCAGGACTGTGGCAGTTTCAGATGCCCTGCACTGTCCTGGCCACGTTTCCTGCTCCTTGCCAGGGAATTTCTAATATTGGGTTTGTTTTTGGAACTGCTGATCACTGAACTGTGTTGTAACATTGTCAGAGCAGTGACAGCTTGTTCCTGAGAGATAATTGTCGGCCACCAGCCTGTCATCTTCCAGCTGACGTGTTCTCCCCAGTGCATCACTGTGTGTTCATCTCAGCTGCTTTTTCTTTGAAATCTGTTGTTCTATTGTTCCGTGACTCAGTCGTGCCAGGTGTCACATCCCACTCTTGGGTGGAAGGGAGCACCCAAGAGTCATAGGTGCCCACGGTCACAGAGGAATAGCAAAAGCCAGAAGGGTCCCAGAAACAAAGCTCACCAGGTTTTATTGGCCAGCTCCACGCTTGGCATGGAAATCAACACATGTTTTGCCCCTCTGTTGCAAGAGTGAGAGAAATGAAAGAGTAAAATGAAAGAGGGAGGCAGGAGAGTGTGAGAGAGAGACTGGATAGGAAAGGAGATCCCCAGTCCTGGCTCCAGCATTGATCCAAGCAGGGTGGTCCTGGGGCACGTTTGGTAGGTAAGATTCCCCAGCCTGGCATCGGGCTTCCTGCTCTCCCTGTGAGCACGTGCACTCTGTTCTTCTGGGCATCCTGGAAACGGCTCCGGGGGCTTTGGGGGTCTCCTGGTGGATCCCTCTCTGCTGGATCTACTCTCAGTCAGCAGTTCATGCCCACGCCTGACCCAGTGCTGCCCTGGAGCTGTCCTTTGTGTTGTTTGGTCACCACAGACCAGAAGAGGGAAGTTGGCCCCAGAACGGTGCTGCCCCAGGAGGGCACTGCCCCTTCCCGAACACATCCTGCTCTAATCCTGCTTTAACTTTCTTGCTCCAGTGGACATCAGGAATTTGATCAGCAATGCTTTTACTCCTTCCTGCCCAGGCCTCTGCACCAGGGTCTTCTGCAGGTTTTTATAGCTGGTCCTGGAGCCATTTAGTGTCATCAGACACTTGGTTGACTTCTTGTTAACCCAGACAACATTTGTTGAGAAGCAGAAATCGTAGAATCAAAGGAGAGTTTGAGAGTTGGGAGGGACATTAAAGCTCATCCAGTTCCATCCTCAGCATGGGCAGGGACACCTTCCACTATCCCAGCTTGCTCCCAGCCCTGTCCAGCCTGGCCTGGAACACCCCCAGGGACAGGGCTTGTCCATTTACCTGGGGTTCAGCCCTGAATTACATTTCCTGTGACCTTTTCCTGCACAGACACCATGTTCATGGGTGTGCAGATCCCCCCATCCCTCCAAAAACCTTTCCAGGCTGTCCCATGTGAATGTCCAGACCTTGTCCTTGTGCATGGGATGGTGCAGAACACGGGGAATGTCTCCCTGCTGTCCTGCCTGTATCCCTGTACACCCCCCTTACCTAAATATGCTGCATTTTTCCACACCAGATGCTCGTTCTTTGCTCTCTTTGTCACCTCCAAACCATTTTTGTCCCTCTCTGAGCTTGTATTTCCTTAAGTGAGCATTCCAGAGCTGTTTGTAGCCATGAGGTCTCCAGTAGCAGCCCGTGCCCATCCCTCACTGCCCTGTGCCCCCCTGTAGCACACCCGGGTCCCGTCTCTGGAGGCCCTGCCATCCTGGTGAGCATTTCTCTGCACTACCTCAGTGTGCTGGAGCCTTGGATCTCTGCCCTCAGCACAGAGTTCTGCTGCTCCCTGCATCCCATCAAAGGCACGTTTGCAGCACGCAGTGAGGAGCAGAAGGGCCACTGCCAGCATCTGAAGGAAAGCTGGTGAAAACAAACCCACAGGACAAGTCCACAGACAGCAAAGCTGGCAGGGCTCAGTTCCCTGAGACCTTGCAAACTCAGAACAAAGCCCGTGGCCAGCAGTGGCCATGCTCTGGGCCGTGGGTTCAGTGCAGGACCTGTGTCACAGCTCTCAGCAGGCTGGGGACAGAATCACGGGAAGATGGAAGGGTGTGGAGTTATGAGTGGGTCTTGGGTCTTCAAAGAGACAGGAGCAGTTGTTGGTTATTGTAAAGTTGTTTATTTCATGAATACATCAGCCCCAAAGGCAAAGAGTTCAGAGTATTAAAGTCTGTGCTAAAAAAAGCTAAAAGCTTTCTGGCACAGGGTCCTGGTGTTCAGCAGCAGCAGCAGCAGCAGCAGCAGCAGCAGCAGCAGCAGCAGCAGCAGCAGCAGCAACAGCAGCTATTATTACCTCTTTTGCCCCCTAATACAGGGGGATTTTATTCATCAATCATCCAATCAGCTAAAAACATGACTCTAAAACATTCTTCCTGCACCTATCTGAGCTTGATTCTAATGTGTGGTAGCAATGTCAGCTCTTACCCAAACCTAGGCACACAGTTCTGTCTGTTCACACAGATAGTTCTGTTTTATCTAGAACTGCAAGCAATGTTCTGCTGTGTTTTCATGATGTCTGGAGCTAAAGTGATTTTGTGAAAGGTAACACTACTGAACTTTAAACTAGGCTTTAGGTTTTTTTAAAGACTGCTAACAAAGTCTTTAAGGCACTTAGGATATGCTTCTACTTACTTAAAACTAAAACTTACACTCCTACTTCATGTCTGTGTGGCTTAATATATTTCAGTTTCTCTTAAGGTTCCAATTCAATCCCTGCATTCCCTTCTCTCTCCGAGGGACTCAGGCTTTTATTTCATGCATTCTGTCAGAAGGGTTTGGGTTGGGAGGGACCTTAAAACCCATCCAGTTCCACTCCTGCCATAGGCAGGGACACCTGCCACTAGAAGAAAATGAAGTTCCAGAAAAGAAACAAATCTCCTCAGTCTCTGTGTCAGAGGGACTCCCAGCTGGCAGGGGGAGGGTGTTTCCCTGAGGATTCTGCTGATGGCAGTTCTCTGTGGGAGGCTGAAGTGGCCTCAAGGCTGTCGGGGGGGCTGAGGGTGGCACTGCAGCCTGGCACAGCTGGGCACTGATCACCTCCCTGCCATGGAAAGGGTTCCTGAGCTCGGCATGGGAGGGAGCTTGGAAAGTCAATCCCACAGAATTCAAACACCCAGCTGAGTCACAACGGCTCCTTGTCATCATTAACCACAATTAGCAGGAATAAACCAGTGCCTGAGGACAGACTGTGCTGTGGCTTTGGGCCTGAGCAGACCTGTCCCACAGATTTTGGGTTAAATTTCATCATAATCAGTGCTTTTATTACAGATGAGGACTGTGTGACCAGAAAGGAGAACTGGAAAAGGGCCTGGGGTGCTGGTGGGTGCCAGTGAGCCCAAGGTCACCAGCAGACCTTGCAGGAAGGTGGCTGGTGCTGATCTCTGGGCTGGGTGGCCCAGGCTGGGCAGGACTGGGCTCCCAGCAGCTCCACGCTGGCCAGCCCATGTCCAGCCACTGGGGCTGGGGGGCCCAGGCCAGCAGACAGGGGTGGGCTGCAGGTGCTGCACAGGCTGTGGGGGTTTTATTTCCAATCCCCCTGCTTTAGCCCTGATGAGATCTATTCCATGCACACTTTCTCCACCACGAGGAGCAGGGCCTTGAACACCTGCACCTCCCACACCTGTGCTGTGCTAATCCCCAGTATGGCAGTGATCAGCCTGTCCAAGATTCACAAATTCCTGAAAAATTCTTCTCCCACTGCTGACACTCTCATGGCCAACGTCTGCTGCTGGTCCCACCATGACGACTCCAGTTGTGTACAGAGCAAAAACTGGGTCAGTGCTGGACCACCAGGAAGCTGCAGGAAGCCAAATGTGACCCCACAGCCATGACATGAGCTGGGCTGATCTGGGGGTCTGTGGGAGAGCCTCACAGGGCCGTGGGGCCACACAGCTCAAAATAATTTCACAGCAGAAATTATGTTAAACATTGAAGGGCAACTGGTGTCAATTGGAATTACTGCACAGACTTGTGGGCTGAAATTCCACCTTAGAGTTGAGAATTCTCACGATGATCAGAGGCTCGGGCTGGGCCAGGGCAGGCTCAGCTGGGCCAGCAGCAGGAATTTCCCCATGGAAAGGGGGCTCAGGCCTTGGCAGGGGCTGCCCAGGGAGCTTTGCAGTGCCCATCCCTGCAGGTGGCAGCTGGAGGTGGCACTGAGTGCTCTGGGCTGGGGACAAGGTGGGCATGGGGCACAGCTGGCACTGCCTGGGCTGGGAGGGCTTTGCCAGACTCAATGATTCTATTCTGCAATTCTCTGATTCTGTGGTCCTTAAGGTCCCTTCCAATCCAAACCATTCCATGATTCCATGACTCCGTGTATGCCATTTTTATGGTCAGATGGGGCTTTGTGCTTTGCACACTTCATGTGGTTAATTTGGAGAAATGCCCATACCCCAAGTGATGTCACTGCATAAATATTTGAACCAAACATAATTTCCTCTATTGATTTTCCTCCCACAAAAAGGTCTAATGGAGAATGAGGCTGTGCCTGCTTTCTTTGCTAAAAAAAGAATGAATAAATACCTCAATAAAGTCTAGAATTCTGTAGCAGAGTGCTGGATATCCATGCTATTGTGCCAGGGATATCAGCAATTTCCATCAGTTAATTAGGGAGCAGAGCCCACAGGGATCACAGGGATCAGGCAGGGGTTATCAGTGAGAACACTTATTCTTGTGGGCACAAAGGGGAGTTAAAGATTAACCAGAAAAGCAAATGCAGCTCCCAGAGATTGGCAGCTGTAAGGACCAGGTCTGTGGGTCTGCAGAGGAGCTGACAAGGGAGGGAGGTCCCCCCTCGAGGTGGGATTCCTGCCTGATGCTGCATCCCAGACAGACTGTGAGACCCACCAGGAGATGGGTTTGCCACAGGTCTGCCCGGGGCTCCCAGGCACAAATGTGAAGGCACACCAGAGGATCATGGAATCATGGAATGGTTTGGATGGCAAGGGACCTTAAGGATCATTTCTTTCCACTCTCCTCCACTGGGCAGGGACACCTCCCACTGTCCCAGGCTGCTCCAGCCCCAGTGTCCAGCCTGGCCTTGGGCACTGCCAGGGATCCAGGGGCAGCCCCAGCTGCTCTGGGCACCCTGTGCCAGGGCCTGCCCACCCTGCCAGGGAACAATTCCTCATTGCCAAGATCCCATCCAGCCCTGCCCTCTGGCTCTGGGAGCCATTCCCTGGGTCCTGTCCCTGCAGGCTCCTGTAAACAGTTCCTCTCCATCCTGGAGGTCTTTTGCAGCTTTAATGATTCCATGATCCTTGGGGCAGTGAGGTGGTGACATTTGTACCCCCCGGACCCCCCCAAGGCACGTGGGTCCTGTCTCTGACTGAGGCCTCACTGAGGCTCCTCTGCAGAAGCCTTCAGGTGAAGTTCCTCTGAAGAGGCCATGCAGAAGCAAAGCCTCTCATGGGGACTCGACTTCTGAGCTGTCTCCCTGCTTCAGGAAAAGGAGGAATGTGACAAAAAGAAGAATGGAAGAAAAAACCTTTCTGTGAAGGTCCTGACACGGCACCAAGAGCCTCTGGGTTCATCTGGCATAGGGCAACCTGTGTGACTCTGTGGAGATGGTTCCTCTCCTTGGTGACCTGGGGAGCCCCCACTGCAGGCTGAGGCCACAGGGTAATGGGGGCAGCAGGGACTGGAGCATCCCTCATCCCCATCCCCATCAGCATCCCACCTCCCTCACCCTGCATCCCCATCCCCATCCCCATCTGCATCCCAGCTTATCCTGCACCCACATGCACGTCTGCATCCCACCTCCCTCATCCTGCATCCACATCTACATCCACAGCCACATCTGCATCCCACCATCTTCATCCCCATCCCCATCCCCATCTGCATCCCAGTTTATCCTGCACCCACATGCACATCTGCATCCCACCTCCCTCACCCTGCATCCACATCCCCATCCACATCTGCATCCCACCTCCTTCATCCCGCATCCCACACCCACCTTCTGCATTTGCATTTTCCACATCCTGCACCTGCCTCCTGCCTCTGGATTCTGTATCTCATCTCTTCTCCTGCCTCTACATCTGCCTCCCTCACCCTGCATCTGCATCCCACATCCCACATCCCACATCCCGCATCTGCATTCCCCCTCCCTCATTGCCACCCCACATCCCAATCCCCACCC
>WBNO01013557.1:53318-84848 GCA_013400575.1 Peucedramus taeniatus
GGGCCCAGCCGAGGCAGAGGGGCTCAGCCGAGGCAGAGGGGCTCAGCCGAGGCAGAGGGGCCCAGCCGAGTCTCCTGGCACCACCACAGGAGATTCTGCTCCCGGAGCTCGGGCTGGCGCTGCCTGCCACAGCCTGTCTCCTCAATGCCAGACCCGGGGGCTGTTTGGGGATCCAAGGGCTCCCCTGTGGGTTTGTCTCACCCCTTTTTGAGCCTGGGGAAGCCTCTGCCACCCACAGTGTGTCCCAAAGCTCCTTCCCACGGGACAGGGTCTGAGGGGGAGGACAGGGGGTCTCACTTGGGGACACGGCACTGGCAGCACAGGGGGTTGGAATGAGATGGCCTTTAAGGTCCCTTCCAACCCAAACCTGACTGTGATTCCAAGTCTAGGGCCAGCTGAGGAGGCTGAGCTGCAGCATCCCCTGGAAGTTCCAGCAGCCTAATTAGTGCCTGCTAATTGTGGGATGACCACTGTTTCCAGCAGGCTGACGGTGCAGCCTGAGCCAGGCAAAACGCTCCAGGTGAAGCAGAGACAAGCAGGGAGGACAGAACTTGTGTAATTTTAATGATAAACCACCTGCTTTCTGGTTCATGGCTGAGCCCAAAAGCCACAGTTCCATAAAGGTCCCTTGGCAAGCCCGGGAGCTGCTTCCGTGTCAGCTCCTGTTTGGGATCCCAGCCCAGAAGTGCAGGGTGGCCCTGCCAGGGCTCGGACCCCCCTCCTCCTGGTGACCCCCATCCAACCCCTCACACACACGGGACCAAGCCCGGATGGCCGGGGACCATGGACTGCCTGGGGCCTGGTGGCCAAAGGACGTCCCCGAGAGCTGCTCCTGTCCCCAGAGCCACAGGAGCAGCAGCAGTGCCCACGTGGGCATGGGCAGCAGCACCCAGCCCTGCTCCTCCTCAGGGATGGCCCGGGCAGGACACAACCCTCGCCCTTGGTTCCATTCACTGTGGGCACCCTGAAGCCCCAGAGCAGACCAGGAGCCTGTCCAGAGCCATGCCCAGGCCCTGGGCCCCACTGTCCCCTCTCCAGCTCCAGAACTGGGGCTCTCCAGGGTCTGCTCCCCTCCCAGCCATCGGTCAGTGCAGTGTTCCCTGGGCTGACCCAGGCCTGCACAGGGCTGCTGGCTGTAACGTAGGGAAGGTTCTCCAGTCCTCCAGAAGCTCTCCAACAACCATCCCCACATCACAGAGTGATGCAGGAGGAGAAAGTCATCTTCAGGCAGCAGCACCTGACAGGGCCAGGGAGAGCAGCATGACTGCAGTTCAGCCTCCACCCTGAGAGACAGGAGCTGCCAGAGGTCACCCCTGACTGCCCCGAGCCTCTGCTGTGGCCCATCTCTGTCCTCCCTGGCCCCAGCTTTGCACAGCCTGTGCTGGATGCTGCAGGGGCTGGGGAAGTGCCTTGTCTCAGCACCTTTTGTGCCACACACCAGCAGCTCCCCAGCTCCCCTCCGCAGCTGGGGCAGGGCTGGGGCACTGCTGAGCCAGGCAGAGCAGAGCTGGAGTGGCGGGTGCACCTCAAATCACAGAGTTATTTACTGGGTTCCTGGCAGGGATGGACAAACTGGGCACGGAGGAGGCTCCCTGGGGCACCAGGGGTTGGACAGGCCAGAACAAGGAGATTGGGGCAGGGGTTTTTGGGGACAGGGGTGCAGGTGCTTCCCACACCTGGAAGCTGCAAACCCTGGGGAGCAGCTGCCCCGTGGCTCCAGCCTCGTGCTTGGGACACCTCTGGGACTGAGTGGGGTAAATTGAGCCTTGGGTAGGGGCAGCTCACCCCCCAGCTCTGCTCTGCATCCCTCTCATCACACCAGGACCCCACCTAGGCTTTACCTCTGAGGGTGGGTAAATCCCAAATCAGCAGAGCTTAGCACCAAACCCAGCCTGGTGGAAAACCAACAGCCAAGACCAGGGATGGGCTTGGAGCAGCCAAACCCCAGCACCTCTGCTGTAAATCCCAGTCACTGATGGGAGCAGCAGGGTCTCTCAGCAGGTGGGGGGTCCTGGGAGAACAAACCAGCTCTGCCCCAGTCACTCCTGCTGTTCCTCCCTCCCCTCTTGGACCTGTGCCTCAGTTTCCCTGCCTGGAAAAAGTGGATTTGCTGCTGTTTGTGTCAACAAAAAATTGGTCGGTCCTTTTGCCTCATCCCAAGGGTCTATTGGTCCTTTTCATCCCCCAAAGGTCTGTGGTCCCCTGGGCATGAACCAGCAGAGGCTGCCCCAGGAAGCTGCCACATTCCAAGCAGAAAGGGAAAGGCACTTCCTGGGGCAGTGCTGGTGCCTCCAGACCCCCACTCAGGGCCTGTTTGGAAGGGACTTGTGAAAAACACAAGCTCCTGGGGTCACAGGAGATCCTGGGTGAATTTTGTGCCTCTGAATCCATGGAGCTCAGTCTGGACAGCTTCGTGCTTCCCAACACCATCATTTGTGCTGTGGATCACCTTAAACCACACTGACCCCAGAGCTCCCCAGTCCCCGTGGAAGAGGCTGGGCTGGGAGCACAGGAGGAGCCTGGCTGGAGCACACCTGGCTCAGCACCCAGCTCCCTGGCCTGGGGCTGGTGAAGGGGACACTACACCCCACCCCCAAACTGGCTGGGCATCACTGTCCAGTCAGAATGTGGGTAAAAGCCTGGCTGAGGCCAGGCTGGACAGGGCTTGGAGCAGCCTGGGACAGTGGGAGGTGTCCCTGCCATGGTAGAAATGGATGGGCTTTAAGATCCCTTCCAACCCAAACCAGACTGGGATTCCCTGATTCTAAGATTCTAGTTAAAAATTCTAAACTTTTTAAGGAATTCTGAGGAAGACTTTATCTTGCTGTGTCCCTGGCTAGGAGCAGGACATGGGACAGCGAACATGCCCCTTTCCTGAAAGGGATCTGCCCCTGCCATTAGTATTTCATGGCATTTCTGGAGAGCAGCCACGCTGCTTTGTGCCTCAGTTTCCCCGCAGGGAGTTCTGTCTGTGGGGAGAGGAGAGGAGGAGGAGGACCAGGTATGAAATTCCCTCTCTTATGGAAAAAGGAAAGGTTTCAACAGCAGCTGGCACCTTCCACACAGCCTGCCCCCAGCAGGGCAGCAGAATGGGGATGGAGAAGAGGGGCTGTGTCTCAGGATGTGTCCCAAAGTCCCTTTGGGAATGTAGAGCTCCTAAGCCTGCCACAGGCCCACAGAAGAGGAGGGTCCTGAGCCCCTCGCTGACACAGGAGTCAGCAGCCTGTGCTGGGGAGTCCAGAGCCACCCTCCTGGTTCTGCTAAGAAAAATAAATAATAAATTTAAATATCAGGCTGTTTTCCGCTGGCTGCCCCTCTGGCTCAGCAGAAATGTTTTCTGCTGTGTCAGAGTCTGACTCAGCAGAAAGGGGACACTGCCCCGGGGCCAGGGGCTGCCTTATCACTGCCCACAAGGCTCCTGTTTGTGCCACCCCAGTTATCACCCCTGAGCACGGCCAGGCTGGGCCGGCGCCGTGACTCAGCACCCTGAGCCTGTGCAAACTCATCCCACCAGCCTGCGATGGGAGAGCCCATAAACATCCCATAAACTGCAGAGAACGGGCTCCAGTCCTGGGCATGGGGGTGAGACCCCTCACCTTGACACTAACCCCGATCCTGACCCTGGTCACAATCCTGACCCCGATCCTGACCCTGACCTCACCCTGGTCACAATCCTGACCCTGGTCCTGATCCTGACCCTGGTCTTGATCCTGACCCTGATCCTGACCCTGCTCCTGCTCCTGCTCCTGGTCCTGATCCTTGCTCTGGTCCTGATCCTGACCCTGGTCCCAATCCTGACCTTGATCCTGATCCTTGCCCTGGTCTCAGAGCTCTGTTTCTGCCTGGGTGTGTGCAGAGGAGCCTCAGACAGAAGCATGCCCTGGGCTGGGGTGTGACAGGGTCTGGGGATGTGCCCCGAGCCCACCCCAGCTCAGCTGTTGTTTGGTTCTGCCCAGTGCCTGGTGCAGGGCAGAGCTGAGCAGCTCCTGAGCAGAATGAGTGATGGAGCTCACAAGCCCTGGGACCCCTGAGATGCTGGGATGAGCCCCACGGTCTCTGTTGGGGCAGAGCCTCCCTCAGTGGGAAAGGCTCTACCAAGGGCTGCCCCAGGGACCAGGTTCAGTGCCTCACCTGGGACAGGAGGGAGCTTCCCTCCAGCCCCCAAACAACCCCTCTGCATGGGGATTTCCCCAGGTTCCACCCCATTTTCAGAGCCCCTTTTGCTACTTGAATGAGAGCCCAGTGGCAGGTCTGTCCTCCCAAAACCCAACACGGGAACAGGCCTGGCTCTATCCATTGCCAGCTTTAGGGCTGTAAAGGCAGAACAAGACCCACAAAACATATTCTGACCCAGCTGGTGCCATGCCATGAGCAGGAGGAGGAAAGGCCTTGCCTGACCTGGAGCCATCCTCACTCACAGGAACCCTTTTGTTAGCATGTGCCCCAGGACTGCGAGGTCCAGGACAGCTCTCGTGGCTCCCAGACAATGCTGGGGCTTTTGTGGAGGTCTGTGATGAAGGGAACCTCCTGCAAAGCAGCGAGAGGCAGAGCCAGCTCGGCCTGTGGCAGGCGCAGTGCTGGGAGCACTGTGAGACCCCTCGGAGCTCACCTGGCCTGGCACAAAGGTGCTGGAGCTGCAGAGGGAGAGCAGGGCCCTCGCTCTGAGGGGTCTGGGCTCACCGGGCTGAGGGTACCTGCTCTGCACCCCCTGCTGCCAGCACAGCACAACCAGGCCTGGTTCAGGTGCTTTTCCTGCAGCAGGGCTTGGCTCAGCCTTTCCATGAAACCCTGGGCTCCCCCAGGGGCCACCATAGGGCATGGGAGCTCTGGGGAGGGGGACAGCAGCCCCATGGCTACAGGAGCAGAGGGAAGGGCTTGCTGAGCAGAGTCCTGTCCCATCCTCCTGGTCCGTGTGAATCCTGCCTGGGGACACCGGGCAGGGATGGAGGAGACCCTGAACCCTTGTCCTGGAACAGCTCTCACCAGCCTTGAGAGGAAAACATGACAGGAAAACTCAATGTACCCCATGGAGAGGAGAGGAGAAGCTCCAGGGAGAGCTCAGAGCCCCTGGCAGGGCCTGAAGGGGCTCCAGGAGAGCTGCAGACGGACTGGGGACAAGGCCTGGAGGGACAGGACCCAGGGAATGGCTCCCAGTGCCAGAGGGCAGGGCTGGATGGGATCTTGGCAATGAGGAATTGTTCCCTGGCAGGGTGGGCAGGGGCTGGGATGGAATTGCCAGAGCAGCTGGGGCTGCCCCTGGATCCCTGGCAGTGCCCAAGGCCAGGCTGGACACTGGGGCTGGAGCAGCCTGGGACAGTGGAAGGTGTCCCTGCCATGGCAGGGTGGCACTGGGTGGGATTTAAGGTCCCTTCCAACCCAACCCACTGCATGACTCCACAGCAGACCTGCACCTGGTGGGATGGTGTGTGGATGGAGATCTGTCCATCTGTCTGTCCAGCCCCTGTGCTGACCCTGCCGGTTCCAAACAGCCGCGGCCGCCTGGGCCGGGCTTATCTGGGGCCGCACCCGGGGCTATCGGAGCGGCCCTGGGGAGGGGCTCTGGGCTGCCCGGGCCGATAGGGGCGAACCGGGCCCGGCCAGGGCGGGGGTCCCGCCCGATAGCCCGAATCTGCCGGGATGGGCCAGCAGCCCGAGCCCTGGGGCCAGGACAGCCCCACGGTGGGCACGGGGCTGGGCCGGGCTGCCGGCACGGCTGGAAAACCCCTCTGCCTCCCTCAGCCCCTTGCCCTTACCCTTGCCCTCTCTTCCCACCCACCGACCGTGTCCCTCCCTCAGTGTCCCCCTCAGTGTCCCCCTCAGTGTCCCTCCCTCAGTATCTCCCTCAGTGTCCCCCTCAGTGTCCCTCCCTCAGTGTCCCCCTCAGTGTCCCTCAGTGTCCCCCTCAGTATCTCCCTCAGTGTCCCCCTCAGTGTCCCNCCCTCAGTGTCCCTCCCTCAGTATCTCCCTCAGTGTCCCTCCCTCAGTGTCTCCCTCAGTGTCCCCCTCAGTGTCCCTCCCTCAGTATCCCCTCAGTGTCCCCCTCAGTGTCTCCCTCAGTGTCTCCCTCAGTATCTCCCTCAGTATCTCCCTCAGTGTCCCTCCCTCAGTATCTCCCTCAGTGTCCCTCCCTCAGTGTCTCCCTCAGTGTCCCCCTCAGTGTCCCTCCCTCAGTATCCCCTCAGTGTCCCCCTCAGTATCTCCCTCAGTGTCCCCCTCAGTGTCCCCCTCAGTGTCTCCCTCAGTGTCCCCCTCGGTGTCCCCCTCGGTGTCCCCTCCAGCCCGGGGCTGTGCTGGCAGCCACAGGCCGGGTCCCTCCTGTGCTGAGGGATGGAGCCCAGCAAGGGCGAGGGGCAGAGCAAACCCTCCAGGAAACCTCTGCCCTCAGTGAGCCTGTCCTGCAGGCAGCCTGTCTGCAATGAAAATCCTGATTTTTCCCCTTTTTGGGAGGTTTTGCTCAAGTTCTTGTGCTGAGGGATAACTCAGAAGCAGATTCACTACAATTTAGCTTTCCCCCAGACATCCTGGCCCTTAGGCCTCACTTCGTGTCTCTGATCCTGTCACCACCCACCGCTCTGGACCCTCAAGCCTGTGTCACAGGGATGGCCCCAGTGCCACATCCTGGCAGGTCCCCTTGTCCCTGTGTCCCTCACAGGGACAGGGATGGACAAACAGGGCCGGGGCTGGTCTCCTGCTGTGCCCAGCAGGTCCTTGGGCATTTCTGCTGCATGCAGCCCCCAGCCCCCAGCAGTGTCACACAGGACCCACACTCCAGACCTAGGAGATTTCCTATAAAATTAAAGCAGTACTGAAAGGCTCCAAGTCAGTTAAAACACGTTTGTATGAGAACTGAGGCATGTGTTGGGATTCTTGGGGTGGTCCTGTGCAGGGCCAGAAGCTGGACACAATGGCCCTTGTGGGTCCTTTTTCAGGAGGAGTTTCCCCATGGAAAGGGGGCTCAGGCCTTGGCAGGGGCTGCCCAGGGAGCTTTGCAGTGCCCATCCCTGCAGGTGGCAGCTGGAGGTGGCACTGAGTGCTCTGGGCTGGGGACAAGGTGGGCATGGGGCACAGCTGGGAGGGCTTTGCCAGCCCCTGGGATTTGGGGATTTTGTCCCTTTCAGCTCAGGATATTCCATGTTTCTATGATTACATGGCATGAAGGTCAAGCTGCAGCAGTCAAAGCAAGGGGTGCTCCTCATCTCTTGGAATCAGACCTAAAAGATACCAAGGGTTAAATCTGGATCCTGAAATGAGAGGACTTTGTTAGGGGCAGAGAGGAATTAATTGAACCTCCACTGCATTTCCCCTGGTTGTTAGAGCAGAGAAACAAAGAGGAATGTCTTTGTGCTGAGAGCAGAGTGCCTGGGGCTGAAGGAAACACCTCTCCTGGTGGGGATGGCACCCAGCTCTGCTCTGCAATTCTAGCCTGCCTGGGGTCTCCCCTGTGGAGCCCACACACCTCACTTCTGCTGCCTCTGGTGTCTCCCAGTATCTCTGTCCCTTCTAAGGAAAAAAAAAGCATTTCCAGAAATTCTTTTCCACCATGTTCAGGTAACAACCAGTCCCAGCCAGGGGGAGTTGTACAAATTGTGCTGATTCAGACACACTCGTTCTGCATTTCCCTGGGTTCATCACTGACCCCATCCTGCATGGGCTTAAAGCAGCTGCTCTGCACCTTTCCCTAAAATCTGGGAGCATCTGGCATTGCTCTGCTGCTCTGGGCATCCTGTGCCAGGGCCTGCCCACTCTGCCAGGGAACAATTCCTCATTCCCAGTATTCCATCCAGCCCTGCCCTCTGGCACTGGGAGCCATTCCCTGGGTGCTGTCCCTCCAGGCCTTGTCCCCAGTCCCTCTCTGTGGATATTCTCAGTTCAGTCGAAGAAAGAATAGAGATAATTTCTCACAGGCTGAGCCTGGGAATCTTAGAGGAAAAGAATTCAAACAATTATTATCTCTCTTTCTGTAAGCATTATTTATTAATATGGCTTGCTAGAGTATGCTACTGATATCTCGCCAATGGTGTGAGAAGTTTTCACTTTAAGACCAATCAGGTCTTAAATCCACCGCTGTTCCTATAAGAACTGTAGATTTAATACTATATACTACTAATAAAGTGTCTTTCATGCCTTCTACATCATGGAGTCAATACTAATTACCCTCTGGTCAGGGGACCGCCTGTTTGAACACCTCTCCAGTTTCCCAGGGGCTCCTGATATCCCTGCTGCCCCAGCTCCATTCTGAAGCCACCCCTTACTGGCTGCCTGCAGCAGCAGTGTGGGGGGAAATCACCTCTGCCCTCCAAGCTAATCCAGACTGGCCACAGCCAAATGGGCCAGTGGGCCCTGTGGAGCAGGGTGGGCTGGAGCTGATGTGTAAATTTGCAGAGTGGCTGCAAAAGGCCATTGCCATGACAGACTGTCGCCAGGCACAGGGACAGGACCCTAATCCGATTAAGTGGCTGATTCACCTGCTGTTATTCCTTTGCTGTTGTGCCCATCTGAAGGGATTTAGAGGTTAAAGAGCTGCTGTGGGGATAAAACCAGCCATTAGAGGGATCAGTACAGGAGGGCAGCATGGAGTGGTCTGAATGGAAATTACTTCTGCTTCTGTTCCTCCTGTTTCCTCTGCCTTCCTCCTTCCCCCTCAGCTCTTTATGGCCATCATTAACCATCCCTGAAAAGTCATCCTGCTCCCACACCAGTGAAACCAGACCCTGATGGGTCACAGAGCGGGTCCAGGCCTGCAGGCTTCTCACCACAAGCCATGTCTCTGCCTGTTTTCAACAGGCTCTAGAAACCCAGCATTTATTAACCACATTTAAAAAACAATATTAATGCTGCAGTTAACACTCTCCTCCAGCCTCTGTGTTTGATGCTGTCCTGCCTGTCCCAGGCTCACCCCTTGTGCTGCCCCTCCCTGAGCTTTTCCCTGCTGCTGGTTCAGATGCAGCAGAAAAGCATCATTATCTTTTCCCTTTTAAAGCTTGGCCTTGCAGAGCTGAAAATGAATCTCCTACCAGAGACGAGGCGAGTGTATTGCTAAGAACAGCCCCAGATGCAGCCTGGGTTTTAATTTCAATGCCAGGGAATTGAGGCTGCAGAGAAGTAATAAATGCAGGGGCCACGGGAGCCATTTATTGTCATCCCCAGCTGGGCGAGCAGCTGCTGGCTCACGGGGTGGGAATGCCTGCTTGGGAATTTAGGGCTGCACATATTCCATCACACTCCTTGTGGCTCTGTAGGATGAATTTGGACAGCTTCTGGAGTCCCCAGATCTCTTCAGAAGCAGGGGTGTGTCGTGTGTCTGCCGTGCAGGTGAGGAGCTCTGGCAGCGCAGGGCCCTGCTGATACCTTTATCTGCCCCACACAGCCCCGCTGCCCGGGCTATCAGAGCCTGCCTGGGGCTGCTGAAAGGGCCTCTCCCACGGGCCAGAAAAGGAAAAAATTAATAATGTCTCATAGAACCCTGTGCTGAGGAGCTGAAATGTGACTGCAGTAGTGAATGCCCCAAGGGGATCATGGAGATGGGCTCGTGCCCTGTGTATCCAGTGAGATCACACAATGCCAGACTGGTTTGGGTTGGGAGGGACCTTAAAACCCCCCCAGTGCCACCCCTGCCATGGCAGGGACACCTTCCACTGTCCCAGGCTGCTCCAGCCCCAGTGTCCAGCCTGGCCTTGGGCACTGCCAGGGATCCAGGGGCAGCCCCAGCTGCTCTGGGCACCCTGTGCCAGGGCCTGCCCACCCTGCCAGGGAACAATTCCTCATTGCCAAGATCCCATCCAGCCCTGCCCTCTGACATTGGGAGCCATCCCCCATTGTCCTATTTCTGCTTCCCCATGTAAGAAGTCCCTCTCCAGCCTTCTCAGATCAATGGACCAGTATCAGTCTGTAACTGGAGGATTTCAGAGGTTTGGATGAGACTTCTTAAACTGCCCACAGTCAGACCCAAAGCCACAGATTCAAAGAACCCTGGAATGGTTTGGGTTGGATAATCACCCAGGTCCAGCTCCCCGCACTGGACAGGTACACATTCTACCAGAGCAGGTTGCTCCAAGCTCCATCCAGCCTGGCCTGGAACAATTCCATGTCCATGGTTGTGTCCGGGTGCCTGACACCTCAAGCATCCTGGCTTTGCCTTCCTGAGCACAGGAGCTTCACTGGAGGCATGGAAAGCAGGAGAACACCTGTGCAAGTGTCAGCCAGTCAGACAAAAGCCTGTAGCCAGAGCTCGACCTGGTGGAAATGGATGCTGCTGATGGGGCTGTGACAGGGCAGGGTCCTGCTGTCCTTGTGCAAGGCCTTTCATTCCCAGCAGGGAGAGACCCCTGAAGGGCTCACACTGGACACACGTGGGCAGAGCACAGGAGCCTGTTCACAGCTGCAGCCCACCCTGCATCCCACACAGGTATTCCTGGAAACCTGGGGCTGAGGAGGTGACCTCTGCTTCACCAACACCACCCCTGCAAGTGTCCAAGGCCAGGCCGGACAGGGCTTGGAGCATCCTGGGATAGTGGAAGGTTGCCATGGCAGAGGGTAGAACAAGATGAGTTTTAAAGTCCTTTCCAACCCAGACAATCCCATGATTCTAAAGCCCCTCACTGAGGAGTCTGTGCCTGTTCAGGGATGGGTGGAATGTCCATGACTGTGGTGAACAGGGAGCCAGGGCCAAAGGAGAGAGATAAGAGGGTCCTGTGCCCTGGCCTGGCCTGTTAAGGGACTCACAGGGCTTTCCTTGATGACCACACCTCACTGCAGAGTGACCACTGCATGGGGACCCCTGGGGGGGACCCCCACCCGTCCCAGCCAATGGCCCCGCTGCAGGGGCCGGGCAGGGGCTGGCCCAGGGGATAAAAGCCAGCCCAGGGCCTGGGCTCAGCTCAGCTCTGTGTCCTCCTGCAGCCACCATGGTGCACTGGTCAGCCGAGGAGAAGCAGCTCATCACCAGCGTGTGGGGCAAGGTCAGCGTGGAGCAATGCGGCGCCGAGGCCCTGGCCAGGTGGGTGCAGCCCCAGAACGGCCCCTGCCCTGCAGGGGAAACCACTGCAGCACGCAGCTCTGCCTGCCTGTGTCTCTCCCCAGGCTGCTGATCGTCTACCCCTGGACCCAGAGGTTCTTCTCTGACTTCGGGAACCTGTCCAGCCCCACGGCCATCATCGGCAACCCCAGGGTGCGTGCCCATGGCAAGAAGGTGCTCACCTCCTTCGGGGAAGCCATCAAGAACCTGGACAACCTCAAGGCCACCTATGCCAAGCTGTCCGAGCTGCACTGCGACAAGCTGCACGTGGACCCCGAGAACTTCAGGGTGAGCTGTCCTTGGAGCTTTACCCCCTGTCCCTCCTTCCTCAGAGCATCTCAGTGCCTGGGGGATTTCCAACAGGCATCCATAACTTGTGTTTTCATTACCAAACAGGACATGGCTGACTGGAGTGGGAACTGGGGGACAGGGGAAGGTTGGGAATCCAATAGTGCAGGGCAATACTAGGCTCTGGGCTGCAAGGACAAATTTGGTGACAAACCAGAGGGAGATACTCTAAAACTCGGGGGGCTTGTACAGGCATGGCTGGGGCAAAGGAGCAGGATGTTGGCCTCTGCTTCAGCCTGTGTTTAAGCCTGGCTTTGGGGATGTAGAAGGTGGACCTCGCACTGACCCTCAGCTGAAGTAGGTGTGGGGTTTCACAGCAGAAAAAGGAAAGGCAGAAAAATGTCTAGTGGTTGGAAATGTGAGAGGAAGCAGAGATGGAGCAGGTGGACAGCCATGGGCCCAGCACAGGGCTCTTGTCCTGCAGCTGGCAGAGCTCCCCTGGGCCACAGCCCCAGCACCCACAGGGGAGCTGGGGTGCCTGGTCTGGGGTGCTGTGCAGGGCGAGGGGGTGCCCAGCACTCTGCTGTCCTGATTTCCCTCTTGCCTTCCCTCTGCAGCTCCTGGGTGACATCCTGGTCATCGTCCTGGCCGCCCACTTCGGCAAGGACTTCACGCCCGCCTGCCAGGCCACGTGGCAGAAGCTGGTCGGGGTGGTGGCCCACGCCCTGGCCCGCAAGTACCACTGAAGCCTCGGGAGGCACCTGTGTCTGTAACGGGCAATAAAAACCACATTTTCTGGAATTCATTGTGTTCTGTGTCTCTCTGGCTGCCTGTGGGCCCTGGGCTTCTCCTCCTGGGATATTTGCAAGGATATAAATTTGTGGAGATTCACTGATTAGGCAGAAATTTAGCCCTCCATGGTTTGTTACTGATTCATTAAGTTGATCAAAAGCATTTTCTTCATCAGTGATGAAATCTGGTGCATCCTAGTCAGAGTTTGGTATCTGAAATGTGTAAGATCCCAAGAGCAGGGGTGAGGGCAGCTTTCACACAGGATGGGTTAGAGCCTTTTTTCACTCATTTTGGCTTAATCGAAGCACATCTTTTCACTGGAATTAAAATATTCTATGTAAGCATCTCAGTTTCAGCAATGTTTTTCCAGGAACAGGCTTAAAAGCAACAAGGAGAGACATGCTGGTGTCTCAGAATGATGAAACACTTGTTTTGCATGATTTAGGAATAAATATTCTGCCTTTCTGCTGATAGGGCAGGGATTTGCACTTCACCTCTCTATCCTGCACAGCCAGGCAGGCAAAGGTCCAGCCCTGCCAGCACCACCGAGGGGCTGGGGGAAAAGAATTAGGGAAAAAAGCCCAAAATCTGAGTCCAGGCCTGGGGGGTGTCCAGGGCTGGGTCCCAAACCAGCACCCGGTGCAGTGACCGGGGACTCAGCAGGGACTTTCCATCTCAGTGCCACATCGTGATCATTCTGCTGCTCCTCTCCTCTGGACACATCCCAGGGGTGATGTGGAGCATGTCCTGCTCTCTGACCAGCACCTGGACAGTCCTGTTGTTCAGGGCTAGGGACAGTGACAAGGGTGTGGTGCCTGTGTCACAGAGCCAGCGTGTCCCACTCTCCCAGAGACAGCTGTCCCCCTTTGGTGTGACAGAGCAAAGTCACAGCCACCACCAGCCCACCTGACCCAAAACAGGTCAGGAGAGTACAGGAGAGCCCTGGATGCAGGGTGCCCCTGGATCCCTGGCAGTGCCCAAGGCCAGGCTGGACACTGGGGCTGGAGCAGCCTGGGACAGTGGGAGGTGTCCCTGCCATGGCAGGGGTGGGAATGGGTGGGCTCTGAGGTCCCTCCCAATGCAAACCTTCTGTGGTTTTAAAACAGGAACAAAGACACCCTCAGGACCTGCTGGCTTAGGACACAAGGCCGTGCACTCTCTGAGGAGCGTGGAGGCTGGCCTGGCTCCAGAGCAGAGCCTGGGCACAGATGCCACTGCTGCTGATAAGGGCTCTGTAAAGCTTGGCAGGGACACTGCTGCAATCAGGGACCAAGGAGCTCTGCTTGGGGCAGGAGGGCCTCACTGGAGCTGCCTTTGGCCCTTGCTGGGATGGTTTGTCTCTGAAGGGAAGGCTCTTGTCCATGGAAGGGGGCAAGTGTGTGGCCAAGACCTGGTCCAGCTGAAGGTTCCCTGCCTATGGCAGGGGAGTGGTATGAGATATCTTGAAGATCCTTTCCAACCTAGAGAGCAGGGCCTGGTTTTCTGTCTGGGGATAGCAGGGAATGAGCTGTCAGGTGTTGCTGGGCTGGCACAGGGGGAAGGAGATATCCTTAGACTCTGCAGACTCAAAAAGAGCTGCAGAAATTGCCCCTGCTCAGCACATTGAGATGAATATTTCCCCTCCCAGCCTGTGTCCTAGAGAGGTCCCTGAGCAGGCAGTCCCTGAGCTCCCAAATCTCCCAGCCAGGCTGCTGCCTCCAAGGCAGAAAGCAGGGGATTTTCAAGCATACTGAGAATTAACTCTTTCTTATAAAATTGAATGGAGCACCAGGGTGAGCCCAAGGCTGGGAGTGTCTGGGCTGTGCTTGCCTTTGGTTTTTGCCAGGTCTCACAGGGTCTCTGCAGGACTGCTCAGGGCTGGTGCAGTCCTGGCCAGGCTCACCCTGCCATCCTCACAGGCACTTGGGGCTGTGTGTGCCTCACTGGGAGCTGGTGTCACTGACGGTGCTGTGCACCAGTGGCCACTGCTGCAAACAGCCTCTGGGCCAGCCCGGCACAGCAGACTGCCTTCAGATTTCTCCATGGCTCAATAATCTTCAAATTTAGTAGCGCTTGGAATTCTTTCTCAGGGAGTTTAAACTCATGTTTTGAGTTAATGTCGGCTGGTGAGTGCCCTGGGGCACCAGTGCAGCTGCTGGAGAGGCTCTGTGTGCCCAGGGAAGCTGTGGCTGCCCTGGCAGTGCCCAAGGCCAGGTTGGAGCAGCCTGGGACAGGGGAAGGTGTCCCTGCCATGGCAGGGTGGCACTGGATGGGCTGTGAGGTGCCTCCCAACCCAGACTGGTCTGGGATTCCATGATTCCATGTGCAAAGCCCCGTGAAGGATTCACTTGGCAGGAGTGGATGATGTTCCCCAGCAGGGACACAGCCCTGGAACCCCAGCGGGCCGGCAGCTCCACCTGCGCTCGGGGCTGAGGTGATGCTTGTCCTCACACAGACAGAGGGGGGAAAGGGCCTCTCTCCCCCTTGGACAGCTTCCAAACCCATTATCTTCCCTTGTGCAGCCCCGCTCCCTCCCCAGCCCCAGGCAGTGGCTCCACGGGCTGAGATTAGGCCAAGCCGTGTATAAAAATCCCTGGGGCAGCCGCGGGAGCCACGTCCCCGGCATTGTTCAGAGAAGCTCGGGCAAGCCCTCTGCCAACACCATGGTGAACTGGACAGCTGAGGAGAAGCAGCTCATCACCGGCCTCTGGGGCAAGGTCAATGTCGCCGAGTGCGGTGGCGAGGCCCTGGCCAGGTAGGTCCAGCTCCAGAACCTGCCCAGTGCACCTGCAGAGGGAAACCATCCTGCCACCGGAACACCAATGTCTCTGTGTCTGTCTGTGTCCCTCCACCTCTCCCCAGGCTGCTGATTGTCTACCCCTGGACCCAGAGGTTCTTTGCCTCCTTTGGGAACCTGTCCAGCCCCACCGCTGTCCTTGGCAACCCCATGGTCCGTGCCCATGGCAAGAAGGTGCTCACCTCCTTCGGGGAAGCCGTCAAGAACCTGGACAGCATCAAGAAATCTTTTGCTCAGCTGAGCAAACTCCACTGCGACAAGCTGCACGTGGACCCCGAGAACTTCAGGGTGAGCCACGCTCAGCTCCAGCCTTGGCTGGGCAGAGGGGCTGGGCTCTGGAGGGGCTTCAGGAGTCTCAGAAGGGTCTGACAGTCACTGAGACCTCGATAGAAATCCTGGGCTGCCTGAGAGCCTGTGGAGGGTAGGGGCAGTGGAGGAGAGAGTCATATTTGGGGGGAACCGAGCAGAGTTATGGGGCTGGGATCTGTGAGGGGAGGCAGCCAGGCAGGCAAGGTCAATGGGCAGAATTGCCCAGACCAATGTGTCCTGGTCAGAAGAAACATCCTGGAGCAGCCAGAAGGGAAGGAACTGAGACAGGGTTCAGAGGGGAGAGCTGAGCTTGGCTGTGAGGGAGTGGTTAAGCCAGAAGGGAAAAAAGCACAACCCCTTTGCCAGGAGGGTTCTGAGCCCAAGGACAGCCAGGGTGGGAGGGATGGAAAGGAAGGGATAAAGTCAATAGAAGCCGAGGGAGGACCCTGCAGAGCAGGCACAGGAAGGTGCTGGGGGAAGATCCAGCACACCCAGGGGTCCCGGGGCGTGCCAGACCCTGAGCTGTGCCAGGAGCCTGGTGCCCTGCTCGGGGCCAGGACAAATCTGCTCCTTGCTGTCCTGTGAACTGCCCAGAGAGCAGAGGGGATGGTGGAAGGGGAGCAGGGGCAGCACCACTGATGGCTTCTGCTCCCTCCCCACAGCTCCTGGGTGACATCCTGGTCATCGTCCTGGCCGCCCACTTCGGCAAGGAGTTCACCCCCGCCTGCCAGGCTGCCTGGCAGAAGATGGTCCGTGTGGTGGCCCACGCGCTGGCCCACGAGTACCACTGAGCCTCCTGGGAGCCCTCCTGCCTGGAGACACTCCCGGGGAATCTCCTCGGGTTCTGCTGGGCGCTAACCACCGAATAAACACCAGCTGCTCCAGCCACCAGGAGATGTCTGGTTCTTTGTGGGAAAGGGGAGGGAGGGACAGGGGGCTGGGGGAGCAAATGCTCACAAACACGGGATAATGTGAGCCACGGTCTCCTTCACGCAAGTGAAACTTGTCTAAGATGGAGATCCCAGGGGAGCGTTCCAGACAAAACCAAAATAAACACCACAAAATACAAACAGAAATACTCTGGCACTTTTTGGAGACATCAGGTGACATTGCTTGGTTTAGTGTTTGAAGACTTTCACAGAGTGAGTGGAGCAGAACTGTACAAAAATGTGCAGTGGGAGAAGTGACAGGAAGATTGGAGACATGGCTTGTAACTTCCTGCATGTGGGGTTTTGTTGCCCATGGGTTTTTTAAAAGTCATTCTTAGATTAGCAAAGGCAAAATGTAACAGACACAACCATTGAGACTCGGTTGGATGGGACTTGGAAAAGACCTGGGCTAGTGGAATGTGTCCCTGCCCATGGCAGGGGGTGGGACTGGATGAGATTTCAGGTCCCTTCCAGCCCAAAGCAGTCTGGGGTTCTGTGATCCATGAAACACCTCAGTGCTGCTCGCAGAGGGAACAGTGTCACCCCAGCCTGGCCAGGGTCCTTTGGCCCAGCCCCTCCTGCAGTGAGCAGGAACAAACACAAACGCTTTGCTCCAAGGTCATCCAGACCCCAGCAGGGCATTCCCGTGCCCCATGAACTCCATCCCTGTCCCCTGCACCCCCCTCCCACCTTCAGCTGGAGCAGAAGAGCAGAAGAGCAGAAGAGCAGAGCCCCAACTGCCCCTTCTAGTTCTCACCACTGATCCTCCGGCTGCTGAACCCCTGGGTCAGGCACTATCTCAGGCTGCACATCTGTGCAGATGTTTTTTCTTCCTGGAAAGGGGGCTCAGGCCTTGGCAGGGGCTGCCCAGGGAGCTTTGCAGTGCCCATCCCTGCAGGTGGCAGCTGGAGGTGGCACTGAGTGCTCTGGGCTGGGGACAAGGTGGGCATGGGGCACAGCTGGCACTGCCTGGGCTGGGAGGGCTTTGCCAGCCCCGGGGATTTGGGATCTGCGGGATCCCAGTAATCCCGGTCTTCCCACCTCTCCTCATGCACTGTGAGCCAACAGGGAGCTGGTTTATAACACCTCCTTTCCAGCCCTGCCTGACCTTTGCCAAGAGGTTCTTTGAGACAGGAGCTCCCTCCTGGCTGCCAGGCCTTGCTGTGGTTTTAGCAGTGTCATCCTGAAGTTAATCAAGCTCTTAAAGAGCTTGTGGGAAAGCAAATGGAGAGCCCAAAGCCTGACAGGTCCCGCAGGAAGAGGAGAAGGAGAACCTGGTGCATCCAGAGGGAGAGCCCAGGAGCCCCAAGTCCGCGTCTCCTGCCTCAGGGGCTGGCACCATCCAAGGGACACCAGGCCTGGCACCTTCCCCGGGGAGCTGCTGCAGAACGTGCAGGGAGCCCTGCTGGGACTCTGCCTGGAGATAACGGCACCTTCAGCAGGGCTGGAAATCAGGGACAGGAGGGTGGCTGGACAGCCAAGCCCGGCGCTGGATCTGGGCATCTTGCCCTGGGGCCCCACCCTGATGCTGGGTCCCCTCCCCTGGGTGCCAGGGCCGCGGGGCCCCCCCGGGGGCGCAGCCAATGAAGGGGTGCACAGGGGAGAGGAGGGGCCCCGCGCAGGGGATAAAAGCGGGGCCGGGCAGCGGCTCCCCAGCGTGCGATCCTTCGGGAGCAAGAGCCCAGAGTTCCTCCGTGCCGACACGCAGCCCTCCTGCCAACACCATGGTGCAGTGGACAGCTGAGGAGAAGCAGCTCATCACCGGCCTCTGGGGCAAGGTCAATGTCGCCGAGTGCGGTGGCGAGGCCCTGGCCAGGTAGGTCCAGCTCCAGAACCTGCCCAGTGCACCTGCAGAGGGAAACCATCCTGCCACGGGAGCGCTGATGTGACTGTGTCTGTCTGTGTCTCTCCCCAGGCTGCTGATCGTCTACCCCTGGACCCAGAGGTTCTTTGCCTCCTTTGGGAACCTGTCCGGCGCCACCGCCGTCCTTGGCAACCCCAAGGTGCAAGCCCATGGCAAGAAGGTGCTCACCTCCTTCGGGGAAGCCGTCAAGAACCTGGACAACATCAAGAACACCTTTGCCCAGCTGTCCGAGCTGCACTGCGACAAGCTGCACGTGGACCCCGAGAACTTCAGGGTGAGTCCTGCCCTGAGCTGTTCTCCCCAGTGCAGGGTGATCCCGGAGCCTGATCCCCACCAGGAGAGGGATTTCCCCAGGGAAAATGCCAGGGCAGTGCGGGAGGAAGAGGGGCTGGGGTTGGCATGAGGGGAAGGTGCAGAGGGACAGAGAGGGAAGGGTCCCAGTGCAGCCTGGTGGGGAGGCACCGCACGGGCTGAGAGGTGACAGGGGCTGTGGGCAGGGGGCAGGGGAGGGGAGGACGTGGATCCAGTGAGGGAATGGAGGGGGAAAACAAAGTGAGAGCAGTTGTTGAGCAGGAAGAGGTTTGAGCCAAGGGGGAAGAGAAGGAGCAAGAGCAAAGTTTGGCACAGAGGAGAACAGAGAGATGAGTGAGGAGCAGGAGATGGCAGCTGGAATGCCAAAAGTAAAAGAGGATCTACAGAGAGAAAACCTTGGCTGAGTGTTTCTCAGTGGAGAATTAACCCCACCATTTGTCCCTGGGCTGGGGCTGGCAGAAATCCCCCTGTGTCAGCATGAGCTCGTTGTTTGTGCTCTGTGGGGCTGAGCGCCGGCTCCTGCTGTGCTGGGAGCTCGGCTGGGTCTTCTGCTTGAGACAAACTCCAAAACAAAGCCAGAAGGGACGAAGAAAAATTTACTCAGAAAAACTCTGGAGAATTTTTGGTTACTCTTCCTGTCACATCTTCCCATATGGTAGCAGAACCCGAGCCTTTAGAGCAAGAGCAGAGACCACGTTTAAGGTGCATCTTAGAAAGGACCTGGGGGAGGTTTTTAAGACTGAGGATTTCCTGGAGGCTTCCCTGGGTGCAATGAGAGTGCTTGTGTGGGGACGTAGAGGGCATTGCTAACCTGAGGTTGCTCTTGTCCCCACAGCTCCTGGGTGACATCCTGGTCATCGTCCTGGCCGCCCACTTCGGCAAGGACTTCACTCCCGACTGCCAGGCTGCCTGGCAGAAGCTGGTGCGTGTGGTTGCCCACGCCCTGGCCCGCAAGTACCACTAAGGAGCCGCAGGAGCGCCCCGGCAGCGCCCGCACCCGCTGCCGAGCCGGAGCCCACCGCTTCTAACAGCCAAATAAAGCTCATCCTGTGAACTCTGCCTGCGTCCGTGTGTCCCTCAGGGCGTGGAGGGCTGGGGGACACAGCTGGCTGGGCTGGCGGCTCGAGCGGGGTCACAGAAAATACCCCCTGACTTTGTGCTGGGTGGTTCCGGTGGTTTGTGTGGGATTTGCCTCTGGAAATTGTGCTTTCAGGATATGGGGTTGATAAAGTCCTGCCACCCCTGGGGTCACACACTGGGGGCTTTGCACAGAGGAGCTACTCAGAATTTTTCTGTAAAACCTGCATGTCTCTCCTAGACAAGGGAAGTTGAGAAGATTCTTTTTTTTTTGGGGGGGAGGATAAACAAATTGAAGACTTTAATCTACCCTGGCTCATCCCTGGCATAAAACCTACCCAAAATCAGCTGAGTCACACAGGCCCAGCAGCCAGCTGGGTGGGGGCAGGTTTTAGATAAACATTTTGCTATCAAGGCCTGTCCAGACTTTGTTTATTCACATCCCTCCCACCCTGCGCCGCCCACTCTGCAATTGGGGGGGCCCAATTCTGCCAAGAGCAGCGACTTAATTTCCTGGATGGGGGTTTTGCTTGGGTTTAGGTGTCTGCAGAGCAGGACTCTTTCGGGTAGGGTTTGTTCTTGGCATGGGAAGCACATCTGAACAGAGCATGACGAGGCAAAAGTGAGGCTTGGCTGAAAGGATGGGCTCACTTCTAAGGGAAAATATTGGGCAAAGCTATTCAAACCAGGATTTCTGGCAGCCAGGTTGCCCTGTGTTCTGTCTCTGCCTCACCCACATCTCTGGACACTCACTCTCTGCCCCTGACCCACGGAAGGTGTTAGAAGCCCCCCGTGACCCATAAATGCCCTTTCTCAGTCACGACACCCAAAGTAAGAGGCATTTTGTTCCTGCTGGCAAGGCACACACTGAGAGGGAGAGAAGATGATTCACAGCAAATCCCAAAGGGATTTTCTCCCTGCAGAGAGACTGGGCAGACACAGTCACCAAACCCGCAAATATTTCGTGACTTTTCACAGGCTTCATGACAGACATGAGTAGCTTCCCATGAAGGTGATTGTTCATGGGCTTCAGGCAGAAAGGAGTGACCTGTGTGAACGAGCAGGGCCCCTCTGCCAGCAGGAGGGACAACAGAGCTGCAGAGGGACTGGGGACAAGGCCTGCAGGGACAGGACCCAGGGAATGGCTCCCAGTGCCAGAGGGCAGGGCTGGATGGGATCTTGGCAATGAGGAATTGTTCCCTGGCAGGGTGGGCAGGCCCTGGCACAGGGTGCCCAGAGCAGCTGGGGCTGCCCCTGGATCCCTGGCAGTGCCCAAGGCCAGGCTGGACACTGGGGCTGGAGCAGCCTGGGACAGTGGAAGGTGTCCCTGCCATGGCAGGGTGGCACTGGGTGGGGGAAAGATATTGTCTATCCCAACCCATTCTATCATTCCATGACCCCACAACCCGAGCAGACCCCCAAGGTTTGGCATTCCCTGCACCTCCTGAGGCACAGCAGGATGGGAACAGCCCCCACTGCTGCTGCCTTGTGCCTTCACTCCCTCCTCCATTCCCAGCTGGGATCACACCCTGCTCCGAGTGCCCCCAGCACACAGATCCTGTGGGGTGTCCTCTCCCCATGCTGCTTCTCCTGCTCCCATTCCATGATGTCAGAACATCCCTGTGGGTGCCAGCACTCCTTGGGTGGTGCCCAGTGCAGCACTGGCAGCACCCAGGTCCTGGTGGGGCTGATAAGGGGGTGCAGGAGGGTGGGCTCTGCTGGTAGCCTGGCAGCCTTTTCCCTGCATATCCCCTTTTCCTGCCCGTGCCAGGCTGAACATGACTTCATTTGCCATCGTGGTCCAGCCTCCAGCTGTGGGGACTGGATTTTCTGGAGAAAAGGCAAATGTAAGCAAATCTAATGAAGATTATTTATTCCTATTACACCAAAAAAGAGTCTACAACTAGCAGGGGGAAAGATATTGTCAGGCTGGAGACCTCCCTTGCTAATTGCTTTCTTTTAATTGCTTTTCCTGCCATATTTTCAGTGCAAAAGACACTTAGCAGGAGTGGTCCCTGGAGGAAGTGCTGATGTGTGAGAGGAGCTTGGTCAGCCCTGTGGCTCTGCTGCCACTGACCCTGGCACCTTGGGTCCCCAGTCTGCAGCTCTTCCTCAGCCCAGTCCAAACCCTCTGGAAAACAGCAGGGAAACAGCACTGACCCTGGCACCTTGGCATCAAAACCCCTGTGCTGATTTCAGCAAGAATGGTGTTTCCTGGGGCTTTGTGCAGAAAACAAAAGAGGAAATCTCCCCAGGGCATTGATCCTGGTGAGAGAGCTGCACCCCTGGTACGCTCCAGGGTGTGCCAGGGCAATCCAATCCTCTCCTCCAGGAGAGCCTGGCCTGGCTGAACGTGGCAGGGGCATGTGGAACTCAGGTTCAGAAGGGGCTCTCCCACGAGCTGGACATCTCTGAGCTGAGCTTGTGCTGGTTTTAGAGCCCACAGCAGAACCTGCAGCAGCAAACCCCGTGTTCCAAGCCCGTCTCAGTGCTCCTCAGGGATGTGGCTGAAGCAGGAACGGGTGATGCTGTTTGGCCCCTGCTCCTGCCCACAGCACTGCAGCGGGGTCATCCTGTCACAGCTGAGGGGACAACGTCTGGGTGGGCTTCTCACAGGGCTTTAAGGTCCTTCACCCTTCAAAGATGAACTTTAAGGCCCTTCTGACCCAAACCATTCTGAGATTCTGTCTTAGAATATCTCGAATTGGAAAGGACCAACCATGATAATTGAAGTCCAGCTCAGAAGATGGATTCCAAAGTCCAACTATAATTCCTCCTGCTCTTAAAGGCACAAACAAATCAAAGAGGTCAAGTTCTGTTACAGGAGAAGGATAAAGGGGTTAAAGCAGATTTGGCTGCAGAGCCTGAGCATCCTCTGAGCAGCTCCAGCACAGCTCTGGCGGTGCAAGGAGACCCAAGGCCTTGGGCAGGGCAGGGACCTGCAGGCTTTGCTGGTGGCAAACCCCTCTGCATGGCTCTGCCACGGGCTGCATTTTGAACATTCATCTCTTCAGTGATGCCAGGCAGAGCCCGCTGTGCAAAGAGCTGAGCACGAGCTCACGGCTCAGAGGGGCCAGCCCTGAGCCCCTGCCCATGGCCAGAGTGATGGAGCATTGCTGGGGCTCCTGCAGCCCCTGCTCTGCACGGGCCCGTGCTGCAAGGGGAAAGAGCTGCCCCACACAGGGCATGGGATAAAGCTCTGGAGCTCAGGATAACCAGAGGCCCCTTCTCGGCTGCCACGCCCTGGCCACCCCCTCCTGCTCCCCTCCTGCGCCCCCGGGACCCCCGCCCGTCCCAGCCAATGGCCCCGCTGCAGGGGCCGGGCAGGGGCTGGCCCAGGGGATAAAAGCCAGCCCAGGGCCTGGGCTCAGCTCAGCTCTGTGTCCTCCTGCAGCCACCATGGTGCACTGGTCAGCCGAGGAGAAGCAGCTCATCACCAGCGTGTGGGGCAAGGTCAGCGTGGAGCAATGCGGCGCCGAGGCCCTGGCCAGGTGGGTGCAGCCCCAGAACGGCCCCTGCCCTGCAGGGGAAACCACTGCAGCACGCAGCTCTGCCTGCCTGTGTCTCTCCCCAGGCTGCTGATCGTCTACCCCTGGACCCAGAGGTTCTTCTCTGACTTCGGGAACCTGTCCAGCCCCACGGCCATCATCGGCAACCCCAGGGTGCGTGCCCATGGCAAGAAGGTGCTCACCTCCTTCGGGGAAGCCATCAAGAACCTGGACAACCTCAAGGCCACCTACGCCAAGCTGTCCGAGCTGCACTGCGACAAGCTGCACGTGGACCCCGAGAACTTCAGGGTGAGCTGTGTTTGCAGTCCCAGCCCGTCCCTGGGCCTGTGGGGACAGCCAGGCCTGGCTGTTGCTCTGTCCAGGGACATTTTCCCGGGCTGGTGGGGGAAGAATCCCTCTGTAGCACCTAAGAAAGGTGAGGGTTTGTACAAAGGTTTTGCAACGGTGTCTGTGACTTTCTCCCTCAAAAGTCCCATTTCTAGTGCCAGCACAGCACAAGGGAGGGGCAGGTTTGGGGAGAACTCCTGGAGGAACCTGGTGTCACCTGGAGGAGCAGCTCCAGGGGAAGGTGCAGCCTGGGCTGGAGGACTCAGAGCAGAGGGAAGCCCAGCAGAGCATTTCAGGAAATCCAAGCTCCCACAGCAAGAGAGGCAGAACCAAGGAGCAGGGTCCTGCCTTGCTCAGCACGGGGCGTGGCACACTCCCTCCTCCTCCTCCAACACCTTCAATTAAAAATGGGTCATTCTCTTCATTTATGTCTAAAGACAAGGAAAAAAAAAAGTGTTTTTCAGGGTGGTCTCAGGCCAAATCCAAATGCTTTAGCATTCCAAAAACGGGGAACTAGTTCGAGGCTCTTTCTTTCTGTTTTTGTTATATTTTATTTTATTTTTAAGAATGAAACAAATATTGTTCTCCCAAAACCCAGAGCTGACTGTGGAAAGACTGAGGATTGTGTTGTGGCAGGGAGCAGGGAGTGAGCCATGCCCGTAACCAGGGTGAGGAGGAGGAGGAGGAGGAGGAAGGTGCAGGTTTGAGAGCCCTTCCAGGAGGGCAATTCCTCCCCAGGGAGAAGTCGGGGGAGGAAACCCGTGGGCTGCTGGAGTCTGGGGGGGAGAGGGACTGGGGAGGGGGAAAATGCAGCAGAAAAAACTGGGAGACACGAAGGAAAGGCTGTTTGGAGCCACAGGATGGTGGTGAGGGGGTTCCAGTGCCAGCAGAGACTTGGTGACAGCGGGGCTGGCAGCTCAGCCCCAGCGGGGACAGCCCGAGCTGCTGGCTCTGCTCCGGCTGGCCAGCGGCTCCAGCTGGCCACAGCTCGGGCTGGCCACAGCTCGGGCTGGCCACAGCTCAGGCTGACCACAGCTCTGACTGACCACAGCTCTGGCTGACCAGGGGCTCTGGCTAGCCACAGCTCGGGCTGACCAAAAGCTCCCAGCAGTACTGACCCACCTGTGTCTTCTCTCCTCAGCTCCTTGGGGACATCCTCATCATCATCCTCGCATCCCACTTGGGCAGGGATTTCACCCCTGCGTGCCAGTTCACCTGGCAGAAGCTCGTGGGTGTGGTGGCCCACGCTCTGGCCCATGAGTACCACTGACCACCCCGGGAAGGGCAGGAGCCCCAGGCCAGCGCCAGCCCCGTGGGGAGCCCCTGACCCCGATAAACCCTCCAAGAAACCCTGCAAGAAACCCTCCAAATGAGCCCTGCAATAAAGCCGCAGGGACAGCCATCCTTTGGCTCCTGTGCAGTGTCCGTGCTGGGCAGGGAGGGGCTGGGCTGGCGTGGGGGCACGGGGCCACCCACCAGTGACCCCCGGGCTGGGGCTGGGACAGCCAGGATCCCCAAACCCTGCGGGGCTCAGAAGATGTTGGAAAGGGACTGGGGACAAGGCCTGCAGGGACAGCACCCAGGGAATGGCTCCCAGTGCCAGAGGGCAGGGCTGGATGGGATCTTGGCAATGAGGAATTGTTCCCTGGCAGGGTGGGCAGGCCCTGGCACAGGGTGCCCAGAGCAGCTGGGGCTGCCCCTGGATCCCTGGCAGTGCCCAAGGCCAGGCTGGACACTGGGGCTGGAGCAGCCTGGGACAGGGGAAGGTGTCCCTGCCATGGCAGGGTGGCCCTGGGTGGGATTTAGGGTCTCTCCCAACCCAAAGCAATCTGTGATTTTCTTGGTGGGCTCCAGGAGGAGAGGTGCCATCTCCCAGTGGCTGATCACAGATCACAACTGTGATTTCTATAATTTAACACTTTCCCAATGCCTTTTCCTACCCATTTTGCCAAAGATCAAAATCTCCTGATTTCTGCTCAGTCATTACTCTCTGCTGTTGTTGTGGACATTCCTTTCCTTCCTATCCCAGCAGCTCCATGTGCAGCTCATTCATCAAAGTTTTGTGCTGCTGTGGGAGAACAATCCATCATCCTTCCCACCCTTCCAGAGCTGCATTCAGAGGGACTCAGGAGTTTTCCATCTTTTCTAAATCAGACCTGAACCAAATCTGTGCTGATTGCGACTCCCAGCATCTCTTAGAGAATTCTTATTCAAATGTTAGTCAGGAGCAGCTGAACCAGGGGACTATCAGATGTAATTATTTTTATCTGGCCTTATCCCCACACTTATCAAAATTGCTGGAGCAGAAAAAGTCCCCAGTTCACTTCTTAGCACAAGCCAAAAATACTCTTTAGGCAGCTCTGTGCTGCCCCTGCCGGGGTTATTTTCCATGTATTTATAGGCAGGATTTTACACCTCTCAAGGGAATTCTGTCAGGAGTGGCAGCGTCATGGAGCATTTCAGGAGCCCGAGCTGGTGGGGTTGGATTGCAATCACAACATCAGCTGCCCCTGGGGTGTGTGTGCTGTGTTTGACCCTGCTGCAAGGAGGGGGACTGGCAGGGTACTTGCTCTGATGTTTAAAAGATGCTTCATCGCTTTGGGGAGGTAAATAAAGATGTTATTTTCTCCAGGAACTGAGTGGAAATTCCCGACTTGCCCAAAGAATCTCTGCTCCTGCAGGGCCTGTTTCAGTTTTTGATGCTGTGTCATGCCTCAGAGATATTTGGACAGAAAATCTCTTTGCCTGTGGCACAAGGGGATCCTTGCAGATTTCCTAGGATGGCCAAAGCAGCAGCTGAGGCTGCAGGGATGGACCTGCCCTCCCTGCTCTCTTCCATGAGCCCTGGTGCAGGGGCAGGCTGGGAGCAGGATCTCAACTTTTCCCTCTCACTGCCACAATCTGATGTCATGGCAACTGCAGCAGAGCTGCAAAGGCCCTCAGAAATAGCACTTGGATGTTAAAAGATTTTTGATCCCTTGGTGACTTTGGAGGAAGGAAGGTTGGAAGCCCCAGAGGGACTTGTCAGAGCTGATTTGCCTCATCTTTCCTTTGTTCCACCCCCTTGCCTCCTCCCCGCTCTGTCAGTGCCCTTCTAGCCCAAATTCTCTGCAGCAGAGACCCAGACACGTGCAGGAATCTCATTTCTGAGCTGCTGCTGAGTTTCTCTTCCCTGCCTGAGTCTCACCTGACTTGGGGTGAAGTGCAGGAGTTCTCACTGCCTGCACACAGTGACCTCAGAGACCAGACCCTTCTGCTCTTTGACTCGGTTGGCAGCATTTTGATGGTGCCTCCCTCTGATGGTTTGGCTTTTCTCTGTTTCAGACTCTGTGCTGCTGTAGTGAGTGGGTCTGAGTTCACATTATGGGATGCTGAGCTCTGCACAGAGCAGGGACACAAAACAATTCCTGCTCCAGCTGGGGACCAAGGACAAATGATCCAAATCTCAGCCCAAGAGCACAAACAAGGTGGGCTGGAGAGAGAAAAACAAGAGGATGGGAGTGCAGGGGCTAAAGCTGGAATGGGACAATGAACTGCAAGGTGCAAATGGAGCAGAACTGATCCAAGGGAGAGACCCCGTGCCCAGGAGTGCATTTGGGGCCATTTGGGTCCATCTTGGGTTCATTTTGGGACCATTTTGGGTCCATCCTGGGTGCAGCCCTGGCTGGGCTCTTGTGCTGCCCAGGGTGGATCCATGGAGGAGATCCTTTTAACCAATCCCTGCTTTATTCTGTAGCTCTGCCCAGCCTCTGCTCCAGCTCAGTCTTCCCAAGGCATCACCTCCACCTCTCTTTGCCCCAGGTGAGAGCTGCTGTGCAGACAGGGCACCTACCTCCTCCTCCTCCTCCTCCTCCTCCTCCTCCTCAGCCCTCCTCCAGCCCTCTCTCCACGAAGTTCTGCCATGGGAAAAGCTGACTCTTGTCAAGCACGTGGAGAAGGCAGCGTGAGGCTTTTGCACTGGCCCAAATCCCCCAGCCACTGAGGCTGGAAGAGCCCTCCAAGCTGATGGAGTCCCAGCTGCTCAGGTGTAACTGGAGCTGCTGCCCCAGCTCCTTCTGCCTCTCGGGGAGCCTGGCAGGCAGTGCTGGGAGGCCCAGGCCAGCAGGGCAGGGCTGGTGCTGCCCACGGGCAGGAGCTGAGCATCCCTGCTCAGGAGGATCACGCACTGCTCCCAGCACAGCAGCACCCGGGCTGGGGCTCACCCGGGGCCTGGCACTCACCGCTGGTGTCCCCACGGGGACACCGACAGGAGGGGCTCAGGAGTGCCCCTGCCTGTGCCTGGCTGTGCAGCAGTGCAGCTGAGCAGAGCCATGGATGGGCATGGGGGCAGGATGCCTGCCCTGGGGGCAGCCCCGGGGGTGCAGGATGGGACTTGTCCCAGTTTTCACCCATTTTCACCAAGACCAGAACAGTGGGTGATGCACAGATTGAATAAATCATCCGCTTATTATTGTGGGAGGTTGCAGAGGATGAGGATGCCGTGCACGTCCCAGTTTGCACACTCAGATCCAAGCACTTAAATCTGTATTTTCGTGTTGAAGGCTATTAGAGCACGCTGGAAAGCTGTCTGCTAATTTAACTTATCAAGCTAATTATCGAGCTGCTGGAGTGAGGAGCGGAGGCGCAGATGCCTGGAGCTTTGTCTGAGACGTGGGGCAGTTGAAAATCCCCAATTCCATTTCTCATGGCATGCTGATGGGTTCAGCCCTCAGCTAGACAATGCCAAGTTCCCGTTTACACAGACAGCTCGAGTGTGAATTCCTGGGATGCTGGGGGCTGGAAAGGTCTAACTTCTCCCACACCAGCCCCTAAAAAGAGCAGTGGGCAAGTCAGGGACTCGTTAGTGTCAGCTTGAGGGGCAGTTTATAACTTGCTTTACACTTTTTCCTTACAACCCCAAAGGCACCGTTCTGCATGCAAGGCTTGAGCCCTTTAAGCTCCTCTTTTTTGCTATGATTTGTATTCCACAGAGCACAGCACTTCCCTGAGGGCTCTGTGGGCTGGGCTTGGGAGCCCTGGGCTGACAGCTCCAGCACTGGCTTTGGCACGTGTTTCCTAATTTTCCTCACAGCTGTAGCTGCAATAAAACATTCCTGATAAGAATTATAGTTGCTGTGTATTTTCCTAATAAACACGGACTGAAATGCCTGGCACTGGGAGCAGCTGGGGTTACAGCAATGGCAGCAGCCACTGGAATGGTGAATGAACTCAGAGATGGAGAGAAACAAAACGCATCCCATTGGATTTGCCAGTGCCTCAGACCTGTAAGAGTGACCTGTGCCTCGGGGGCCAGCGTGGTGACAGGTAAATCCTGGTGACTGCTGCTGTTTCTGCAGCTCCTGGGAGGTGCTGCCAGGTGCTGCACAGACCCAAAACGGGGAGACAACTGAGCCTTGCCCTTTCCTTCCACTGCAGGGTGTGAGGGGACACAGCAAAGGCTGCAGCTGGACAGGAGGGTACCCTGTCACCACAGGGGTACTGGGGACAGACACAGGTGACACAGAGGCTCCATCAGCAGAAGGCATGAAAAGCACTTTAGTATTAGAAATCCACAGTTCTTATAGAAACAGTGCTGGACCTAAGACCTGATTGGCCTTTAGGAATCTTCTCTCACCTCTTGGTCAAGAAGGGACAGCTCCTTCTTGTAAACATCTTTGACAAGCAGAGATGGCCTGCCAGGTGCAGAGACTGAGATAAGAATTGTTTTAATCCTTTCTCTGAGCTTTCTCCCAGCTTCCCAGGAAATCCTGGGACAGCTGTGTCTCTCTTTTTTCAGAGGATGTGTGATGAGCACAGGTGTGGGCTGGGAGGGACCTTAAAGCTCCTCCTGTTCCACCCCCAGCCATGGGCAGGGCCCCGTTCTGGACTCTGGCAGAGTGGCTGCAGCTGGAGGGGCCCCCACACCGTGGACACCCCAAATCCCACGACCAAATGCTTCTAATGCATCCCTTTGTAGGGGGAATGGGGGACACTGGGGCTGCTGTGGGACCCGTTCTGCTCTGTGCTGTCACCAGGGAGTGCGTGGAGGGCAGGGGGAGCTCCCAGAGCTTGCACAGGACACCGGGGCAGGCTCTGCACTGCTAACAGCTGCCCTCTGTGTTTGTTCAGGGGTGCTAAAGCCTCAGTTCCACAGGGGACACGTGCTTCCTTCTGCTGCAACAAGCTCAGTGCGGCCCCGCACCCCCAGAGCCCCCGGGGCTGGGGCAGGGCAGCACTGGGGTCACCAGGCCCACACAGGCTCAGAGAAGGGAGGCTGGAGGCCACTCTTGCCCTCTCACCACTCTCCTTGGCTGGTGGTGGCTGTGTGTAACTCATCTGTTGGTGTGGGAAACCTCATGGAGATTTCTCAAACCTGGTGCTCAATGCCAAGGCCCTCGGAAGGGTCTCAGCCTGTTCCTCCTTCTCCTAGTGCAGCCTCTTAGATCAGTGGCAGATCCCACGGCAGATCCCACAGTGAATCCCACAACACATCCCATGGCAGATCCCACGGCAGATCCCATGTCAGATCCCACAGTGGATCTCACAGCAGATCTCACAGCAGACCCCACAACACATCCCAGAGCGGATCCCACAGCAGACCCCACAGCAGATCCCATGTCAGATCCCATGTCAGACCCCACAGTGGATCTCACAGCAGACCCCACAACACATCCCACAGCAGATCCCACAACACATCCCACGGCAGATCCCACGGCAGATCCTGCTCATCCTGTAAAAGAACTCACCAAGCTCATGAAAGAGCAGTCAGGACACGCAGCAAAGCTTTGTGTCCCTGAGGCAATGAGGGTCTGCAGTTGTGACTTGGCTGAGACAGCAAGAGGGAATTTTCCCTTTGTGATCAGCTCCGGCCAGGAGAGCGACTCCAGACAGTCAGAACACCTTGTGGAGCTGGAGGAGCCCGTGTGTGGCTGATGGGTGATGGGGGATGGTGAACTCCTCGCTGTGCTGGGGCTCAGGAGCTGCTCACTGGACTGGCACAGTGAGCCTGCCCTGACCGAGCTGCTCCAGGGAGCAAAAGGGCTGGAGAGAGATGGGTAAACCCACATCCTCTGAACAGAGAGACACAGCTGTCCCAGGATTTCCTGGGAAGCTGGGAGAAGCTGGGAGAAAGCTCAGAGAAAGGATTAAAACAATTCTTATCTCAATCTCTGCACCTGGCAGGCCATCTCTGCTTGTCAAAGATGTTTACAAGAAGGAGCTGTCCCTTCTTGACCAAGAGGTGAGAGAAGATTCCTAAAGGCCAATCAGGTCTTAGGTCCAGCACTGTTTCTATAAGAACTGTGGATTTCTAATACTAAAGTGCTTTTCATGCCTTCTGCTGATGGAGCCTCTGTGTCACCTGTGTCTGTCCCCAGTACCCCTGCGGTGACAAGTGACACCCTGGCTGAAGGGCAGGGCAGAGCAGGGTGTGTCCCACACCAATCCCACCTGTGGGATGGGAGCTGGGAGCTCGGGGCTCCTTGCTCTGGCTTTCCCAGGCCCAGAGGAGGAGCCCCGTGCACCCACCAGGACCTGGGCTCAGACAAGGCCAGGTGACTCCCTCACCTGGAGATCTGGGTGTGGATCCAGCGCCTTATGGAGGAGATTCCTGGATCCCTTCCGTGTGGGTGCTGCAGAGCTCATCTTCTCTGCTGGCAGGGAGCCTCATCCTCACTTTAGATCTATTTTTGTCATTATTATTATTATTATTATTATTATTATTATTATTATTATTATTATTATCTTAAATCATTTGCACCTCTATGTTTCCTTCTTTCTGTGGAAAAAAGCCCCATGATGATCTCTTCCTTCCCTAAAAATACGCTTGGCAGCAGAGGCTGGGGAAGTGCCTTTGTGCCTCTCACAGCTGAGCCCAGCTGAGAGCCCGGGCAGGGCAGCCAGGCTTTGCCAAGCACCCAGCAGCTTGTGGATGCCAAAAAGCAGCACTGGGAACATCTGCCAGCCCAGGGGTGGCAGATTTTGCACTTGGATAAGCCTGTTTGTACAAACTGGAGAGCTGTTTTCCAGCAGGAATGCAGTCAGCAATAACCACATCACCCTCTCCTGGAGGGGAGAGCTCTGGCAGCTCCCTGTGCTGCCCAGGAACTGCTGCTGCAGCTGGGAAGAGATGTCAGTCCTACTTACCCACCTGGCCAGGCTGGAAAATGGGCAAGGATTGTCCTTCCTTGGGGGAACCTGGCCCCTCAGCTGGGTGCAGGGCCTGCTCTGGGGGAAGCAGAGCCTCAGGGGCTGTCAGACCCACTGATCACCCCACAGCACAGCCTCAGGGGCTGTCAGACCCACTGATCACCCCATGGCACAGCCAGGGGCTGTCAGACCCACTGATCACCCCA
>WBNO01013557.1:85239-113620 GCA_013400575.1 Peucedramus taeniatus
GCCCCTGATCTCCCCATGGCACAGCCTCAGGGGCTGTCAGACCCACTGATCACCCCATGGCACAGCCTCAGGGGCTGTCAGACCCACTGATCACCCCATGGCACATGTGGCAGTGCCACAGGCAGTTTGTCTCAGCCCTGCTCAGATAAATGGTGTGCACAGCTCTCCCTGACAAGGCAAAAGGGTCTGAGGGCACCCAGCTCTTGGTGACAGGGGCACCCTCCCTCTGAAACTGATCCTCACTGCACCTACAGCAGCTCTGCCACAGGGAGCTGGTGTTTATCTGGAGCTGAGATGTGGAAAGCAGCCTGGAAAAGCCCGGATCACTGCCTTCAATACGAATATTGAAACGGATATTTCTGTATCCAAACTCAAACAGGGGCTGCCTGAGCATCTTCCCTCCAGGCTGCCAGTGAATGTCTGTGCATCCCCCTCTGCAAGGGAGGCCTCCCAGGCTCATCCCGTGCTGCTTTTTGTGTTGTTTTGTTTTGTTTTGTTTTGTTTTTTGTTGATCTGCTGTGTCAGAGGGGGTGATGCAAGCAGCTCCTGAGTGAAGCCCAGTGTCCAGCTGGAGCTGCTGTGGGGCTGCCTGGGGCTGGCACCAGGAGCTAAATGGGACTGGGAGTGATGCCAGAGCAGGGTGGGAAGGTGGTGTTGTTTTATTGCCTCAGCGAGGGAGCTCAGGCAAGAGGAAACGTTCCTGGGAGAGCCTCTGTGGGGACAGCAAGGAGAGATGTGAGTGCACCTTCTTAGGGGGGTTTAAATGCCATCACACAGTGCAGGAATGCTCTTCATAGGATGAAATCTGCTGCAGGAAGGTCTTTCAGAACTACTCAGCCTTACAGTGAAAATAATTAGTCAGGAGAGGATTTTTTTAAATTGTGAAAGGATTTTAGCAGTTTAACTGCTGGGAGGGGTGAACTCTGCATTCCCAGAGGTGTGGAAGTCAGATTGAATGTTTTTATGCCAAGTTTCATCACACAATTGATGAACCCTCCTGGACAGTGGTAACAGAGGAGAGAATCAGGTGATTTCTGCACAAATGGATCTCTCAAACTCCAGGTAGGGAGGGAGGTTCCTCCCTGAACACTCACAGTGCTCTCCCTTGCTGATTTTGCCCACAGCTGCAGTAAATCATGAGCGCAGTTTGAGGCACACACGGAATCAAAAGGGCTGGAGACCTTTAGAGTGATGGAGCCATGGGTCAGGCTCCCGTGTGCTGGAAGAGGACGAGCTCCCTGTCCCAGAGCTTGTCACACAGGGGGGTTCACCGGGGAGCAGAGCAGGCACAGATGGGCCCCACGGGCTGGGCAGGGCTGCAAAGGGCTGGGAGGACACACAGGGGGGAGCTGCAGGGGCTCAGGGCTTCCAGCCTCTCTGCACAGCAGCCTCCTCACCACGCCAGGGTCCTGGTGTGGGACACAGAGATCAGAGTGGAATCCTCTGGATGAACCCCACGCTGCTACAGATCAGCACCAGGGCAGTGCCTGGCACCAGGAAACCACGAGAGGCCATAAGCTGTGGTATTCACCTGTTCTTTAAACAGAGAGAGACAGAATTCTCTCTCCAGGATCTTCCTGGGAAGCTGTGAGATGCTGTGAGAAAGCTCAGAGAAAGAAGAAAAACAATTCTTATCTCTCTTGCTACATCTGTTGTTTGGCACATCTGGAATGTGCTGTGGAGATTGTTCACCAAAAAGGATTTGACTGGACACTGGTGATGGTGTTTTGATAGATTGACCACGAAGGTCAAAGCTGTGCTGTGACTGTCTGTAGGAGTCACGGGTTTTTCATTAGTACAGCATAGCTTAATAAAGCATTTGTTCAGCCTTCTGAAGTCATGGAGTCAATGCACGTTACTCCCCAGCTGCTACAAGAATAAGTGAGACTGGCCTTGGTGTCCCCAGTGCCACCAGAGCCATGTGCTGGCAGCAGGAGGGGCAATGGCGTGGTGCTGGCTCAGGAGTGTCTCTGGTGGAGCAGGAAGCACCTGGGGCTCACCAGGGGCACCCCCTGCACCAGCACCAGGCCCACAGGGCCACCCCCGAGGGCACTGAGGGGTGCTGGGGTCCCCAGCAGGCAGCAAACAGCCACAGAATGATCCAAAGCTGGGAGCACGCCTGACTCCACCCTGGACAGGGCGTGGATGGAGAACATCTGAGCGAGGCAGGAGGGAAACCCATCCTCCCAGGAGCCCAGCCAGAAGATTTTGGGTAGTGTGGAGGCCACAGGACCGGGTCAGCACAGCCAGGAAGAGGAGCATGGGCTCGTGCAGGCTGGGCTCTGCCCTGATGGTGAGGAGAAGGGAGATGTTCCCAGCAGGGCCATGCCCTACGTGATGGAGAAAGGGAAGGCAATCCAGAACTGCTCCTCCTCCAGCCCAGGGGTACCAGTGAGGAGGAAATGAGGAGGGTGGGAGAAGGCAGTAGGGGTCATGTAGGTTCATGTCCAGAGCCATGGACCCTTCTTGGCTGTCGCCTGTGCTGAGGGCTTTCTGTCCTGTGGGGGAAAAAAGAGCATCAGACACTCTGGACCTGACCTGGCCAGTGGCAGACACTGGTGTGATGGGGGGCCTGGAAGCTGAGATTTCCCCCACAGCCTTTGGCCCCTGTGAAATAAGTGTCCTGACACCTTCCACTGGAAGTGTCCCGTCCCTCCTGGTGGGGTTCTCCTGGAGCTCTGGATTCCTCCTGGATAAACTGAACGGGAAGCCTGCCTGAGATGCACACTTGCTACTGTCCAGTGTCTAAAAGGTGACCAGCCCAGGAGACCAGAGCAGAGCTGGTCTGAAGTAAACCCTCCTGAGGTGTGGTTAGTGGGAAGATGGATCCTTGTCACCAGCCCTGAGCCTGAAGGACGTTTGACAGCACTGTGCTGCTCCTCAGTGTAAACTGAGCTGCCAAGTGCTCATCTCGCTCAAGAAACAATGGATTTCAGGCCAAAAGTGCCAGTGTCAGAGTATTTGACAGCCCTCCTCCCCCTGGGCCACAAGCCCAGGCTCCAGTGCTGCCCATTCTGCCCCCCAAGGACAGGGACTCACCCACTCCCTGCTCATTGCTCAGCTCCCCAGCCCCGGGCAGCAAGGAGGAGCCCTGCAGGGCACAGCAGGCTGATGTCCCCAGCCTGGCTGGAGCTTTGGAAGCCTTCCTGCACCTGATGGAGACCTGCAGGCAGCAGAGGGATGAGCAGTGTCCCAGAACAGAGCCAGGCTTTGCAGTGCCCATCCCTGCAGGTGGCAGCTGGAGGTGGCACTGAGTGCTCTGGGCTGGGGACAAGGTGGGCACGGGGCACAGCTGGCACTGCCTGGGCTGGGAGGGCTTTGCCAGCCCCGGGATTTGGGGATTCTGGTCTAGTGGACCCCCCGAGGGTCTGATGCAGCTGAGCTGGACTCTGGTCCTGCTGCATCCAGACTGATGTGACCCTGTGACCATCCCAGCCTGTCCCAGCACGGCCACCAGTCACAGCTGGAGCTGGGCTGTGCTGGAAACCTCACAGGTGCTTTGGGCTGGGGGTCACCTGCACTCTGGGGACATTCCCCATTTTTCTCCATGTGGCTTTAAACATCCTGGGAATTGCAAGTCCTGGCAATTTCTTCTTCACCTCCTCCCAGGCAGCTGCCTCTGTGGATGGTGCTCTCCCTAAAACTTCATTCTGTGGGGAGCACAGGGACAGGGGACACAGGCAAAGGCAGTGGGAGGCAGGAGCGTGGCTGCCAGAGCCCTTCCAGCAGAGCGAGGAATTCCTGCCCCAGCCCCGAGCACCCGCCGGGTCTGCAGGGGGACTCTGCTCTGCAGAGACCTGAGGTGTTTTTCTGCCTGGCACATCAATCCCTGCGGGGAGCTCTGCATCTCCCCGCTGCTTCAGCTAATTAGACACAGGAGTCAGAGAAGGAGGCAGGTTTTCACCCACTCAGCGCCGCTGACATCGCAAACAGGGCTGTGCTTGGCTGTTCTGTACCTGGTTTCTTCCGATGTTCTGATTTGAAGGAGGTGTAAGAGCCATCAAAGAATTACAGAGGAGGAGAGGGAACGGCCTCAGGCTGGGCCAGGGCAGGAATTTCCCCATGGAAAGGGGGCTCAGGCCTTGGGGAGGGGGAGAGGAGAGGAGAGGAGAGGAGAGGAGAGGAGAGGAGAGGATACTTGGAGGTCATCTCCCAGGAGTTCTCCAACTGCTACAGCCCCACATGTGTCCTTGTTGCCTCTGTTGCCACCTCCAGGCTCCTGTGACTCCCAATCCTCTTCCCACCTCTCCCATCCTCCTTTTTCCTCCCTCCCTCCAGCCATCCCTCACCTTGTCCCAGCCCTTCCCTTTTCAGTCAAGCAAACCCAACCCTTCCAGTCAAGCTGGACCAGCCCCACCTCTGGCTCTGGCCCTGGCTGGCTGTGTCCATGGTGTGGCTGAGGTTTTCCTCCTGCTGCAGGAGAGGTGACCTGGGCCCCCAGCACTGGGCATTCCAGGAGGAAAGTGGCTGCCACACTCCTTGGCAAAGACAAGTGCCGTGTTCCAGCATGTTCCCTTCCCCAGCAAAGCAACACTCCATGACTAAACTTTGGAAAACAAGACGTGAGTGAGTTTTTATCTGCACCCAGGAGAAATCAATCCATCATGCCTTCCTGCTCCAGGCCTCTATTAACTCTCTGAGAAATAAATGAGTAGGAAATACAATACAGCATTCCAGGCTAGTTCATTCATTTTTCTTTATTAATTTTTTTTCTCAGCACAAGAGGGAAAAAAGGAACATATGGGGAATGAGCAGGAGCCATTTCTCAGTGCCATGGCCACCTGAAAAGGGTTTAGACCCATAATGCCTCTGAAAAATTCATTCACATTTCCCAAATCACATTAGGCAGGTACAGATTGTTTTCATTTTTACGATTTTTTTTTTTACCCTTCTAAGCTCTATTAAACCAGAATATGCCAAAAATGACAGGGGAGAGAATTGCCTTGAAGTCCCAGATGAGAACTGTTTGTAACTCGCCTAAATGAAAGTATTTATTTTGAAATAAATTGGGGTTGAATTTAGCAGAAAAGGTTATACCAAGACTGAAGCTGTACCAGCACAGACTACAAAAATGAGGCCTGTTTTACTCTCAGCATTGGTTGGAACTGGGAAGAAACTGCACCAAACATTGCAGCACTGGAGGCACAGCAGAGCCTTGGTGAGATCTCCCATCTAAAGCCATGGACAGGAGCCCCTGACCTCTGGGACCTGGCCCTGTCCTGGAGGGTCAGCCCATGAGGAGAGGCTGAGGGGGCTGGGAAGGGGCTGGAGAGTTCCTGAGGGAGCTGGGAAGGGGCTGAGCCTGGAGCAAAGGAGGCTCAGGGGGCCCTTGTGGCTCTGCACAGCTCCTGGCAGGAGGGGACAGCCGGGGGGGTCGGGCTCTGCTCCAGGGAACAGGGACAGGAGGAGAGGGAACGGCCTCAGGCTGGGCCAGGGCAGGCTCAGCTGGGCCAGCAGCAGGAATTTCCCCATGGAAAGGGGGCTCAGGCCTTGGCAGGGGCTGCCCAGGGAGCTTTGCAGTGCCCATCCCTGCAGGTGGCAGCTGGAGGTGGCACTGAGTGCTCTGGGCTGGGGACAAGGTGGGCATGGGGCACAGCTGGCACTGCCTGGGCTGGGGGGGCTTTGCCAGCCCCGGGGTTTGGGATTCTGGGATTCTAATGGAGACACTGGGGTTTGAGAGCACCTGGGCCTCCTGATGGAGTGCAGATCAGACCAGTGCTGCTGCAGAAAGGTCTGGGCAGGGTTTTCTGCCACCCCTGGGGCAACAAAACCCACGGTGACCAAGTGGGAGCTCAGCCCCAGCACCCCTCCCTGAGGGATCCCCGTGTCTGCTGCAGTGGGAACATCCCTGATTTCCCCTGGAGCGTGAAACCACAATTCATGGTGATGAGAGCACTGAGAGGGGCTCCCTTCAATCCATACACAGCTCTCCAAGGTGTGCCAGAGGATGGTGCCAGGCTCTGCTCAGTGCTGCTGGTGACAGAACTTCCTAGGAATTCCCAGCGTGGAACACCTTTGGCTCGGGAACAAGACTTCCTTCAGCTTGGAATGATCACTGACATTTATAACTTGCTCATTTTTTCCCCTTGAGATGTTTTCATTTTATTGAATACAGTTACTAATTTAGATTATTTTTACAATTGCTACCAGTAACTCTGAGTCTGAAGTTTGTCCTCAGCATCTGCTATGAGGAGGTTGAGGGGTCTTGACAGAGCACAGAACAGGTCAGAACAAGACCACAGAGGTGGAAGTTCTTTTTCTGAAATGCATTTCTGCATCTGTAATGTCACTTTGGACAGGTGTCCTGTAATTATTTTACTTAGAGAATGATGCTACATGGAAATTTTCTGACAAAACTTCTGGAATGTGACTGTGCCCTATGTGAAAACAATGCATTAACCAAATCATCCCAAACCATCCAGCATTTTCTCTGCTGTGCCCCTGCTGGAGGTGAGACGGGAACCAAGAGGTGCAATGTTGGGACATCTGTATAAATTTGCTGGGTCCCTTTTCCCTTCTTGTGGAACCTGCCAGGTCGGGCTCGGATTTCGATCATTGCAGTCATTTCTCTCTGAGTTTGATGAGGGCAAACACTCTTGGAAGGAGTTTACAATCAGCCTTTGCCTGGTGGCAGCACCTCAGAGCACACAGAGAGGACAGCCTGGCACCAAAGGCTGTGAGTGTAAATTGAGGTGAGCCAGAGTGAGGACACGGGGCAGCGGCCGGGCTCGGGTCACCGGGGAGCTCTGTCAGTGACGTGAATCCAGCTCAGGATCCTCCTCTGGATCTGCTTGGTCCTCACCCCGTAGATGATAGGGTTGAGCACAGCGGGCACCAGGATGTAGATGTTGCCCATGACGATGTGGACCAGCGGCGCCAGGTCCTTCCCAAACCTGTGCACCACAGACAGCCCGATCAGGGGCACGTAGAAGGCCAGCACCACGCAGATGTGGGCGATGCAGGTGCTGAACACCTTGAGCCGCTCCCTCCAGGCCACGAGGCGCAGGACGGCCTTGAGGATGAGGAGGTAGGAGAGGCAGATGAGGACGGCGTCCAGCCCCATGACCAGCAGGATGGCGGTGAGCCCGTACACCACGCTGGGGGTGGTGTTGGCGCAGGCCAGGTTCATCACGTCCTGGTGCAGGCAGAAGGAGTGGGACAGCACGCGGGAGCCGCAGAAGGGGAGGGGCAGGAGCAGCAGGGGCAGCGGCAGGAAGAAGAGCACTCCCCTGGCCACGGCCAGCAGCCCGATTTTGGCCGTGGCGCCGTTGGTGAGGATGGCGGCGTGCCGCAGCGGGTGGCAGATGGCCACGTAGCGGTCCACGGCCATGGCCAGCAGCACGGTGGACTCGACGGCCGAGAGCGTGTGGATGAGGAACATCTGGAGCAGGCAGGCGGCGAAGCTGATCTCCCTGCTGCCGAGCCAGTAGAAGCAGAGGATGCGCGGCACGGTGGCGGTGGCCAGCGCCAGGTCGATGGCGGCCAGCATGCAGAGGAAGAAGTACATGGGCGCGTGCAGGCTGGGCTCGGCGCGCACCGCCAGCAGCACGGCGCCGTTGGCCAGCACCGCCAGCACGTAGGCCGAGCACAGCGGGATGGCCATCCAGGACTGCGCCGCCTCCAGCCCCGGGAGGCTGGCCAGGATGAAGGACGGGCTGAGCTCGGAGCTGTTGGAGAAGGCATGGCCCTCAGGGCCGGGGCCGCTCATGCTATGCCCGGGCACTTCCTGCTGCAAGGGAAACGCAAACGGGACTTTTTACAAGCCCTTTCCCATGGCTCGGGATCCCACAGGGCCATTCCTGGGATTCTCAGAGCTGCCACACTGATGCAGAGAGCTCCTCTCTGGGTTTTTTACCCCGTTATGGCTCTATGTGACAACATATGCGGTGACAAAATGCTGACATTTGAGTTCGAACAGGAATTGCCTGAATTCTCTAAAAGGCAGAACACCGTAAAAATCAACCTTTTGAATAATAAACCCATCAGCTGAACTTGTTTGCTTTTCTTTTTAAAGGACAAAATTAAAAATAATAACAAAAAAACCGGCAGATTTTTAGTGCTTTCTGTGATACTTCGGTGCTGCTTGATTTTTTCCATATGTGCCGTGGTGCCCTGTCAGAAATGTGCTCAGTGAGGCTGAAGCTGGCAGTGCTGCCTCCCACGACCCAGCCCTCCTCAGAACAGCTCACAGGCACAGGCAGACATGGATCGTTCAAATTTTTTTTTGCACATACAAATTGGATTTTCATCCTATGAAAAACACATATGGAAAAAACAGAATATCTGTAGGAAAAAATAATCAGATTATTCACCTTATTCTGTTTCTTAGACTTTCCAGGAGTGCTGTGATCCAAGGATAATGGCCTGAAGATACATGAAAGGCTTTGCTTTAGGTACCCTTCTATTTTCAGGCACCAGTACCTGTGCTGGAATAAACCCACCATCCCTCCTGCCCTGGATGGCCAGCACAAGGTCAAGCTCAACCTGAGCTTTCTGGTTATTCCCTTCGTGCCCAATCTGTGCAAATCAGTGATGCAAAGTGGCTTTATGGCAAGCTCTGCAGGTTATTAATGGAGTTATTTTATAAGTAATGTTGGATTGTGAAACATGGGGGTTTTTACTGCACATCTGTGCTGAAGGCCTAAAATAGCATCAGGCTTTATTCTCCTGATGTGGGGCTTTTCCATCTCGGATGTATAACAAGCAGGACTCACATTGTAGCTTTTTATACCCGATTTACACACAGTGTGGGAGGACTGTTGCTGTCACTGTGCCCAAAATCTATTCCAGGGATGACGTTGTCAGCCAAGCACTGGAATTAAGACACAAATGGAAGGAACAAGGAGCCTCAGTAATCACCAACAAGTACTGAGGCACCTCAGCTGCCAGCCCTGATGGAATTACCTGAGTCCCACTGGAAAATTTCTGCCCTCCTGATCATTTTCCTGAGGGAATGGGGCTGTGAGACAGGCACTGAAACAACCCCTGATGCTTCAGTTCATCTCTAATTCTCTGGCACTGATAAACATAGGCAGGTTTTCATAAGTGGCTCAGGATTTGGGATTGCTGGTGGGCAGAGTGGGGGCCTGGATTTCTGCAGACATGGAAACTGGATCCATGTCTTTGAAACACCACTAGATGCAGATTGATTTTCCTAGGGGGACCCAAGCAGCACCCCCAGCAGTAAATCACAGAATCACTGAGGTTGGAAATCCAGGATCATTGAGTCCAACCTTTGGCCAATCCCCACCTCGACAAAGAACCATGGAATGGGTTGGGTTGGGAGGAACCTTAAATCCCACCCAGAGCCACCCCTGCCATGGCAGGGACACCTCCCACTGTCCCAGGCTGCTCCAGCCCCAGTGTCCAGCCTGGCCTTGGGCACTGCCAGGGATCCAGGGGCAGCCCCAGCTGCTCTGGGCACCCTGTGCCAGGGCCTGCCCACCCTGCCAGGGAACAATTCCTCATTGCCAAGATCCCATCCAGCCCTGCCCTCTGGCACTGGGAGCCATTCCCTGGGTCCTGTCCCTGCAGGCCTTGTCCCCAGTCCCTCTGCAGCTCTCCTGGAGCCCCTTCAGGCCCTGCCAGGGGCTCTGAGCTCTCCCTGGAGCCCTTCCCTCTTCTCCAGGCTGAACGACCCCAGCTCTCCCATCTTCCTTCTCCTTCTTTCTCCTTCTCTGCCTTCTGCCTCTTTCCCTTTCCCTTCCTCTCCCCTCCAACCTTTTTCTCTCCCTCTTTCTTTCCCCTTCCACCCTGCTCTCCAGCTGTGCTGACAGATGTGCTGATAAATCCCCCAGACTTTGCCCTCCAACTCCCCCACAAACATTTTCTTACTGTGGCAGAGGCTCCTCGGGCCTTTGCTTCGGAGCCGTTTTGGAGAAGAGCTGCAGCCAGGAAACACGGACATCCAGGGAGGAACTCTGGAAGTTTTCAGAATGGGAGCAGACTCAGAATCTTCTCAGAATTCTCAGTCATCAATTTCAGAATCCCGTGTGAGGATGCTGCCAGCCAGGCATCTCCACAGCAAAGCTCTTTTCTCCTGGCCGTTGTTCTCTCCTGTTAATTTTTCCTGCAAGCTCCAGTTTAGATCAGAGGTATTTGAGCAGAGCTCTCCCCTTCCCCAGTGCCAGTGGGAGCTGCTCCCCAGGCTGAGCTCCTGGGGGCTGTTGGTGCCTCACCCTGGGCAAGGGACCCGGGGCACAGCGAGATAATGAGCACAACACGGAGCAAGCAGTGGCCTGGGAGTCCTCCCCTCAGGAATCTTCCCTGCCCTCTTTCTGCTTTTTTATGGAGCTGTTTCCGCATTATTTTTTTCTCTCAATTTTTTTCTCTCCAGCTACTGCACATGTGGAGCAGAATAGAAAGTCTGATCTGGGCTGGTGAAGTGCTCAGAGTCAGGCAAAACCGGGACAGTGCAGGGCTGGGATCCTGTCCTGGTGCCTTTGCTGCTTCATCCCTCCCAGGTAAACACTGCTGCTTCTTATTCTCCACCAAAATGTGGTTTGAGACCAACAGAACTGCAGCTCTGCCATTTGGATGAATGAGATATTTACAGCTGGATGTGGCTCTCAGTGCTCTGGTGTGAGTGACAAGGGGGGGGGATGGTCACAGGTCTGGGAGGGCTTTTCCAACCCTAGTGGTTCTGTGATTCTGTTCTATGATTTTGGGACATTTTATTCTGTCTGTGGGAGCCAGGAGAACCATGAAACCCTTCTGCCTGCCTGGCTCAGACCCAGCCTGCAGCAGAGCAAGGAGGTGCTGGGACGTGCTGTCATCTCCCACCTGTGGATGTCCCTGGGGATCTCCTCCCTCCCGTGAGGGCACAGCAGAGCTCAGAGGGAAGGCAGCAGCACCTGAGCCCGAGTGTTAGGCAGTTTAGCCATTCCTACAAAGTTTTTAACTCCCCTTTTTTTTTTTGCAGGAGAACTTCCAGCCCCACCAGACCCCCAAGCCCATCCAGAGACACACCTGGCTCTTCCAGTCCTGCTCATCTGCAGCACACCCTGAAGATTTTAGGCAACTCCAACCTAATCTTTCTGCATCATATAGACAGAAAAGAAGGCTTCCTCAAATCTCATGACCTTTCACAATGAATAGATGGATTTTATTGCAGATGCTGCACATAATGACACTCAATGCAGAAGGGTGACTGGGACATTAATTAGACTTGGCAAGCTGGTAAGGCTCAAAGACTTCCAAAAGAGATGCACAAACAACTGTTTTCTCACTGGGGAAGGACACGGCACTCAGGACAAATGGATGATGGCTGAGCATGTTTTTCAAGGGCTGAGAGTGCTCTGGGCCCCTCAGCAGGGCCTAGTGAGAAATGCTCTGTGCAGGAAGGGAGGAAAGCACCATGCCAGGACATAATGTGAAAGCTCACAGCTCGGGGTTGGGGGACAGCACCCCAGTGGATCTGCAGCTCTTTCCTCTGGCAGTGACCTGAATGGATGGAGCACCAAGAGAGCAGTCCACCAGCTCTGACTGGGAAACAGGCCAAGAGCTCTGACCAAGGAAACAGTCCCAGAGGTCCTACAGAGAACCCAGTCCCAGAGGTCTGACAGAGAGCCCAGTCCCAGAGGTCTGACAGAGAGCCCAGTCCCAGAGGTCTGACAGAGAGCCCAGTCCCAGAGGTCCTACAGAGAACCCAGTCCCAGAGGTCCTACAGAGAGCCCAGTCCATCAGCACTTCCTGGCAGAACTGGTGGAGGAAACTACCAGTGAGAGCCACGCTTCCTGCAGAGGGCCCTGAGCAAAGCCTCCCGGATGTGGGTGGATTTTATGCTGTAGATAACGGGGTTGAGAGCAGGGGGAATGATGAGGTAGGTGTAGGCCACCAGGGTGTTAACGAGGGGAGGAACGTTCTTCCCAAAGCGGTGGATCATGGACAGCCCGATCATGGGGATGAAGAACACGAGGACAGCACAGATGTGGGAGACACAGGTGTTCAAAGCCTTCAGACACTCCTCCTTGGTGGTGAGGCTGACGACGGTCCTGATGATGAGGATATAGGACAGCACGATGAAGACAAAGTCCATCCCCACCGTGGATAAGAGAATGATCATCCCGTAGAAGACATTGACCTTTATATCTGCACAGGCCAGGTTCATGATGTCGGGGTGGAAGCAGAAGGAGTGGGACAGCTCCGTCCTGCCGCAGTAGGTCAGTCTCTTGAGCAGGAAGGGGATGGGGAGCAGCGAGACCATGCCCCTCAGCACAATGGCCAGGCCTATCTTTAGGACAGTGCTCTTGGTCAGGATGGCCGGGTGCCTCAGGGGGTGGGAGATGGCAATGAAGCGGTCGAAGGCCATGGCCAGGAGCACGGAGGACTCGATGAAGGACAGGATGTGGATGAAATACATCTGGGCGAGGCAGGCGTCGAAGCCAATCCTGCGCACGTCGAACCAGAAGAGGCCCAGGGTGGTGGGCAGGGTGCAGAGGGCCAAGCCCAGGTCAGTGACAGCCAGCATGGACAGGAAATAGTACATGGGCTCGTGAAGGCTGGGGGTCCTCCTGATGATGAACAGGATCACGCAGTTCCCCAAGAGAGCAGTGAGGTAGAGGGCACAGAAAGGGATGGAGATCCAGGGGTGAAGGGCTTCCAGGCCCGGGATGCCCATCATGAGGAAAGCTGAAGGCTGATAGAAGGAGCCGTTAAATTCCCACGGGGTGTGTGAGTCATGCTCCATCCCAGCTCAGCTCTCACATGGCCTAGACCTAAAACAAACCAACAACACAAACTCCACACAGCTGGACTCTGCGCTGAGCAAAGGAGCTGCACATCCCTCCACCTCCCCACCAGCCTCTCAGGGATCCTGTGCTGTTTGGGAACACTGCCACACACGGCTACACTCCTGCTCACCCACTAAATCCCAAACTGAAGGAAAAGGACGGACAGTTTTTGTTTAAAAAGAGGGGGGGAAAAAAGAAATACTTGAAATACTAAAGAACAAAAAGGAAAACATTCCACTATTTCACAGTCATCCCCAAATGCCAGGGTTTGAGATGCTCTGTGGAGAGAGCAAACGCCTTTTCCATGCTCATCCCAACCACGACCAAGCTGCTAAGCCAAGGCTGCTTTCTTATGCCAACTGGAGATCAAAAGGTGTGAAAAATGGTGAAAGTTCAACCCTGACGCTGCTTATTTAGGAAATCAACACTGGAAACAAATGCAAAATTTGTTGGCACTGTCACTGTCACGGGCTGCCCAGAGGAGCTGTGGCTACCCCATCCCTGCAAGAGTGTAATGCCAGATTGGAGCAGCCTGGGCCAGTGGAAGGTGTCCCTGCCCGTGGAGCTGTGGGAACAGGATGGTCTTTAAGGCCCCTCCCTGCCTGAACCAGTCTGGGATTCCACAGTTTCCATCAGAACAGAGAATCAGCCGCTCAGACCCTCCTGCCCTCAGCTCAGAAGATGGTTCCCAGGGCAAGGTGGATTTTCAGGGGTACTCACACCCAAGCCCTGCTCTTTTCACAGCCTCCCTGCCAGGTGCAGGGGAATAAAAGAGCAAAACCCCACAGGGCCACAGGCTCTGTGCAGTGCCTGGGACACTGCTGAGAACAGGCAAGCACCAGGCAGAGCACCAGGCAGAGCACCAGGCAGAGCACAAGATGTTCCAGGTCCAGAGCCCTGGGGAGCACCCTGGGAGAGTCTCTGGGGATGAACGGAGGGGAGGGGGCACACCCAGGGGGACATGGGGGTGTTTTACACCGGGGTCCAGAGGAGAGGGGAGGAAACCCGTGGCAGAGATCCAGCAGGATGTCAGGGAGACACCTGGGCTGGAGAACGCCTGGAATAAGAGACCCAGGGAAGGGGCTCGTTCAGCCCCGAGAAGAGAAGGTTTGCAGGGATCCTCCTCCAAGGAGGCTGGACTGGGATCATCCCAGCAGAGCATGGAAGAAGGATGGGAGGCAGCAGGGGGAAGATGAAACGAGGGAGGTTTAGACGGAATGAAATGAGAAATGTTTCCCCATCAAGCACTGGAGCAGGTTGCCCAGAGGCTGCCCATCTCCATCCACAGAAGTTTTCAAGATCCAACTGGACAAAGCCATGAGAAGTCCCAGCTGGCCCTGCATGAGGCAGATGTTGGATCAGAGATGTTCAGAAGTCTCTCCAACAGGAATTATCCAATGAACCTCCGAGCCCTGGAACATCCTGCATTTCCTGCGACAATGCTGGAGAGGCTGACAGGGTCCCTGAGCCCCTCAGTGACAGAGTGACCCGCTGGGTGGGCAGGGGAAAGCAGCAAATGGGCAAGACAAACTAATTAAAGCAAAAAAATATTTGTGACTTCAGTCTTCCTGCACCTTCCACAGGATACAGAACTCAGGCCACAGTGTGCCTGGATTATGAGCCAGAGGGTTTGCTGTAACACAGCTCATCTTTGAATAACAGACAATTCTTCCATGACGTATTTATTAGGGTCCTAATACGATTTTCTTCATTAGATTCTCAGTTTGAGAGTCTAATGTGACAATAAATCCTGAAGCTTAGCAAGGACAAACATCTTCCTGCTCCAGGGCGAAAGCAGCACATAACTGATGGGGCCTGGGGAAAACCCAAACCATTTGGTTTTCTCCAGGCAGGGCAGGGCCACGTGTTGGCATCAGAAGCCCCCAGCCCTGCAGCCCCCCCATGCCAGGTGCTGAAGGGACAATGCCAGCCCCTCCTCAGGAGAGCCTGGGCAGCACGGGGGGCTTGGGTGTGGGTGGGCAGCTGCTGCACCCCCCGATGGCTCCACTGAGCCTGGTGGTACCACAGGAGGCTGCCCACAAGTGCCTCTGGTCCTCACTGCTGGCTCAGAGCTCCCCAAAAGAAGAGTTCCCCCTTTTTGGCAATGCAGCAGCATCTGGAGGGTGGCAGGCCCTGGCACAGGGTGCCCAGAGCAGCTGGGGCTGCCCCTGGATCCCTGGCAGTGCCCAAGGCCAGGCTGGACACTGGGGCTGGAGCAGCCTGGGACAGTGGAAGGTGTCCCTGCCATGGCAGGGGTAGGATGGGATGAGCTTTAAGGTCCCTTTCTGCCCAGACCATTCCACAATTCTGCGACCTGAGCAGTGAATTAACTCTGCTGACTCCTGCAACTCAGTCACATCTGGGGCCTGGGTTAAAAACATAAAAAATCTGAGTGTGTGCAGGCCTGTGTCCCCGAGCACAGCTTCTGGCAGGCATCCAGAACTCTCAAAGACACTGAGATTCAACAGTTCTCCAGGAATATGGAGGAGGAAAACCAGACTGTTAGAGCACCAAGGAAAGAAGGGACTGGTGAGAACTCTGAGACTCCTGGGTCTGTAGGAGATGCTCACCTTTTCAGAAAACCTTCCCTCAAACCTGACTTTGTCCAACACCAGCAACTCCCACCACAGAGTAGAAGTCACTCAGAAACAGGATTTACTCACTCTGCTCCCCCCTGAGCTGCTCTGGTTTGTTATGTGCCCCAGCACCTTACAGATACAGACTCCACTCCCAGCTGGTTTTACCCCTCCATGTCCATGTGTGTGTCTGTAAGGGATTTGTATAAATATACACACATATAATGTGTGAAATGTATAAACAACCAGGCAGGCATGTTCATGTGCATTTCTGTGTGTGTAGGTAACACAGCTCAACTTGCAGCAGGCACGTGTCTGTCACAGAACCACAGAGCCACAACACCAGGGCAGAAAAGATCTCCTGGCTGGCTATCATGGGATGGCAACTGCCCCTTCCTTGCGCAGCCAGGCCCTGAGGAGGAAGCACACCTCCCATTCCTGGAGCATACCGAGCTAAAGAGTGGTGGAGCCCTGGAGGTGGCTGCTGAGCCATTCAGCCACGCACAGGGTGTCTCCTGCCCAGTGCCCGAGGTGCTCCTGCTCCCCAGGAGCAGCCCAGCCTGCTGGGAGGAGAGGCCAGGCACCAGGGCAGAACCCTCACAGAGGACACGGTGTCGTCCCTCCTCATGCCTTTAGAGCCACCTCTGGACTTTTTGCCCCTCTCTGATGCTCACCAGTAACTCAAAATGCTGGTGTTTTAAGGTGTTTTAAGGGTCCTTGTCAGCGAGGGCAGCTTTGGGAGCTGGGGCTGGGTGAGGCTCAGACCTCTCCTTCTTCCCAAAGAGGAGACCTTGCTGTTTTCACAGCGGCATCGCTGCCTACCCAAGCAACCAAGAGAGGGCTCAGCGAAGGGAGCGGGATCAGTGCTGGAGTTTGGAAAACCAAAAACCAACAGATCAGCAGAGGGACTCTCTCACCAGAGAGCCTCACTGCCTGGTGACACTGGAGGCCAGGACGGGGACCATGGCCAGGGCCATTCCCACGGCTGAGACAGAGTGGGAGAGCAGCTGGATCTCACACCAAGCCACAGCCCATCGACACCACTGATGGCTCCCCCGAGATGCCAACGGCCCCTTCCCTCTGCACATCCCACCCATGGCCACCACAGAGCCACAGGGACCACCCGAGTGGCACTGGGGCCACGGGGACCGCCCATGTCACTGTCCCACCAGAGGGGTGCACAGAGCAGCACTGGGCACAGCTGCCACCTGTATCACTGTCCCACCAGCGGGGTACACAGCTCCCACCCGTGTCACTGTCCCACCAGAGGGGTGCACAGAGCAGCACTGGGCACAGCTGCCACCTGTATCACTGTCCCACCAGCGGGGTACACAGCTCCCACCCGTGTCACTGTCCCACCAGAGGGGTGCACAGAGCAGCACTGGGCACAGCTGCCACCTGTATCACTGTCCCACCAGCGGGGTACACAGCTCCCACCCGTGTCACTGTCCCACCAGAGGGGTGCACAGAGCAGCACTGGGCACAGCTGCCACCTGTATCACTGTCCCACCAGCGGGGTACACAGCTCCCACCCGTGTCACTGTCCCACCAGAGGGGTGCACAGAGCAGCACTGGGCACAGCTGCCACCTGTATCACTGTCCCACCAGCGGGGTACACAGCTCCCACCCGTGTCACTGTCCCACCAGAGGGGTGCACAGAGCAGCACTGGGCACAGCTGCCACCTGTATCACTGTCCCACCAGCGGGGTACACAGCTCCCACCCGTGTCACTGTCCCACCAGAGGGGTGCACAGCTCCCACCCGTGTCACTGTCCCACCAGAGGGGCTCAGGGAGCTGCCTGCACTTACCGTGGGTGCTCGGGGTTCTCGGGCCAGCGCAGGCTCAGCCGTGTCAAGGAGCAGCAGGAGATCCCGTGCCCATGTCTGTGCCCGTGTCCGTGTGTCCGTGCCCGTGTCCGTGTGTCCGTGCCCCTGTCCGTGTGTCCGTGCCCGTGTCCGCAGGGCAGCCCTTTTAACGCTGACCCTGCCCAATCACCCGAGCCGCGAGCCCCGGCTCCCGTGCGCAAACAGCGGGAGGAGTGTGTGCAGTAAATGAGCGTTTCCATTTATGCTGCTCTCCCAGCAGGCAGGATTTTCTCCTGATAGTTTATTGGTGACATGTTTATGGCTCACGGTGATTTATGGCTGGCAGGGCTGCAGCCACAGCGCTGGCAATACACATAATTTTTATTGGGAGGGTAAATCTGTAGTGGAAGTCATAAATTTTGCAAGAGGAGCACTTGCAGCATCGCTCCGAGGGAATGACAGAGGGGAAGTTCTGGCTGTCTCCCCTTGACCGGTGAGACACCAAATGTTTAATTAAAATCATAGTATATTGCACAATAAAAACAAACTGGATGTCACAAAGGCAAACACGGCCCCAGGTGTCCCCTCGGGCGGCCCAGGAGCCGTCTGTGTCAAGATGTCTTATGGCAATACATTTATCTTTGCCCCCTCAGCTGTGGGGTGGAAACTGAATTTAACCACTATTTCTGTGCCTGAACCAGGCCAGGGAGAGCAAATGGGTTTGTCTCACATGAGGTGTCTGTAGAAAATGTGGCCTCTGGCCCTAAAATACACTTTTGCAGCTGTAAACCCATCTGTGCTGGGGCACTGCCCTCCATGGACACCAGGAAATTCACAGAATCCCACGGGTGGGATCATTCAGACTGGAGAAGTGTCCAAGTGTCCAAGACTACTGAATCCAGCCTGTGCCTTAACCCCACCTTGTCCCCAGCCCAGGGCACCGAGTGCCACATCCAGGCTGCCCTTGGACACCTCCAGGGATGGAGTCTTGTAAAGGTTTTCACATGGGAGGACAGGAGGAGAGGGAACGGCCTCAGGCTGGGCCCGGGCAGGCTCAGCTGGGCCAGCAGCAGGAATTTCCCCATGGAAAGGGGGCTCAGGCCTTAGCAGGGGCTGCCCAGGGAGCTTTGCAGTGCCCATCCCTGCAGGTGGCAGCTGGAGGTGGCACTGAGTGCTCTGGGCTGGGGACAAGGTGGGCATGGGGCACAGCTGGCACTGCCTGGGCTGGGAGGGCTTTGCCAGCTCCGGGATTTGGGGATTCTGGGGTTCCATGGGCAAGCCTCCACCCCTTTCCCTTCCCACACTCCTCTCAGCACTGGCCCCCTGCCCTGCAGAGTCAGTTTGTGGGGATGGCTCAGCCTCGAATCACAAACGCTGCCAGCACAGACTGCCGGTGCCAAGGGGAGGCTGTGCCCACCCAGCCGGGCTCCTGGGAAAGCTCTGGCTATTTTCCTAAAGAGGGAAAACAGAAGAAAGCTGCTCACACCCTCCCCACACACAGCAGTACCCACGGGTCTGGGAAAGGGAGTTAAGCAGAAAACCAGCAGGAGTGGCTTGGTGGGGGCACAGTAGGGAGACATCCCTGTGGGAAGCTTGTTGTGGGCAACTCCTGAGGCACAAATCAGAGGAGTTGTAGGATTTGGAGCATATTGGGTAAGATGAAACAACCTCACACTGTGCAATAGGGTGATTAAAGCAAGCTGTGGCTGCCCCATCCCTGGAAGGGTTCAAGGCCAGGCTGGAGCATCCTGCTCTAGTGAAAGGTGTTCCTGCCCATGGCAGGGGCTGAAATGGGATGGGCTTTAGGGTTCCTCTCCAACCAAACCACCCTGGAGATCTATTCTATTGAGTAAACGAAAGAATCCTCATCTTGCCATGCTGCCACGAAGAGTGGCTATTAATGGCCATTTAGGAAGGTCATTTTGAGCTTATCATTCTCCTGGCACATGTCCCAGCATCTGGCAATCAATTCAGAGGTTTCCTGAGCGGGAGCGGCACCTCAGCCACCGTGTTTCATAGAAAACAAAAGATCTCTCACCTGTGGACTTGTCTGATCATTTTGCACATCCTTTGGGATCCCACACATCCAGCAGTGATGAGATCTACAATCCCACTATAAGATTATTTTAAAAACTACTTTTTTACTTGATCAAAATCATAGAAAGGTTTGTGCTGGCAGTGACCTCAAATACCAATTCATGAATATTCTTTAATATATTTTTAATATGCTGACATTTTCAGGGCGTGTTCTCGCCTTCCTGGTTCACAGAGTGTGAGTGAAGCTGAATAATGATTCCATATGAATCATCTCCTCCCTGTTTTTATCTTACAGACCTTTCCCATATTCCTTTATTGTCTCTGCTCAGGGCTGAAAATTCCTTTTCTGACAATCGATTTCTACAGGAGCTTCCTTAGAGTGGTCAGGCTGAGAGACTGAAATGTTGTAGGTTCCTTCCAACCAAATCTTGCCCTTCCCTTTCCCCTTTCCTCTTTCCCTTTCCCCTTCTGTTTTCCCACTCTGCACAGCTCCTGGCAGGAGGGGACAGCCGGGGGGGTCGGGCTCTGCTCCAGGGAACAGGGACAGGAGGAGAGGGAACGGCCTCAGGCTGGGCCAGGGCAGGCTCAGCTGGGCCAGCAGCAGGAATTTCCCCATGGAAAGGGGGCTCAGGCCTTGGCAGGGGCTGCCCAGGGAGCTTTGCAGTGCCCATCCCTGCAGGTGGCAGCTGGAGGTGGCACTGAGTGCTCTGGGCTGGGGACAAGGTGGGCACGGGGCACAGCTGGCACTGCCTGGGCTGGGGGGGCTTTGCCAGCCCCGGGATTTGGGGATTCTGGGATTCATCATCTTATGAACAACATCTTATGACCTTAACACTGACCATGGAAGGAATCACAGAGGGAGATGCCCCCACTCCTTTTCAGTCCTGCAGAGGCGAGGGCAGGGGGCAGTTCCAGGAGGGAAATGGTGACTTTAGCTGGAATCAGACCCCCGGTAAAGCCAAGGGCAATCAGCCAATTTCCTGTGCTGCTATGAGTGACACACGGGGGCCCATGGCCCCCAGAGCCCTCCTGCCGAGTGAATGAGCTCTTCAGGGGCAAACATTGACACAGTTAATGCCTGGCTTGGTCCATCAGGGAAATAACCAACGGGGGCTCAGGGAACACGGAGGGCACAGGGAGTGGGGCTGTGCAGGCAGCAGACTCCACTTTTAGTGCACGGGATGGAAAATCAAACAGTCCCAGAGACATCTGCAAACAGTGGGGTTTGCTTGCCCATGTTGAACAGAGAGGGCAGAGAGGTTCAGAGGCACAGCCCGGCTGTCCCTGGCTGAAAACAGAGCAGGCACGGCCCAAACCTCTGCCAGCTGAGAGCTGCAAATGAAAGAGGTCTAAAGCTCTCAGACAGAGTCCAGAGGAGGGGGACGAGGATGGGGAAGGGTCTGGAGGGGCCCCCCGAGGTCCCTTGGTCCGTTCAGCTGGAGCAGCCTGAGCTCAGAGCTCCCCGGGGCTGCAGCTCCTCCCCAGGGGCAGCGCAGGGACAGCTCCGAGCTCTGCTCTGGGACAGGGACAGCACCCAGGGACAGCTGGGGCTGGGCCAGGCCAGCTCAGGCTGCAGAGCAGGGAAAGGTTCTTCCCCAGAGGGTGCTGGCACTGCCCAGGCTGCCCAGGGAATGGGCACTGAGGCTGCCAGAGCTCCAGGAGCCTTTGGCCAGCGCTGCCAGGGATGCCCAGGCTGGCATGGTTGGGGTCTGGGCAGGGCAGGGGGGCACTGGGGGATCCCTGGGGGTCCCCACAGCTCAGGGCATTCTGGGATTCTCTAATTCTAAATAACAGCTGGGATAGAACAAATTTACCCTGATGGGGAGGAATGCAGGCAAAGCTGTGCGACTCCTGCTGCGGGGTGGTCCCAGGCCAGCAGTGCCCAGCCCCAGCAGCAGCTGGGCACTCTTGAACAAACAGGAATCCTTCCTGAGGGGAACGTTCCTCCCAGCCCTCCTCCAGCCCCCATCCACAGCACAGCTCCACCAGCAGGGACTGGCAGGGGAGAGGGCACAGCATCACCTGTGGAGACACCACTGCTCTGCCAAAGCATCCAAAAAGTGTCACTGCAAAGCCCACTGTGGTTTCTGGAGCATTCCCAGGGGCCCAGAATGGGCCAGATGGATGCCAGGGACAGGGACAGCTACGGTCTGCTCTGCAGGAGGATTTCCTTCCTAGGAAGGATTGATTTCAGGGTTTCCAGGTTGCCTGGCCACGTCTGGATCAAGGAGGCAGAGTTGAGGGGTGTGAGTGGTGCATGAATTTCACATTTTTCTTCACCCTGTTTCACAAAGTTTAAAGATACCAAAATTCCAGAATACAGAATCATTGACTAGAATCTATATAGCTCTATATAGAATTCTATCTATATAGAATATAGAATCATTGAGTCCCAGGCCAGTTTGGGTTGGGAGGGACCTTAAAGCTCGCCCTGTTCCACCCCCTTCCACCAGACCAGCTTGCTCCAAGGCCTTTCCAGCCTGGCTTGGAACACTTCCAGGGATGTAATTCTGAAAAGGTTTAGAAGAGTCCACGTTTTGATCTCCTCAACAGATCTTATGTTCTGCAGTTTGAAGTAGTTTCATTCTCATAAGGCCAAATGTGTCCATTCTCCTTTATCACTCTGTTTTAATGGGATTTTTGGAAAATATTGCAGCAGGCATCTCACTAACAACGCAAGGAAATGAGGGCAGAGCTGTGAGGAGAGGCACTAACAACATTAAGCTGCAATTCTGCAATGATTTCTTCAAAATAAATCACTGGGATGTCATCAAACTGGTCAAAATTCAATCTGGCAAAACATTATCAGATGATCCTGCTTCCAGAAGGGACGGGAGGAAGATCCAGGGGAATTTATAACCAGTACATGAGCAGCTGTGATGCCGAGTGACCTCAGAGCCCGTGCTGCTCCTGGAGAGGTGGTTTTGTGCTGCTCTCACAAAGCAGCTGCACCTCTCGGGGGGCCCTTGTGGCTCTGCACAGCTCCTGGCAGGAGGGGACAGCCGGGGGGGTCGGGCTCTGCTCCAGGGAACAGGGACAGGAGGAGAGGGAACGGCCTCAGGCTGAGCCAGGGCAGGCTCAGCTGGGCCAGCAGCAGGAATTTCCCCATGGAAAGGATTGTCCAGCCCTGGAACTGCTGCCCAGAGCAAAAGCTGAGGGTTTGCTTCTGCATGGCCTAAAAAGCTATAAACACTTCCCATGGTCCCTCCCCAGGGAAACTGGAGATGAAGTGTTTGGGATCTGGGATGGGGGTTTGGGGCTGGGGTTTGGTTTGAAGTTTCCTTGTTTGAGCTGACAGAGCAGCTCAGCTCACCCTAGAGCAGATGAGCTCCACGGCTTCAGGGGCCACATCAAGCCATCCCCTCCTGCCATGGGCCCTTGATCTTCACAGGCAGCCCCAAATGTGGGACACCCAGATCTGGGGAAGCTCAGAAGGTGCATTTCAGGAGGTTTCTCTCATCATTTGAAAAGCCCCACATCCCTTTACCTGGATGGTTCACCCCACGTCGTGTACATGAGCCATCCAGGGCCTGCTGGGCTCTCAGGCTGAGGTCAGGGTGTGGAACCTGCTCACCCAGAGCCAAGGGCTGCTCTGCTGGCTGTGGGGATAGGGGGGCGTGCACAGAGGACTTTGTGTGCTCACACTAGGTCAGGGCACCAGTCCATGCCCAATTGCCAGCTGCAGCAACCCTTCCCAAGGAACGTGTGACCACCCTCAGGATCACTCCATCCACCTTGGGTCACAGGGAAGGGCCCTGGAGTTTCACAGGATGGTGAAATCCCAAAATACACAAACAGAGCAGTTCGGTGGCTGATCCTAAAACAATAAAAAGGACAAATATCTCAGTGGAATGCATCAGAGTATCCCAGATCAGATTCTGTGTCAGAGTCAGTCTCATTGACTCCTTTAACCCCTTAGGACTTGGTTATTTTTTTGTCTTCCAGAGCAGATGAAGTTGTACTGGTAAGGAAGTTGTGCTGCTGCAGAGACACTTCTCCCTCCCTGGGAAGAAAAACTCTTTCAAATCCATCACCACAAGCCCAGCTGAATCTCTGGTGGGGCTGTGTGGGGTCAGCTGATACCAAAGGAATGTCAGACATGGGACTAAAATGTGAGATTGGTACAAAACACAAATGTTGATCAGAATAAGAATGAAGGGAGGCAGTGTCATTTATTCATCATCATAACGAGGTTTGTGCTGGGAGGGACCCTAAATCCCACCCAGAGCCACCCCTGCCATGGCAGGGACACCTTCCCCTGTCCCAGGCTGCTCCAGCCCCAGTGTCCAGCCTGGCCTTGGGCACTGCCAGGGATCCAGGGGCAGCCCCAGCTGCTCTGGGCACCCTGTGCCAGGGCCTGCCCACCCTGCCAGGGAACAATTCCTCATTGCCAAGATCCCATCCAGCCCTGCCCTCTGGCACTGGCAGCCATTCCCTGTGTCCTGTCCCTCCAGGCCTTGTCCCCAGTCCCTCTGCAGCTCTCCTGGAGCCCCTTCAGGCCCTCCCAGGGGCTCTGAGCTCTCCCTGGAGCTTCTCCTCTCCAGGTGAGCACCCCCAGCTCTCCCAGCCTGGCTCCAGAGCAGAATCTTCTCATCTCTGTGAGCATCCTGGAGCTCCTGAACTAACCCCTGTGTGCTGTGCTGCAGTGAAGGGGATGTTGACAGCTCACACTGTTTGCTGGCAAAATGGAATTTTGGGATGGCAAATACAGTGTGCAGGTCCAGGGCTGAGGAAATGCAGGTGGGGAAAGGCAGCGACAGCTGGAAGGCACTTGTAGAAAAATTGGTGTGTCCATTATTGCTGTGGGCGCTGCTGTGGAAAGTCAAACAGAGCAGAGCAAACAGCAGTGCTGGGAAGGCTCGTGGGGCTGTCAATGATTAAAGGGAGGCAGCGAGTGCTGTGAGCTGGGAACAGCTGGGGAAGAGCCGGGTTTGGGGGCAGCTGCCAGGGTGGGAGGGAGGGAGAGCCCAGGGCATGAGCCCTGTCCTGGGCCATCCCCCAGTGAGGGCAGCAGGGCCAGCAGGGCACTCTGCCTCTCTTCTCTGCTCTCATCAGACCCCATCTGGAGAGAGTCCAGCTCTGGGCCCCCAAAACAGGGACCTGGAGCTGCTGGGGAGAGTCCAGAGGAGCCACGGGGCTGCTCCAGGGCTGGAGCCCCTCTGGAGCCAGGCTGGCAGAGCTGGGGGTGCTCACCTGGAGAGGAGAAGCTCCAGGGAGAGCTCAGAGCCCCTGGCAGGGCCTGAAGGGGCTCCAGGAGAGCTGCAGAGGGACTGGGGACAAGACCTGCAGGGACAGGACCCAGGGAATGGCTCCCAGTGCCAGAGGGCAGGGCTGGATGGGATCTTGGCAATGAGGAATTGTTCCCTGGCAGGGTGGGCAGGCCCTGGCACAGGGTGCCCAGAGCAGCTGGGGCTGCCCCTGGATCCCTGGCAGTGCCCAAGGCCAGGCTGGACACTGGGGCTGGAGCAGCCTGGGACAGTGGGAGGTGTCCCTGCCATGGCAGGAGTGGCCCTGGGTGGGATTTAGGGTCCCTCCCAGCACAAACCAGTCTGGGATTCTGTGGTTTCCCTTTCTCTTTCTCCTCCTTGTCCAGTCAGCCACTGGGATAAGGAGCAGGCTGGGCTGAGATGTCCCAGAGGAGGAGACTCAAGGAAAGGGCCTGGCAGGACCCTGCAGACAGGACAGCCACCAGGAATTTCCTTGCAGGGAGGATTGTTTTACACAGTTCCAGGCGTGGTTAACCAGGAGGGATTACCCTGGGATGGGGTGGAGCTCCTCAGTGACCCCTGGCTGCTCTGAGAGGGGCAGCTCAGCAGCCCGGGTATGGAACAGGTCACTTATGCTCCCCGAGTGTGCCTGAGGGAGCGTGGCCATGCACGCCAGCCCCACACAGCACAGGGTGATTTTGGGTGGCACTGCACACCCAGGGCTCCCTGGAGCTGTGTCCAGAGCAGCCTGTCCTCACTGGGAGCATAACCTGGGCAGTGGGACAGATTTTCCTGATGTTCCCAAAAGGCTCATGGGCTGAGCAGATGATATGGGACAGGAAAAACCACACAGTCCCCTGCAGATCTTCAAAGAGACCACAGTCACATTTCTGGGTTTGTGTCCCAGCTGAATCACATTTCTGGGTTTGTGCCCACAGGCCACCAGCTCTTGTCTCCATAACTCCCAATATGTGACTCACTCTGGTTGTGCAGTGAAAGCTGAGGAGTCCAGAGGGTCACACAACTCTGGGAACTGACAACTTCATATCCTGGACTGAACAGGGATATTGCAAATAAAAACACAAGTCTGGGAACGCTGTCTGTATTTCTGCAGAGACCAGTCCCCCGTCAGCAGTGAAGCCAGTGAGAGCCTGCTCTCAGCAGCCTTGTCCCTGCTGTGCCTGCAGGGAGGGCAGCTCTGCCACAGGGCCAGCTCTGCCCCCTCAGTGCCCTTCAGAGAGTGAGCATCCCAAATGGGAGAGGGGTAATGGGGATTGTCACAACCCATCTGTTGGAAAAAACCTGACCCTCTGTAGCAGGGAGAATGGTGTTGTGACTCCATGGGATCAGGAGGATATTTTATTATTTTATGATACTGTATTATGTTAAAGAAAACTATACTAAACTATACTAAAGGATAGAGAAGGCTTATAGAAGGCTAAAATGATAATAATGAAAACTCGTGACTCTTTCCAGAGTCCCCACACAGTTCCTGTGACCATTGGTCAGGGATTGAACACAACTCACACCAGAGCCCAGCCAGGCTCAGCACTTCAGGGAAACAATTCCTGACACATCCCACATGAGCACAGCACAGGAGAAGCCAATGAGATCAGGATTATTTCCCATCTCTGGCCTCTCTCTGCCTTTTCAGCTCCCCAGGATAAAATCCTGAGCGAAGGAATCCTGTTCAGAGAGATGTGAGGAGCACACCCATCCCTCTGTGGAGAGGAGCAGTGCCATGGAGAGGTGACAGGGATGGGAGGGAGCACGAGGAATTTCTCCAAGGAGGGGATATTGCCCCTGAGCAGCCAGTCTGGAGAGAACAGCAGGAGGGGACTGGCGTGGGGAATCCTTGCAGGCTGCAGAGGATGGAGGGAGGGCTCGGGCTCCGGCTCCAGCTCTTGCCCTGGGCACTGGCTCTGGGCACTGGCCCTGGCCCTGGCCCTGGGCACTGGCTCTGGCCCCTGGGCACTGGCCCTGGGCACTGGCTCTGGCCCCTGGGCACTGGCCCTGGCCCTGGCTCTGGGCACTGGGTCTGGCACTGGACACTGGCCCTGNGCACTGGCCCTGGCCCTGGCACTGGCCCTGGCACTGGGCACTGGCCCTGGCCCCTGGGCACTGGCTCTGGCCCTGGGCACTGGCCCTGGGCACTGGCCCTGGCCCCTGGGCACTGGCTCTGGCACTGGCCCTGGCTCTGGGCTCTGGCCCTGTCCCCTGGGCACTGGCCCTGGCCCTGGGCACTGGCACGGGCCCTGGCCCTGGCCCTGGCACTGGCCCTGGCCCCTGGGCACTGGCACTGGCCCTGGCCCTGGCCCTGGGCACTGGCCCTGGCCCTGGCACTGGCCCTGGCCCTGGCCCTGGCCCTGGCCCCTGGGCACTGGCCCTGGCCCTGGCACTGGCCCTGGCCCTGGCACTGGCCCTGCAGCCGGGGCCCGCTGCAGGAGCAGCAGGAGGAGGCCCCGGTGGATCAGGGCTGTTCTCCAGCTGTATGCCAGGGGGTCAGGACAGGGGCCACCAGGAGATGGGCCTTGGCCAGCAGCTGGGGGCCAAGGGCAGCTGCTTCCCAAGCCTGGGGATCATGGACAGGCTGGGGAGCGGGGTGAAGGAGATCAGGATGGGCAGAGGGGGACAGGCAGTGCTGGAGGTTTGGCTCACAACCCTGGGGGGATGGCACCCAGGATGGCCCTGATGATGGGCACGTAGGGCAGCAGGATGGCCAGAGGGTCACAGCGCTCAGCCCGTGCCAGCTGCCGGGCCACACATCCCCACATGCCAGCCTCAGCATGGCCTGGTGCAGGCAGAGGAGTGGGACAGCACGGGGGCCCCGCAGAAAGGGGGGACCTGCAGAAAGGGGGGACCTGCAGAAAGGTGTCCTGGCCACCAGGACAGTGTTTGGGACCTGCAGAAAGGTGGGACCTGCAGAAAGGGGGGACCTGCAGAAAGGTGTCCTGGCCACCAGGACAGTGTGTGGGACCTGCAGAAAGGTGCCCACTGTGCCCAGCCCTATCATCTGTGGGATGAGGACCAAGCAGATCCAGAAGGATCCTGACTCCAGTTAAAATGTCCAAGGCAGAAGGTCCCGTTGGGACCCCGGTGGGAAGGTTTGGGGATGGGCAGGGCTCCTCAGCTGTGCCCAGGCTGGCTCTGGGCACAGGGAGCTGTGATCTATGGCTGCTGTGGTGCAGCACACCCATGCACTGGGGCTGCAGCAGAGGGCTGCAGCAGCCCAGCAGTTGATGGTTGATGGGGCACTCAGGCCCTGTCAGGAGCTGCCCCTTGGCTGGGACGTGTTCCTTCCCTTGCAGCCCATCCCTGAGTGACACTCAGCACAAAGCATTCATCTGCAATTAACCATTGTGCCATCCTTCTCTTGCACTTAATCCCTGCCTACAGTTTGGAAATTTATTTTTGGAAGAAGAAAATCAATAACACTTTGTGGAAGCAGAAAGTTCTAGCACAAACCCAATTAAGATGTTCATTTCCTGGATTAGGAACAAATTAACCCGTTATCCACACGGCACAATCATATTTGCAAGCAGCAGCTCGAGATGTGTGTGGGAGGTGTTTTGGGGTGGCTTTTGGCGATGGAGGGGGTGCAGGGTGCCCAGGAGGGAGCTCTGGGCTGTCCTGGGCAAGGCACAGGTGATTCCACACGGATCAGGAACTGATCAGGAACTGACCCATCACAAAATCAGGGGACCATGGAATTCCAGACTGCTTTGGGCTGGGAGGGACCCTAAATCCCCCCCAGTGCCACCCCTGCCATGGCAGGGACACCTTCCACTGTCCCAGGCTGCTCCAGCCCCAGTGTCCAACCTGGCCTTGGGCACTGCCCGGGGTGGGGAATTGTGGTGCCTTTGTGTAAATTTATTTATTGATTATATTTAATTATATTTCTATTTATTTATATATATAAATAAATAATATTTAATTTATTTATTATACTATGTTTAATTAATTAAATTAATTATAATATCTATATTTATATTTATATAAGTATTATATTTATATTTAATATATA
>WBNO01013559.1:0-28403 GCA_013400575.1 Peucedramus taeniatus
CTCTAGTCTCAGTTGGAAAGCACTGTTGGTTTTATTTCTGCCTTCCAGATGCTGACACAGAAGACAAAGGAAGGACTCAACTCACATGACAACTGTCCCATTTGACTGTCACTTCACTCACAATTAGTCTGATGCACTCTACCAGTATTAAATTATTAGTTAGGAAAAATGGGTATCACTTGTTATTATTATATTTGACACGCCCTTGCTTCATTTTAAGCAGGGAGGAAGCACCTGGGAGGAATGCAAGACACAGACTCCACAAAGTGAGACGCAGCGCAAACAAATCCAGGCTCCACAAGCATCTAACTGCACTGAGTTATTTCAGACTTCTGTTTCACTGTCCTAATGGGTATTTTTAAAGTCCTCTTTTGAAACTGTTAGGTAACTATCAAATATGAAACATGCCTCATTTAGACTGTCAATTGCAGTCACAGGGTTTTGTGAGTGGACAAGACACAGGGTATTTACACATCTGCCTCAAATCTGTGACATAGGGTATGACCCACTGACCTAAAGAGACTCAGAGACTATTTAGGGATCCAACATGCAACTACTGCTTGTAAGCTGTTATCATTGTTTTCTTACCATACTTTGGCAATATTGTACCAAGCCTACTCTTTGTCTTTTGGGTGAAGCTTAGAGACATCAACTATCATAACCAATATTTCACACTTCTGTTGAAGCTGAAGGAGTGAAACTGTAATTTCAACCGAAATTAGCATTCAAGTTAGCAGTTCAGAAGACTCTGAACTTACCTTTCACTCAACATTGTTTTAATACAAGCCTGCAGACAACTATGTATCTTGCAGAGCCAGTTCATTATTGCATCATCCTGTAGGTTCCTGACACAGAAGTTACATATGGCTTGCAAAAAGAAAAGTCTAAGCCTAATTTTTAAGCCTCCCTGCTTGCATGTAAACAAACAAGCAAACAAATTGTAGAAAGGTATACAATCTTCCATCAAATGTACCTTAAGCATTTTCCTTAATGTGAGGTATTCACTATATATTTGCTAGTAAGTATAATCTGCAGCAATCAAGGAAATCTATCAGCACCAATTCTGGTGTTGTAATATATAGTACATTCTACACTTTACATCCAGCCACAACTTTGATGCTCTGCATTACTACTGATTTCTGTAAAATCAAGCATTTGAACATATATCTTAGCCAAAAGAAAATCTCTAAGTACCAAAAATACCCCAAAACTATCAAGAAAACTGATGAAAAGAGCATCTTATGAAGAACCAGTATCACCAGATTACTCCTCAGACTACCACAAAATAATTTCATATTCAGGTGAATTCAGCTTGCACTTGGTTCATGAAAGAAGTATAATCTATACACACCGGCCACTAGAAAGAATATTCATTGTTCAAGACCACTTAGGTCCAAAATTACTTTAAATATGAAAAGAAATTCAAGTTAAAAATATTATTTTCCATACAAGTCCACAGAAATTTAATACAGAAATAGCAAATAGGAATCACAAGCAAACAACATGTTTGGTTTTGGTTGGGACTCATCTCTACTTGCATTGCTACTGGAAAGCTTACCTACCCTTGTTAGTGCTACTTTAATGCAGTGGCAAAAGAGAAAACACTATTGTAGAAGACAAACAGATTTTATTTGGTGAACAGCTTCAAATAGCATTTCATAAGTCAGCTAAAAGAAAATACCTTTGTATTACAAAACTTAAATCCAGAGATTAGTCGAGACAGGTCAGTTGAGGAAAGTGCTGTGTCAATAGTCCATACTCAAATCAGATGTCAAACTACTCAATTTGCAAAGAGTACACAAAAAGCTCCACAAGACTTTATTCTTTTATAAAGCAACCAGAGCATACATACATAATGAACCCAAAATAGTAACATTAACATTAAAAAAAGTTTCAGCATGTAGAGGAAATTTAAAAAATAGGAAAACGTCTCTAAATCTGCTCTCAAAACACAGGACACTAAGTAACAACATATATAACAGAAGCACTAAAGTCTATACAGCACCAAGAATCTTAGCCATACAAAATGAGGTTTCATTAACAGAACAGAAACATTAGCTGACTGCTGACTTTACCTTTTTCAGCCTTAACCTTTGTACTTTTCATCTGGAGCAGTGACCTTACTTTACAGTCTAGGGTATACTTTCAGATTTATTTTAAAATATTCAAAGACTTAAGTGAAAAGGCCATTTACCAAACAAGCAATGAACCAGTCACAGAAAAAGTTCTGTGACTAGAAAACATACTGCTGAATCCCAAGGTAAATTTCTATGTGCTACTGATAATGCTGAACAGTAGCATTATCTAATGCTAACCCCCTTTGATAGACATGAAGTGTAGTGAACTGACAGCTAAGAAATAACAGGACACTTAAGTCAGAATAGCTGTGAGATTAAATTTAATGTAATTAGCAATCTCTGGGTTGAAGTGTTTACTCTGATGAGTGCAAATGGATTAGGCCAAGATATATCTAAACTTCTGACCTAACAACATGCATTGGTTCATAAACCAGCAATTCCTGGAATTTCTACCTCCTGGCTTTTAACAACTTTTTCTGTACTAAACACATGCAGATTTATCCAATTAGGAACCCTGAACCTGAGTCCATCAACCAAAATGATGCGTCTGTTAGGTATTCAGAAAAGAGCTAAAAAGTGGATTCCACTGCTGTTCTGTATTCATCTATGCATTTTTCTTTGCTTGGTCTTGAAGAGAGCCAAAGATAACCTCTACATCCCTGAAGTACGGCAAATCTAGACTTTGTAAGAATTTGACTTTCCTAGTTAGGCAGGCAACTTTTTGACTGCAATCAAAAGTGGAGAGACTACTGATCCAGTGATGGAAGACACCTAAATAGTTGTGACAATCTTGCACAAAAAAACAAGAGCTAACTCCCAAAACAAACCAAGACACACGATTAGTCTAAAAAGGAATGGTTTAGTAATTTCCTCACAGATTATATTAGCCAGTCACATCATACTCATTTCTCACAATGAAGAAACAATACCTTAATCACACTTTCCATAACCTATTAAAAAGCTTGTATTTTATAACGAAAAAACATGGCATTTCACTTACACATTGCAGCTGACTCAAAAAAATAAAAGCAGGCTCTTTTACCTTGAGAAACAGGCACAATTCTTACATTAATACTGATTATTTCTAACGAAATTATAAATTCTGATCTACAAGTTAAGACCAGAAAACTTTCCTTACCTTAGGGATCCCAACAGATGTACAAGGGAGAAATGAATGTTCACACTGCTCAAGATATTTTTCTGAATTGCTTTTTCCAAATAAAAGAGTAACCACAAAACCCCTAAAATGGAAAAAGAAAGACCAGGTACAAAAGTCACATTTTCTCACCTCTATAAAATATTTAACAGCAAATTACAAAATGGCAATACATGATAGTCCTCACTGTTTACTCTCGTGCTTTTTCACACTATAACATGCTGCTCAAAAGAACTGACACAACCCTAAGTATGAAGTTTCCAAGTCCTGTATTGTCTGTCTTGATATATTTTCACCACAGAGAAGATCTATATAGCATTGTCTATGCTACAGTGGGCCTGCTGTGATGGCACACTGCCTGTGCTCACAAATACTAGCACTTGGGAAGAGGGGTACATACAGAAGTTGCTTCGGTTGCATTTATATGAAGAGTCTCCAATACTATGAAGAAATAAACTCTGTAGGCTGCTCCACTGTAGTATAAGCCACAAAATCACAGTCCAGGAATAAACTGATGCAGCAAGAATAACTAACCGCTGCATATGTTTTGCTAGAACAGCAAAAACTGATTTATAGCTTATGACACTGGGGCACTAAAACACATGATCAACCTGGTTTTACTAATAAATACATGAAAACCTAGTGCCTGTCCCAATTCTAGCATAAGCAAAGCATGTAGCCTTTGATGTATCAAGCAAAGAAAAAAAGAAAATAGATTAGCCTTGGGATGGCTAAACATACAGAACTTTTTACACAAATTTCAAAACATTCCATTTAAAGGCCAGCTGAATAGCATTTGTGAGCAAAGGAACTCACAAAGCTATTCCAGGCTTGAAACGTGCTGAAGTAATATGCTTTTTTAATATAGATTGCTGTTGATATATGATATTCTCACTTACAAGATAACAGAAAAAAATCGTATCCAAGCTAAAATATGCCATTTAAAGGTTTTAATTCCCAAAATTAAAAAATTTCTTTTTAAGCCCCCCAGAGGCCCAGTAATTCAGAATTTGTGAGGTTAATTCCATGAAAGAGGGAAAAAAATAAAGGCTATTATTATTATTATCAGTATTATTTATTAATTATTATTTATCAGTAACTTGACAACGCATAAGAGGAGTTCAGTGGATACTCTAACACCACTACAGCCATCCTTACCTGCCATAAGACAGCAAGAAATAAAAGCAGGTTTAATTGCCCTCCTGCTCCCTTGCAGCTTTAAAATCATAACACCTATGAGAGTTCACAGACAAGAACTTGCTTCGAAAAATGGCAATATTAGTTTCATTAATTTTTTGGTTCGTTTTTAATTATTTAAGTTCGGATTTTTTTTTTATTATCTATGACTTTTCTATTAGAAACCTCAGTTGTCTTTTAAAGACAACAATATACTCAAGTTTGGCCTAAAATAAACTTTAACTTCAAACATCTATCAGTCAGTTGCTTCTCTTCTTTTATTCAAAAGGAATGAAGCCTTGGAAATAACTATCTATGGATTACATCTGTTTTCTCTCAAATATTTTGATACTTTTAAAGTTAATGACTCATTCAAAAATACTAATACTATCAATATGGTTTTAAAAAAGGCTAATCTTCTTAGACGCCTTGAAGTATTATCAGTTTTATACTTGAAATGCTAGGAGCTGCTTCTTCTCTGGCAGAAACTAACACATTTTATTCTCTAATGTAAAATCTTGTGAGCATTAGAGAAGGATACATAGTCTAAACATTCAGGACATCTGTTAGCTAACCTGAATCTTCTAACATAAATGCTTATTTAATTTATCAAGAGGATTTTCAATACATGAATGAGAAATTGTATTAGTCTTCTGTAAATGAATAGACCAGAAAAAGGAAAAGATTGTATTTTGTTTCATTAAAAAAAAATTCTTCCAAAGATTACTGGATGGCCAGCTTTTTCAAGGGTAGATTAACAACAGAACAAAGGTAAAAGATAAAAAATGAGGACCACAGATTTATCACTTTCCCCTCAAGTCTGAAAAGTAACAGTCTCAGCTGAATGCTTTGTGAAAGTCAAAAAGCAGCTATAGAACCATTCCTGATTTGGTCAGCAGTTACAATCATTAATGGAGCCAGACAGTCACATATATACGCACGCGATTGAGTATCAATAATTATGGGATTTGATGACAGAACAAATGCTTTTAAATGGCAAAGTAACTGATTTCAAGTAATTGAAATTGAAATTTCCAAGAAATTTCAATTTTTGTATTTGGCAAAACCATAATTCACATCATTTTTTATTTCACTTCCTTAGGGCTGAAAGAGGGAAGGAAAGATAATACGATAAAAAACACTCTTAGTAAGAAAGGCAGATGGTAAATAACAGACAGGCTCAGGACTCAGGTAAAGGGGTCTACATCGGTACTTGAAGGAGAGGAAAAAAGAATATCACCCTGTAATATTCTACACAGGTTAAGTAAACAGTATCTATCTTTAGCCTCCTGCTTTTGAGCTCAGTTTCCTAAGTGAATGATCACTGAATGGAAAAAGGCTAACATTTTATAAATCAGTCCTGAAACAAAACAAAATTAAATACAGAGAAATTGTGATTTTGAACTTTTATTCATATATACAAATGGTTTCAGTGTTCTTCCATGTACACCAAAAACAACAGTACATTTACTACAAGCTATCTGTGCAATCAAACAGTTGAGAGTCTATCAAAAAGAAATAATTAGCACATAATAGGAGTTAAACAGTATAAACAGATTGATTACATTGACACAGATATGGCATCACCACTGTCTTCCTGCACAGCTCACTGATATACTATTTAAGTGCTTAAGTCAATACTAAGAGTGCAACCAGCTGTGATTCAGCATTTTCTTTTGTTAAAACTGCAAAATGGGACAGAAGCTAGATTTCTGGCTACCGGAAGTCAGAAACCTTTGACACAGGCCACTTCTTTTTTGAACAAAATATAAAGACCTAGAAAACCATGTGAAATTGGGTAAGAACTTCAATTTTCAGCAAAAAATTCACCCATAAAAATCCATGTCCAAAATTGCTATTTTGCTCCAGAGAAGTGTACAGTAAATATTACAGATGCCACTATAATCATGAACCAAAATGAAATTTTTGTTTTCTAAATTGATATATATGATGTTATGACATATAATTGCTAATCATAAGTCCAAAAGTTACTTCATAACAATTTCTGTTTGTTTCTAACAGGAGCATGACCAAGTATTTTCTGAAACTTCAGGGGAATTAATTAAAAAAAAAAAAAAGCAGGCAAGAATAATTTAGATATAAACGCATTTGGCCTAGTTAGCACTCACGGTTCTGTGTGCTGAATGCTAAAGTAAGTGTGTCACTCTGAAAAAGATGAACAGTGTAAAAAAGGGCCAGATCACAGCCATAGCCAAGATATATATATGTAAAAGTAATGAAGTGATGACATTCTACTGCAAGGACTGAGACTTCACATCTATACATGTAAGTAAACACCCTGCTCTAACAGATACTCTACCACTAGATGAATTTATCCTTAACAAGATCAATGTTTACTGTCTAGCTACAAAAATGAATCAAAGCAGCACAATAACCACAGGAAAGAGATATGAGAGCTGACTTGAGAATGAATGAGTTCAGGCACCACATGCAGTTTAATGGTGCCAAACTGTAGATGACTTCAGACATGCTATGAGACCCTGCTTTGACTGTTAGCTTTGAAAAGCCAAACAACTGAAACTGTGCAAGAATGAAGGATAACATCTTAAGAAATTATTATATCCCATGTTATTTTCCATACTGCAAGTACTAAGGAAGTGGTAAGACAAAAGAGCAAGCAGATGCCCTCTTGCCCTTTGGATGAACTCTGAATTTTGCCCTGGACAAACAGATAGCAAAATATTCCAACCACACCTGTATCAAGACTTAACAAGACAAAAACATTTACTTCAAGTTAGTTTTAGTTTAACTAAATCCCTTTTATAACAGACTGACTATTCTGATTTCTCAGAGATGAAGTACCAAGCCTAATACAATTGAAAGCCAAGCACATCAGCTCTAATTCTAGCGACTAAACTCTATTACATTTTTTATGAGATATACAGGAATATACATACATTCTGTATGGTATCAAATAAGAAGGTAAAAAGAATATCCCACTAAGACATTCTAACTTGCCATTAAAAATGTTTTAATGGTTACAAGGCAAACATCATAATATACAATGTAATAATGGTGCTAAACTTTATATTTGCTCCCTTCCTGCCTATATAGATAACATATGAAAAATCTACAGCTGCTGAACTGATGTACTTCTTCAAAGCGTAGCATTATTTCCACACACACAGGACAACATCCACTCCCATGACTCAAGCGCCTAGATAGGAAAATAAGATTGTGATAAAAAAGGAAACTTAAGTACTTATAAGTACCTGGGAAAAGAACTAACAGTAATAAAAAGTATGAACTGAAATTACCACTGTTTTTATGTGAGCATTTGTCCTCTAACATCCACTAAAAATAGCTAAATTGGGATTTCAATTACAAAAATTTTGCTCGTAAAGAGGTGCTCAAATGTGGAAACATTAATTACATAAAGCCACTTTAGATTTTCAGAGCAAGCTCTTTGCTAACACACCCATTAAAATTTTACTTTCACAGCAAATTAAACGAAACACTAAGTAATATACTTACCCACCCACAAAGCAGAGGATATAAAACGCAAAGTAAAATATAGCGAAGGGTCCAAAAGTTACTAGAAAAAGCACAAGGCCAAGACTTCCCCATCCCCATATGGAAAGACTGGTCTGTAAACAAGAACATATAGAAAAGGAATAATTAATATTATATTCATACAATTTTAAGTCTCCAGAGCAACACTTGTAGCTTCTATAATGTTTGATACATTTAAACCAGATATAAGCTCTGTTTGATGAAATAAAATTTACCTTTTCTTTTTAAGGTATATCGCTATCAAATGTTCCCCATTATATTGTGGGCCACTAATCCAGTTTGGTCAACATTTTTCTTTCAAATACTGTTCCTCATCTCACTTCAGATAAAACTATCATCCTTTAAGATGCCACTTCTTTCTTTTCTATTCTCCTTTTGTGCATTTTTGTTTCTTGAGATCCCTTCTTCCTCACCTCTTTCCCCATCCCTACCCTGAGAAAAGTTATCCACAATCTCCTAGGAAAAAGCAAGCTTTGTGATAGAACAGGAAGAGACAATACAGCCTTGTTTTACACATCTAAACGTGTTATTTTCTACAACCAAGCAATACTGTTTCTTCCCTAGATCAAAGGAGGTGCAAGACTAAAAAGGTGACCCTTTCTCCAGTCAAGTCACAGGCGGGTCAACAGGTGCATCAAATAACTGGCTTTTCCACATAAATAAAAGGGAGGGAAACTTCAGCAACTGATACTTGGGCAGTGGCAGGGAGGCAAGGGTTGTTTGAAAACCCCATGATGACGTTAAAGTCAGTCACAAGAGCACACATGGGGCTGGTGGGATTTTGGGGGTTGATGTCTGGCATAAATGCAGCAAACAAAACTCCACCTGCACTGGCAGCCAGCAGGAGTACAAAAAAAAGCAGTGAGATTCCAGTTATAGGTTATACTGTAAGTGCATTTATATATACCCATGTATACACATACATACTTGATCTATTTATCTATATAGACAGATGTGTGCCTGTACATACCTGTACATACATGCACGGCAATCTGAAAAAGCAAGGCAGGGAAACTACAATAGTTTTTAGACCATCACAATGCTGCAATGCAGTTAATAAAGCTTATATAAATTTAATTCAATCTAGTCCCTAGTTCAATATGGAAAGCATGCTTCAGCCAAGTCCCAAAAGTGTGAAATACAATGATGACAAGTATTTATAGGCCACCCAAACTGTTCCAGCTCTAAGGTTCTCAGTATTTTTTTTTTTTTTTGGTTGCTGCTGTTGTCTAATTTACGCCTTTCCTAACAGTGATCAAATGACACCCTCATGGGAACTCAGACAACTGTGTCAACAAGTAACACTAAGAAAGTATTTAAATAAACTCGTCTTGCAGTTTGACATTTAGAAAACAAACAGAGATTGAACACCAGATTTGCAGAACCCTTTTTTAGCTTTTAATATGAAGGAGCTACAGCTCATTTCTCTGAAGGAGCTATTTAGATTTCGTCTCTTCATTTTAGGCAAAGGATTAAAAAAATCAACTTTTTCAAAAAAAGTTTTCAAAATCCTATAGACAATGAAATTAAGACTCCTATATTAAGCAGCTTTGATTATTTTTTGAGAGCAAGATCAAAAAGCAAAATCACAGCTCTGAAGAGAGACTTTCACAGATCTAAACTGTAATAATCAGAATTATTTAATTCTTCCTAGTTAAAAGTTTAATGGAACATTGACATGAAATTCTATTTTCTTCCTAGTTGAACTTTGTTAGCAGGAGACACGAGTTGTACTGGCTTTGTTCTTAGTGTTTGAGGCTGGGGAAAATTAAACATACAAGTATGTAGATAAGTGTAATTAAAGTGCCGCAATTAAAAAGAAATGCACTGCAAGTTATTCAATTCTCTTTAAGCTGAGAAATTGCTTCAAAAGATAATACAAACCACAAAATCCACACTACTAAAATCACAACTGAGTAGAAGATTTTGTTGTTTTGTTGACTCATAATAAGTAAATGCACTAGATAATTGTGGCCTTCCAGTACATGAAGACATGCCCACAAGAAAGAGGGGGTATGTAGTGACAGAACAAGGGGGAATGGCTCCAAACAGAGACTAAGTTTAGATTAAATATAAGGTGGTGGTGGGCACTGGAACAGGCTGCCCAGAGAAGCTGTGGATGCCCCAACCCTGGCAGTGTCCAAGGCCAGGCTGGTTGGGGCTTTGAGCAACCTGGTCTAGCAGAAAGTATTCCTGCCCACGCAGGGGTGTTGGAACTAGATGATCTTTAAGGTCCCTTCCACCTCAAACCATTCTAGGACATACCAGCTGAAAAAGCAACAACAACAAAAAAAAAAAAAAAAACAAAAACCCTGGCAAATGCAAGAATTAATTAAAACATGAGATCCTGTTACACATCTACATTTCAATACAAAAAGAACATTCAGCATATTCATACTCTCAGAAATACATTTTAAAACTTCTGCAGAGCACTACAAGCATGATAAGGAAGATATGCACACAGAAGATAGCATTTAATGATGGTCTTTTTATGTCAAAAACCCATTATGCTTAATCACATCGCTCAAAAAAAAGTTTAAGGTCTAAATATGGGATAAGCACTCTAAATGACTTAATTAAACTAGATGGATGTATAGTCAGAGTTGGATGAATGCATAATTAACAAAGAAAGCTCTATAACTCTAATAAATAAACCAGTGACCTTTTGCCCTATGCTCCAGTTTTGCAATTTAGCATATGGTACAGAGATTCAAATCTCATTTGGTATTTTAATAGGATTTCTTAAAAATCGTACAACTTGTTACACTGCAGGAAGCACAACAGATACCGGCCCAATTCTTGTATATTCTAGTAAGTGGTTTATAATCTTACAGATTTTGAGACATTCAAATGGATTAAATCATCAGGATGGTACCCTTTCTGCTGACTGTAAACAAAACTTTCCCTGACTCCACACTTCTTGAAGGGACTTCAGCAGTAAAACTCCAAGGAAACAAAATGAAAATTTAAAGTTCTTTATACATAAAAACCAACTATTTTTGAATAGAATGTCCAAACATACACAAATATGACTATACAGCTGGTCAGCATGAAAATAGTTGATATTTAAATTCAAACCTCACTTACAGCTTATTTCCAAATTCTATTTATAATGTTAACTTTTTAGAAGATTTACAGATTTAGTGAAGCTCTGTTAGTCTTACTAAAGTTAGCTGCAGCGTGAATGCTTATCACCCTTAACACAAAGAACAAACCAGTCTTCTGAAGAAATGGTGTAACTGCTGGTGTTTAAGACACAGCTATTCAGACCCTTTAAAAAAAAGCTGACCTGCCCTGTATTGGCAGAGCAAACTTCCAAGCTGACCTGGCACGGTGCTGTTCACTGACTTTCAAGGAATTAGGGACAGTTACCTAAAGCCTGAAGAGATACACAGGCCTTAGTGCTGTGGTAGGCATGGTCAGGTATATACTGTGTGCATACACATGTATAGAGGATGTTTATTCCATGTCAGCAGCTGTTCCACTTCATCAGTTTTAGCCACTTTTGCTTACCACCACTACAGATACTCTGTGTTTGTCTCACCATCATCACTTCTTAGCTTTCAAGTCTAAGATTTTGCAAAGACTTCTATATATAATGCATTAATGCAGCATTGTGGTCACACACACTAATTTTCTTTCCACAGTTGGAGTTGCTTCAGCAAAATAAACTGCAGTTGAAGTACAGGGCTGTCTGTAAGCTCCAATAGTACACTGCAGATGCTCATCAGGTGTGAGAAGACACAAAAAGGTGAATATTCGTATGTGCCTGATTCAGCTTTAACAGCTAACAAAACTGTCACCTCAATGACACCTGCTTGTTGTTTCTTTTTGACTAGGTTTTGTCTATTTTTCACACTGAATGGTTTTTCCACAGCATACAGCCAAGTACTAAAAGAAGTACATAAAGAATTTGCTTTCTTACGCATATTTGTTTTTTCTTTCTTTGGTTTCTGCTTCCTAATCAAGGCAACATTTATGACGGTTAAAGCTGCATGCCATTATGGCTCGCAGTGCTGAGCTAAGACTGATAATGTCACTTAACATGATCATTCACATAGAAGTTTCTAGAAATTACTTCTTCCAGAAACAAACACAATTATGTCTTACTAAAAAGTAGTTTCAACAGGTTTCTTATTTACGTAATCCATCTGACAATCTTTCAGACCTTTGCCCCACACCCATTTTTAAGGAAGATCTTTGGTCTTGACATATCTTTCTCTAAAAGAGATTCACCAAGGTAATGTAAGTTTGTTGTTTGGATTTGAACTAGTGCTGTAAATTTTAGCTTGCAACTGGCAGTAAGGTAATGTGTGTCTGGTTTAGGGCAAAACAAATGCTACTCCAGAAGTTCAGATGACAGGTTCTTCCCAGCCCCCTCTGCCACTGAAGAGAGGAGAAGTATTTCCACTCACACGGCTCTGGGTGCCACCACCCTCCTATTCCAGTGAGAAGCTCCTGTTCCAGGCACTTGTCTCCCTTCAGAATTCCCACACACATTGGGTGGGAATTGTTGTCTCAAGTTTGGAGACACAGTTTGAGAGGAAATAAAAAACTCTCATATAGGAAGGCAGGGCACTGGAATCACCTGCTTGGCAATCTTATTAAAGCTACAGCAGAAGACGACTTAAGTCTTACAGTAGCATCCAAAAAATTAATTCCACCTTGGAAGATTATAATTTGTGATTATTTTCACATTTAATGGTCACAACAGAAGAATCTGAGCTTTGAAAGAACAGCAACATTTAAAAACAAAAACGTTTCTTTGCTCAAAATTCTTTTACTCTTGTTTATCAAATTACATTTTTACATTAATATTTTATAAGTTACAGAAGCTGACCTGTTTCTCACAGACACTGATAAACTATTTTTTGCCGTTCGGGTAGTTTAAATTAGTAGTTTTTTTTTAATGTGTCCTCTGGGCTCACATTAAAAAAATTGTCAGGGATTGCACTTAGAGTAGATGTCAAGTTTAATTTTGTTAATTCCACACATCTGCCTTTTAATTTGACTTCCATTTTGAGTGCAAATGGAACATGTTCACATATAAACCTTTCTATAATTAAGGTGAGTGTCACTTTCGTCAAGTGATTAAAAAGATTATTTTAGGTTTCAAATTACTGTCTCTTTCACTAGCATGACAAGTAAAATTGGAAAGCTGTACCAACCAGAGTGCCAATTTCAGTGCCATGAAATTGTTACATTACACGACTCAGAGAAACATTTAACAATTTTGAAATAAACCATTAACAACTTTCTAGTTACATTCTCCTATCTGCCAAAGTTAAAGGGATCATTTGAAATATATGTCAACATGGTTTTGAATTCTGCATATGATGATTTCCTAATAGTACTAAAGGTCTCTTTTTAACCTCTTTCTTCTTATCCTTTTGCCCTTTTCCTTCCTTAGCCCAAAAAGGCAAAGGAGAAAAACACCCTATACTCCACTCCTACTTCTTACTATGGAAAAATAATTGTGGTGACTCTACACAATAATTTACTGCAGTACTCCCAAGGACACTCTTGGGATTGAAAGGAATTTTTTAAGGATTTCACATAGTCTATTTTGCTTTTATTGTTCTAAGTATAGATTGTTGGTTTTTTTCCCCAAAGAAAGCTTAAAATACTAGAGCATATAAATATACACTAAAAATCTTTTAAATAAATTAACAAGGTAATGTTAGGTAATGTTAAGAGTTAAGAAGTTTGGCCAATGAAGTTCCTTCTAGATAAGTGTAGTATTCCTGCTGGTCCCTCCCGGTTACAGAGGCTGGAAATTCTCTGTTGCAAGCAAGAGTCCATCTGTCCCCTCTCTACCTCACCTCCTCTTCTTCCGCTAATGCACGCTTTGTATGTCAAATGGCTTAATTACTTAACAGTTGCATTAATTCAAACACAATCATGTCTAACTGTTCCAAGTTTGGGTTTTCCTGCTGTTCCTCACACTGCATGAAACAGCAAAGCTTTTGGGATCCTTTTCCCCTACTCTCCCCTAAGGCTATTTAAGACAGCTAACAGATTAGGCTCTAATGGATAGGTGGATAATTCACTATTATTGCAGTTTTGCAGTTTTATTCCTAGAGCTCATTTTTAGAAGTGCAAACATTTAAATGAAAATACATGCTAACACTTTCCTTAAATATGCAACATTACAATGGGTAACTAGAAAGATTAAAAGTTATTGTGCACATTACTTCAATTTTAGTATTTATACAGAGAACAACAAATTCCCTTACTAAAACTTTACTGTTTGCAATAATCAGAATATTACTACACAACTTGTAATATAATTAAAAATAAAAATGTTATGTTCCCATATTTTGATACAACTGGGGTTTTTTGCAAGAAAAAGATCAATTTTCTGTTTAACATTTACAGTTCTATAAGAAATGGTAAATATTTTCAGTGTCAAATTTTCTTCTCAAGTAAACAGTCAAGATTATTTTTTCTTCCTCTCTCACACCTGGCTTTGCCACCATTGCTGATCATTACATGAAATTAGGAAGTGAAATGTTTAATTTTAAAGTGACTTTCATTTTACTAACCTTTATTTCCAGTGCTAACAGTTACTTTATTATATAGCAGAAGTATCAGCAAGGGACAGAAAGTTTCATTCCATGTAACCTTTTCTTGAGTGGCTCAAGTATTTAACTTGCTGTGAAAAATAAAGAGGCTGCCTTCACAGATGCACATTCTTTCAGATAACATGCTTGAATTAAAATCAGCTCCGAATCATGTTCTAGTTAAAGGATATGGAATTTTGGTCACATTTAAAAGAAGCGCTTGAGCATCTTGGATAGCAATGGGTAATAAGAGATGCAAGCCTCACTTTCTGCTACTTTCTTGAATATAAAAGTGACATACTCAAACTCATCTCTAATACGAATTCCAAGGAAGTGATCCTTTTCCTTTGTAACAATCCATATTGACTTGTATCCAAGCTAATTTATTTATTTGGACAGAAAGCAAGACAAAAAGATAAAGCATTTTGGATCACCTTAGGTGACTGAAACAAGGCCAGGCTTGACAGGATTGCCTAAGGTGATCTAAAGTGAGAGAATAAAGTAATCCCTCTCTATCTTGAATGCAAGCCAATGAGATAATCTAGACTGTTCCACATTCAGCCTCTGGATAAACAGATTACATCTATTTCAAGTTTTTCTGGTGCAAAATAGTGGCAAAGGGGAGACAGGGGGAAGCCTCCAGAATCTTTAGCAGGTGAAAAAAATGGTCTGTTAGCCTATATGGCTCAAAATAATGAGGTCACATGCTAAGTTTAAAGAAACTGTTATTGTGTATTTCATTTGTGACTACTGCTCAAGCAACATCTTAAGCTTTTTACTTTCCTGCAGCAATGAGTTATCTAAAAGTTCTTTTCACTTTTTTTTTTCACTGCTAAAGAAATCTGATTCCACTGAATGAACTTTAAGAATCATGAGCTTTGTTTTGAGAACAATTTCTACCACTCCAGCTTCTAATACTTATCTGTATGGAAATTTATCTGTATACATTAAATGAGTCTCTATCTACAAGGATCAGATCCAGTGGTCATCTCTTTATGTTTCTAATAAAAACATGCAGGCAGAGCTCATGGATACTTACAGAAACAGTTGCATGGGACACATCATAACTTAAGAGCTAAGCTTTTGGAAGGTAGAGGAGAAACAACTTTAGTTCTAAGCTGTTCTTCCATGGCAGTGGTAATTTCAACTCAGTTTCCCTTCTGCTAAGCAATAAACACCTGCCTACTCCTGGAACTTACATCTCCATTACACTTGCCCAATTTATAGCACTACTAAAAAAAATATATTAAAATTATTGATATAAATGCTCTTTTGTACAGAGTCTTCTTTCCAAATGCAATGCATTATTGTCTATGATCTTTACAGGGAGAACAAAGTGGAAAAACATGGGTTATAAGAGGTCTTTTGAACAATCATCACTTCTCCTAAAATAAATCCGTTCTTTTTTCTATAGAGATACCACACAATTTCATAGGAGTGGCTGTGTCCAAAACAGCTTGTGCAATCTTGAATTGATAGAATCGGCTTAAAAAAGAATAAATACAAAAAAAAAAAAAAAAAAGGCACAATGATAGAGTATCTGCTTTGGAAAATCTTGCTACCTTCAAACAACAGCCCCACTATAATAAAAAGTGAAATGCAGTAAAAGTGCACAGTTTTTGCAAATACAGAAGTGTCAAAGACATGAAAGTATAAAATAAGACAAATTATATAAAATTTGAAACATTTTGGAACTGCACACTGCAGTAGCAGTCATTGAGCTTTATTGTTTTGCTTTTTCCTAAACTCATCACATGTAAACAGTAGACAACACCTTCAAATCTTATACTGAAAAAAACCCTAAGATTTTTGTTTCTATCACTTGATGACTTCCTTGAAAGCAGCAATAAGCAAATAATTATTTTCAAGTACATTCCTAAAATCAGGAGTTTCCTCTAAACAGACTGATAAACCATACTTTTCAATACATATCTGCAGGATGTGTGATTTTTTTTTTTTTACTGAGTTAAACATTTTATATGCATTTATACATATTTCACATATACATAAATATTATATAAACACACACACAAAATCCAGTACTGCAGTAAGTTTATTGCAGAAAGATTTAGTCATTAATTTCTGATTAACCTTTCAGTACTCTGGCTTCCTCAAGCTATAAAATTAGTCATCCAAGAGTTTTGTTAAGTTCTTTAACCTACTGGTAAAATTACATTGCTATTTGCAGCAAAATTTTCAGCATTACTCCACTAAAGTTAAGACGTAACCGCTTTGGATACAGTATTCTTTGAATAGTACATACCACAATCTAATACACCCCAAATACAAATATTCCTCATCTAGATGAAAAAGTTACTTTAAAAATACTAAGCTAGCAACTTAGGAATATTTTTATCAAGGACTGTACTAAATATAAAGATTGACTCTACTTGCCTTATTAGGTCATGTTACAAATCTGAAAGAATACAAGTGGAAGAAGTCAATTCACAGTATCTATTATAATTGCCAGGAATCCTCTAGTAACAGACATACTCAACAAGACTAAAAATTGATTTCCACATTGACCCTAGTCATAAAGGCTGTTGTCTCTAAATACAGTCAGTCATACCACCTATCCTTGTAGAATTATTTTGGCAAATGAAATAATGTGGTTAAAACATCCCTATCCTTTTTACTATCCCTAAAAATAGTTTTTTGGTGCATTTCTTGTTGTTTGTTTTTTTGTTTTTTTTTTTTAATTTACTAAAAAGGAGGAGAAAAGCTGTAAGCAATAATGCAATGTTCATAAAGGAAAACCATGCTGAGTTTCTCATGTGTAATGCAAAATGTCACCTTGACTGAAGACAGTACTATAATTGCTAACATGGAATCCAAAAAAACAAAGCTTAACAGAAAGCCATCATAAATGATTTCTCAGACTACTGGCAGCAGAAGACCATCAGCAAGAAAGAAGGTCCAGGCCAAGGAGAAAGGAAAAATATATGCCAGTCAGCATCACCTCAGTCCCTAAGAAGGTTGCGACCAACCAAAAGAGATTTACCAAGTGCAAATCATGTCTGACCAACCCAATTGCTTTCTGTGATGAGGCAAGTGATGCTGAGGACAAGGACGGGGCCCTAGGTGACGTGCACTTTGCCTTTAGCATAATATCCCACAGCTTCCTTATCACTAAATTGCGTGAGGTACAGGCTGGATGAGAAGATTTAAGGGTAAGTGAAAAATGCTCAATTGCAAAGACATGATCAGCAGTACAGAGTTTGGTGTGCAGCCAGTGACTAGGTGGGAACTTTCGCAGATCAATAATGGGACTGATGATGCCTGAGCAATGTGGGTGATGGGACACAGTGCACTCTCAGTATGAGAGTGCACAGAATCATCAAGTGGGGTGAGTGCCCATTACACTGGAGGGTTCTGAGGTGTGTCAAGAGGCTGGAGAAGGGGTTGACAGGAACCTCATCAAGTTCAACACGAATAAGCACAAGTCTGCACCTGGGGTGGACTAACCACAATACAGTCTGGGGCCCACTCTCCCCGAAGCAGCTCTGCAGAAAGACACCCCGAGGTGGGCTGTAAGGCGAACACGAGTCAGCAGCATGCTGTTGTAGCAAAGGTGGCCAACAGTATTCTACCCTCTGTCAGCAGAAGTGTCACCAGTAGAGACAGCAAAGTGAACCTTCCTCTCCATTTGCAACCATTCCTCTCCATCAGTGGAGTCCTGTGTCCAGTTCTGGCCTTCCTGTTACAATACAAATCCATCTGGAAACCAATGTACGATATCCAATTCCAAAGGATTTTGTGCTAAAATAAAATATATCCATATTATGAAGCCACACACTGGCTACACTTGCCACCAAGAGAAGGGTAGATTTAGAAAGCTTGTTGGTGCTCCCAATTAACATTCTAACCCCCTTTTATGTGACTGAGAAGTAACAGAGTTTTTTAAGTATTACACCATTCGTCCTCTCCCTGGTGTTCACCTTTGTCTTCAAACACAAACAAGGGTAGTAGTCTCTAGACTCTTATCACCAAAGTAATAAAGGGCATCCACTGCCTAAACACTGGATTCTGAAGAAACAGCTACCAACAACCGTATTCACGGATTTTATTATTTTGGCAGATTTAATTTTTTTCCAAGACCTCAGTCAGTGCCAGCATCATAAACTAGCTTCAGTTGGGACTCCTGCTTGCAATGATCACCCTTCACTGTAACTGATTTTTTGTCAAAAATGTACTGATAGTTTCACAACAGTTCTTAAAACTATATAGTGCTTTTTAATCAGCATCATAATTTACAAACTGGAAAATACAATGGATATTAAAAATAGAACTCCAAAGATCAGTTTATGCACCACAAAGAATTTGTTGTCCGTACACAACAAGTAGGATCCCAAGCTGCAAATATTGTCCATTTTTAAGAAACTTAAAACCACTGACAGAATACTAGCACCTTCCTCTGGAGATTGTGATGTTACTCCACTGTTTTCTTCAACAGTTTAAACTTTATGCAGTTCTCTGAGTGCCACAGGTTTTCTCCAGTTACAAAATACAGACACTCTGATACAACCACTATTTCACTACAAATTCCCAGTGGTCTCTGAGAGTACATCTGAACTCGTACAGGGTCAAATTTCGTATGAAGCATGCTTACTGGATGAAGACAAAATAACCATGGAAACGGCTGTTATACAAAGTGACGCAAACCTTTACAAAGCTAGAGTAAGCCTAAAACCTTACTGTTCCTCTGAACTGTTTTTCTGGACAGAATATCATCCAGTTACATAAAGTAAAGCAAGAGAAAGAGATCAGTTCAGTGTCAGCAAGTTTTTCAATAGTTCACAGTATACAAAAAATCTGCAACCTCTTTAATAAGCAGCTGATACCTAACTCTTCACAGAATGCACAGTGCCAACACAGCACTCAGATTTTGCTTTGAATCAGCAAAGGAGAAAGTGTTCAAATATTATTGTCTTTTTCCCAATGGGACAAATGTAATAGGAATGTAACAGAAACAAATAAAATCTTTCCTTTCATGTATTTAATATCCCCCTTTTCCAATACCTCCTACAGTCCTTATTGCTTGTGCGCTTTACCCGCTTGCTTTCCAGGGATGTTTGGCTCCCGATCCCTTTTGGGAAGGCTTGCTTGCTCCATGCATCTCTTTCATAGTCCTCTCTGCACTTTCGCCTTTTCCTTAACACTGTTACTGAGAAAACTGCTGTCTGCTGCCTGCACAATTCTGACAAACTTCACAAGATTTATGGAGTGGTTTGCTACAGAATGCTGCTGACAGCACTGCAGATAAGTGCAAGTGGAGTGGAGCCTCCCACAACTTCATCCAAGACTCTGCTCCATGACCTCTGTCCATCTGGCCTCTCTGTGGAAGCAAAGAGCCTATTGAGTATCCCAGATGAATCTTTTAGCCTCAAGTAGTCATCTTCCTCCATGTACAAAATCTGGACCCAGAATCAGCATGCCAGCTATTTCCTGGATATCTCCCAGGTTCACATACTACCTCTCCCACAAAGACACAGAAGAGGGAAAGCAAGTGTGAATACCTACAAATAACATTTACATAAAGGGACAGTTCTTTGAACTTGCTTGAACACTTCATTCTCATACATAAGGGCATGGAATATTTCCAACAAATTTCAATGACTTTGGAGAGAAAGGAAACCACAGAAATGGTGCATCAACTCTTGCCACTTCAAGATTATAGACTGAAACTAATTATAGATTAAACTGATTGAGTCATTTGAATATCCAGCTCCCAGGGCAAGTTTAGAGAAGATATCTAAAAACTTCAATCATTGCCACATGGCCAAGAACAAAAAAAGAAACCTAACTGGAACCACCAAACCTTATTAATATTTTTTTTCTGGAGGCAGAGATGCATTCAGAAGTCACAGAAGCAATAGTGACATTCCCTGTTTTCAAAAGAACAGGAATTATTTTGGATATTGACTTGTTTTAGATCTACACAGAAGGAAACGCAGACTAACACTATGCACTTCCCTAGCGCTGAACTATGCAGCTGTTGATTTGGCAACTTATCCTGTGTTCCCACTCTCATATCCCTCCACAAGACTGGTTCACCAAGGCAAAAGAATTCTTCATGCAGTTGCTACTTAGCTGCTAGACCTGAAACAAGAAGCTGTCAGACCAGCTTGTGCCTGGTGGAGGGAAGAAAACCACTTTAGTAGCAGCCAAACTAGATCCACTGAAGTCAAACATGAAATGGCACTCCTAGCATCTTAAATGCCTTTATGCATGGATGACATCTAAAGAAAAATATATGGCCATCCCAGGGACAGCAGCAGGAAAAGAAAAAAATATAAAGAAAATAATAAAGAAGAGGGCAATACACGAGAGAAACAAAAGAACAAACAAAAGAAGAACCACACAGACAGCAAGGTGGAAACATTCATAGATCAACCCAGGTACACAACTCTACAAAGAAAAAAATGCAGCTACTTTTATCACTGGAAAACAAAAAAACATTTGGCATAATGCATCAAAAAACAGAGAATAAGGGAAATTAGAGTTATGGGCAATTCTCTAGAAATCTAGAGAGAAAAAATAAGAAGACTGCAAGCATCATGTTATATTGAGATTGTTAAAACAGAAAAAAATATTTCAAACAAAAAAAGATGCCAGTAAAATAAAGCACAATTATAAAGAAACAGTGGTTGGCAACAGTCAACCATCATTAATTGGAGAATTTAATAAAGGAAAATATCCAATAATGTAAGAGCTTAGAAACATTCACAGACAAATTGTTTGCTGTAAGTGTCACTATTGCTAATTCATAATCTTCGTAAGAATTTTAAAGAGGCTGCGGTAGAGCAACTGCCAACTGAAAGAGCAGTATCATTCAAAGTCCAGACCTTAAAAACAACTTAAAGAAATAAGCACAACATTTTTTTCAAAGTTTTAAGCACACATGCAAGTCAAGCATGAAGCACTAAAGAAGAAATTAAGAACATAGTTGTAAGGCCATAAAGCAAGGTACCAGTATTAAGTGCTCATATACACAAAGTAAGGACAAATTATTTTTAACACACCTACTGCACTCTATTCAATTCAGAAAAAATGCTGACTGTGAAGAGAAAAGCTTTGGTAAATGCAAAAATTTAAAATAAAACCTTATTTTCCTAGCCTAATGTTATAAATAAATAACTTCTTATCAAAACAATAAAAATTATATTCACAGAAACCAATTTGTTCTCCACAAAAATTTTTGATTTTTATAGAAGTAATAAACAAGCATAAAAAGTAATTACCATTTCATTACAGGTACCATCAAATTAAATTTGTAATTCAGGCATTAAATTACAAGATTTAAACTTCCATAGTATATGATTTTGCTTTACAAAGTTAATGAAATTTCCATTTGTTAGTATTATGATCAAAAAAACTAATTTGAGTATATAAACTACAAACAAAAAATATTTTTCTTCCAAGTATGTTAAAAGAAGTTGGATACCTCAATCCCCAATAGGTTTCATTAAAAATTATGGTATCGATCAGTAACAAATATAACAAGATATACCGGGGGAGGGGGAACAGAACCACAACCACTTGCAGATTTTTAGGAAAAAACCCCAAAAGTCACACAAATACAGATAAATACAGATGTGATTTGAAGCACAAGGAGGTCCTTCAGTGAATACGGAATATATATATAATTTTCACTGATCCCATTATTTTCAAGGTATCACAAAAATTCATTACATTAACTTCAGAAAAGTAAGCTGATACAACAGTATGAAACACCACAATTTTTGGGAACACCCAACCTAAACAAAGTTTTGATTTCTTACAATGGATGTGGAATGTAAAGGTCTAAGTGGGCCTCACAAAGGAGAAAAGACTCTGAGATATCTCAGTCTGCATCAGCTATTGTTAGAACAACAGCAGGGCAATAAGCAAGGCTCCTTCATCTCTCAAAGTCAGACAGTTCCAAAACCATTCTGACAATCAGTAAGACTTCAAAGCAATCACTCTTTCTACAGTAACACAGGTTGCGCACTTGTTTCCCAAGGCATGTACATCACCAGATTTTCAATTCATTCGTGCAGTTTGGAATGCCAAATCCTGAATAAGGGGTGACTGGGAACATAATTCACATTTGTTCTCCATTGCTTTTAGTATCACTTATGTGATATGTGAGAAATCATTCCAAGTCTGAGGCACTGTTTCATAATCAGCTGGACAGCTGCTGCAAAAATTTTGCTAGATTATTTTCTACTTGGCCTTGTATAACAGCGCTGACTGGAAGAGTGGAAATGCAGGGTGCCCTACAGGATATGTAGCAATTCAAACTTCTTGCTCAAGTTCATCCCCTTACATCACAAGAGATAGCCTAACCTGCACTGCCTTAGAGGCACTAGCAGAAGTGCTGAGTAGTCATTCCCTAGAATTGCAAAAATATACTGATGAACAAGAATCTTACAATAGTGACAGTTCTGAAATCAAAACATTCTGACACAAACAAATGTGAATAAAATAGAACCAGGATCACCCCCTTCCTCCAAGAAGCATGAGATTAAGGGAAGAAGAGCAAAGGAACAGACATAAAAAGATTTAAAAAATAACATTGTAACAAAAGCAAAACTGCATTTAAGCAGTTAATACTCTTCAAAGAATGTTGCCAAACTTATGAACGTTCTTGGAAAGAAAATGTGTGCAAAGCTCATCCTCCTATTCAGAACTCCAGCCACAATGGGATACTGAACTAAGCACTTCAGACATCAATGGCACCTGTGAACTTTTATTTACGCCATATGAGCCCTCACATAAACAAACACAGTGCCATTTCCACCTGTGAAATAAAGAAAAAGTTCCTGAAATTTAGTATTTCTGATTATCAAAAAATCCTTCCAAGTGAAGTTGAAGAACGGACATCATACAAGCCATCTGATGCATGAAGGGACTGAATGGGATTCAAGCCAGCAGAGATGATTTTATTTCCATCTCCTGCTGGCAACTAGTGAACTGACAAACTGGTGAGGTTCAAATCAAATTAGTCTAGTGCTCACTGTCCGAGAAAATAGGCAAAACAGCAAGACTGAAAAGATTTCAGCGTCACTGGTAAAACAGCTTCTAAATAAACTACTGTACTAACCACTATGGTCAAATTCCATATTCCATGCTAGGAAATCCCAGATTTTTCATAACATCCCACTTGAAAAAAAACTAGTTAAAAATTGATGGGACTTTTTAAATGTTTGTAAAATGCCAATGTTAGAATACTGTAATAAATTTGGCTCACACTATTTTAACTGCAACACTGAGAACACATCTCATTCCACACAGAACACAAAGTCAATCAACATTGCAGCTTCTTCAGAAATCCATCTCTACTCTCTCAGGATTTTACAGCTACTCCTGTTTCAAAGCAACAATAATCTTTAACAGATCCTCCCAAACTGTGTCAGAGTAGGAACTGACCTCTTGTCCAAAACAAATGGCAGTTATAAAAGGAATCCCCCTAGCTAAACATACCAATAATCTGTGCTTACTCACAGTACAAATAAACACACATTTCACCTCAAACTTGTAAATCACAATCATGCCATCATTTTGAGGTCTGATCCCACAGAAATAATGTAAACAAGGTTAGAGTGCTCTTGTTCAAACTTGTCAATATGTTTATATGATGAAATAATACCTTGCTTTATTAATTCAGAAATCAGACATTACATGGTGGGGGCATAAGAACAAGCATCAGGCCCAAGCTTACAACACCTCGTACTTCTTGAAGCTTTTCGCTCACATAACTGCAAGTGCCAACTGCAATTGATTTTGCTATCATTCCAGCCTTGGTATTCTCAACCAAGCAATGGGGGAAATTTCTAGTAAGACTTCTAAATATTAATTCTTTCACTGTTGCAAAAAACTTAGATACAATATCAATGACTTCTCTTTTCTAATAACAGCAATTCTCCCAGTGCTAGCTCAAAGAAAACATGCTTTGTCATCTTTGTAGGGGTGGGGAGAAGACGACAAACATATTTAAAAGAGAGATAATTCCCACAGAGTGCAACCAGACAGAGGAAATCATCATTTGGAGCTCCTTCAGCTATCTAACCTGACAAGCTATTACTATTTTTGTTGAAGTAAGGAACTTCATGCTTTTCTTCTTCCACGCTGTTTTGGGGAATGGTCCAGACTGACATTAAAATGTCTAAAGAGTTGCTGCAGAACTCTGCATTCAGTCTCAGCACTTTAGGCCCAACTGTACATTCTAAGAATAGTCCTGAGTGTTTAGACACTATGTTTTACTAGAAGCCAGCAAAATATTTAAAACCAAGTACTTAGAAAGATAGGGTAACTGTTCTTTGCAAAAGGTTGGCTTTCTTAATTTTATCATTTCTTACATACTTTCAATTGACACTTCATAAATCATAGAATTATTAAAAGAGCTCTAATAGGAACAATTAGGGACACAACACACAGCAGATGTAGGGGAAACCTCACTGACAGATAACACTGTCTGAAGGAGAAAGAGGCTTTTTACCTCCCAAGAGCTTGCAGCTAATGTTCTAACTAGATCTCATCTAGCAAAACACTGGCACTAAAGAAAGCCCCAGCACACAAGTTTCACAAAAGGACAGAAAACTTATTTATTTCAGCATCCTGGTAAATGTCTACACAGTTGAAAATGGCTCTACCAGCGGAACATAGTTCAGACACATAAAGCACCAGAGCAATCTGCCACTGACATGTATCAAGGAACAGAAAATTTAATGCTACAGTACATCAAGCAGTTAACTGTGTTCTGCGTCTTTCAGAGCCTTACTAATATACTTTACAATGTGCTACTGTTGCAGAAAGTCTAATTCACTATTATTCTAGAGCAAGTTAAGCTGCTGAGTCAACCTTTATTCTTAAAAATCAGGCTAATTTGCTTGGTTTTGCTCAGAAACAGTTCTCAATGGCTAGCAGTTACCAAAATTTAACAAAAAAAAAAAAGTTGTTAAACCTCTCTTATAAACAAAATGTAGACTGTTTAATGGAAAGGAAATACTGCATGTAGTTAGTGAATTATCTTCATCAGTTGCAGTAACAAGAAATACCAACATGTCAGAGCTCATTTAGTATGGCTAATTTTTAGTTGCAGATAAGAAAAAAAAGTCAAATTTCAAAAATCTTCTCTACCATCACTAGTACTGCAACAAGTTACTCTTGCTAAGCTGAGAATTAAGTTGTCAAAAATTTAGCTGCTGATAAATTCTGAAGTCCTTCCCAAGCATCTCAAAGCAGTTTAATGAGTAGCTGGGGAGAAAAAAAAAAAAGGAACCTACTTCTCAGCTGAGAGATAAAATGCTCTCTTCAGAGACAACACAGGCTGCAAATGCAGACAGAACAGACCATCAACTTGAAAGACATCTAAAACCTCTTGTAAATTAAGTCAAAATCCTACTGAGTGTTAGGTCCATCGGAATTTAAGACACTGCTGACCACCAAGAGCCAGAGCTGTAAAACACCAACTGCTTCCCTGCAGTCTGTGCAGTTATCACCACACAAGAGTCGAGCATGACGAAGCCAGCTGTCCAAAAAGACAAGAGAAAGACCATTGCAACTTCATGGCCTCACCAGATGAGAAAGTGCTGAGGCAGTCACATGGGACAGGCCACACGGGCCTGGAAAGCAGAGGAGACATCTGATGAACGAGAAAAGGGGAACAAGTGAAAAGGCACGGAATGGCCAACACAACAGACTAGGGAAATGATCATCACAGCAGGACTCTGAACACATGCCGACAGAACGTATTCAGTGTTACTGCAGAAATAAGTTTTATGGTGAAAAATTTGGAAATGGCATTTGCCAGTTAGGTAAATGTATGTGCCTGGCATCCAACAGCATGGGTTTTGAAGGCAACTAAAATAAGATGGGCAGAAAGGGCCAAATAAAAAAAACACACAGAGTATTTTTTCCTGACAGGAAGTGTGATCTTCCCCTGAAATTACTGATTACAAAGTCCTAATCCTAACTGCATTCACATAAAACTGAAACAAATCTGCTGGGGTCTGCACATACAGATACAGCCAAAGGATGTAGGAAACTGACCTTGAGAACCTCAACAAAACGTTACTGCATGATAACAATACATGTAAAATCCAATCTGCCTTTCCTTCATTCTTAAACATATTCAAGAAAAAATATTTTCTGCATTTTCAAGTTATAAAACTAGCAGTTACAGTAGGGGAAATGGATCTAAATTTTTAATGGCTAAAAACAAAATTACAGTGATTTTGGTCACTCTACAGTAGCAAACTTGATAAGGCCACAAATATCCAGCACCAAAAATTAGTGCAGTTTTTGCTTCTAATGTCAGTTCACCATACAGTCAATCTCAATTTACATATATATAAATAAATCATTTATCAGTAGACTTGAAACAATAAGCACGTTCCTCCAAAGTGTGGTAAGAGTTCATGGGTGTGACTGTGTGCAATTTCCCCAGGCTGTTGTAGCTACCAAGTCACCATCGGAACACCCAGAAAAGCACAGTGGGAAAGGACTCCTCCAGTCCACCTTAGGCGGGTATTCCTGACAGCCTAGAGCTGTCTGACTGCCTGAAGAATTCCCCATAACTGCTTTTCAGGCAGGCAAAGCCTGCAGTTTTGCTAGACTCCCTTAAAATTTAAATTTATCTCAAGGCTGGAATACTTCACCTTGAAGCATCTTGTCTACAAAAAACATATGTACAGGAACTAGAAGTAGAGAACATCAGAACCCTCTCCTCCTGCCACCAAGGGTAAGTGTCATAACTGGTCATCACCCATGAAATCATTAAGCTTTATCTCAAAAAGCCAAGGGATACTCATCCACACTGCTATTCATAGCATTTCAACACTGTTAAGGAAAAAAAAAATCAGTCCCAAGATAAAGTGTCTTGGATGGGCACACACAGCCACCACCAAAAGGAACTAACAGTCCAGCAGGAGGCACCGACCCAGAACGTTCTATGCTACCCTTAAAATAATCTGAATTACTATGCCTAATAGTCATAGCCATCACACTCACCAACTCTCTTTAGTGCAGCTTATTAATCCTGACCACCCACCAAATACCCTCAATTCAAAAATAGGTCATATATTTTTACAGGTTTAACTCATTCTGCAAATTTCACCCTCCTGGGGAAATCTGAGAGCTCATGGCTCTACAGAACTGCTTTCTGAATGCCCTAAAACTTTGAACTGATGCAAATTAAAACATGGAAGATACTGTTGAATATCATTCAGGAAAGCAAAGCTGAAATGTCCAGGTGTTGGAAAGCTAGCCTTTAGCCTGCAAGACTTAAGACAGCTCACTTTTGGATGAATAACCTCCACTGTAGAATAAAATCACAAATTATAAAACATGGGTAACGCAGTCATTATATTGCAGAAGTATCTGCACTCAGGACACCTTGCTGACATTAAAAATAGAAAATCAATTGCTCTTTGTAGACAAAACAGAAAACGGGGTAAAGTCTAATTTTCAGCAACTGGAAAGCGCTGCCAGATTCCACCTTTTAGAATGCCTTCAGACACATCAGACATTTATAGCCCACGCTAATCCTCAAATACCTGCCTGCCCCACAGCCGAGCTGCTTCGGGACAGAAACCTTCCACCAGGCAGAGGTGAACCGGGACAGCCAACTTCTAAGGATTACCTACTGACACAAACTCCTGCCAGCACAGCCGAACCGCTCGGCTTAAGCCCTCCAAGAAAACAAGCACGGTGCCTTTAGGAAGTCACCGCGGAGAAGGAGGCCAGAGGGGCTGAAGCCGGAGAGGGCGTACGGGGCCCAGGTGGGGGCATATCCCCGGCGCGGCTCAGGGCCGAGGCGGGTTCCCCCTCACCAGGTGCGCTCCGCTCCTCCAGACGCGGGCCCGCCGCGGGGGCGCGGCCCCACGGGCCCTCGCCGGGCAACACAGCCCGGCC
>WBNO01013559.1:28885-75424 GCA_013400575.1 Peucedramus taeniatus
CAGCCCGGCCCGCGCTGCGCCTGCCCGGCGCCACCGGCAGCGGCGACACCGGCGCCGTTGGCCCTTGGCGGGTTCGGGCGCAAGGAACAGAGCTCGAAACTGCGGGTCGGGTTTTTTGCCCTGTCTCCTTTGGTGTGACCTGTCTCGGGCAGCTGTGCTGCGGACGCTAATCGAAATGTTTTGTTAAATTTCTGACCAAGCAGCACATCTCTCACCCGCCAGTGACGTATGCAGCGCTGCGCGTCTTTCCCCGTTCTAGATGCTAAGGAGGAGCGCATGTCCTGTCTGGAGCACAGGTCCTTTGAGGAGCGGCCGAGGGAGCCGGGGTTGTTTAGCCTGGGGAAGAGGAGATTCAGGGGTGACCTTATCGCTCTCTACAACACCTGAAAGGAGGCTGTAACCAGGTGGGGGTCGGTTTCTTCTCACAGGCAACCAGCGACAGGGCGGGAGGACACAGTCTTAAGCTGCACCAGGTGAGGTTTAGGTTGGATCTTAGGAGGAATTTCTTCACGAAAGTGTGTTTAGACATTGGAGTGGGCCGCCCAGGGAGGTGGTCGAGTCTCTGTCCCTGAGGTGTTCAAGGAAGGACTGGGTGCGGCACTCAGTGTCATGGTCTGCTGGATGTGGTGGTGATCGGACGTTTGGACTCGACCATCTCAGGTCTTTGCCAAACTCATTGATTCTGTGAAAGAAGCTCCCATAAGCCTGTTACCTACAGTATTGTTAAATAATGGCATAAAGAATGGAACAGAAACACATCTCAGAGCCATGTCTACCCCAGCCCAGAGAACCCTGGGGTGATGTGCCCCCACAGCTTAGTATTTGAATACACAGAAATATTCCTGTCTGAAAGTTGCTCTTCCTTTAGGCACTGTTCTGTGGGTATTTGTTTGTGTGCTTGCTTTTTCACTAGACTTTAAGTTACACAGTTAACCTTAGGTGCATTAAGAGAGTAGGAACAAGATGGGATTTTTTTCCTGCATTGTCAGTAGCAACATGCACACCAAAGTAATGGTTTGCAGGAAAGATGGAGAAAAAACAGCACTATTAATGTGAAGAAAACCAACCTTCTTCAATTGCAACGTTTTTTCTCCCTCAATAAAAGCAGAATGTGTTTTCTTGCAGCAATGTGAAGGGCATTAAGCAGTTATTAAGGCTGATGGGTTTTGTAGAAGTTCTATAATTTTCCCAGATATTGTTAAATACTTAACATTTCATGGTTGACCGCTTCTTAGTTTTATTTGTGAGTATTACTGAGTTTCAGTTTTACTCATACAGCTGTTTTTCCCCTGTCAGAAACCCAGCTGTTAATCATGTGAAGCAGAAAGGGCAAACCCTTGATACTCATAATTGTTTATTTGCCTTTTATAAATAATAAAAAAATACTAATTTTTCAAAGTGTCTAATAAGCTTTTTACTTCTGAGTCTATAATTTTGAATGTTTCATGTTAGCAGTACTCTTTCCCCCAGGCTGGTCCCTCAGGGAAAAATCCAAACCTTACAGCACACATAACTCTTCTTTAAATCACAGGCTTGGCAATAACAGCGCCATGCAGAGGTCTTGCACATGGTATTTCACCACCTTGATAAATTAAAAATTGTTCAAAACTATTGAGAAATAGGAGTTGGGAAATACTAATTCCAGTGTATTTCTTTGGTCCCCTAAAATTTTGTAGGTGTTTATTTGGCCGACATGTATGTACCTAGCTAGGATCCATATTTGTGGCTTTCACTGTGCTTCAAGTCAAGCAAATAATGCCCTGTGCTCAGATCTGTGCTACAGGAAATCCTGAAGGTACACATAAAATAGCAGAGTGATCAGTAAATGATCAGTAGTGTGTAATTATGAAAAAACTTCAACGCATACTTAGGTAGATAGGAAATAGAATCAAAATACTTAAAGCACCTGCTGTTTGACATGTCATTGAGTCAATAAATATGTCCTCTGAGCAAGGCACAGTGTCATGAACTAATAGGATGAATTACCTATTTCATAAAATGTAAGGGTTAAGCAGGAGGTAAAAGAACCTCGTTATATTTATGAATATATATAAATAATAGTAATTGAACCAAGGTAATAGTCTAGAAAAACAAACTTTCTAGGCACTGTATCTCTTTACCTTGTGTATTTAGGTATAGCAGTTAAGATTTTCAAAAGAAATAGTCCCTTTTGACAACTTATTGCAAAGATGTATATATCCTAAGTGTGCTGATGTAAAAGAAAAGCAAATCTTACACAAATCTCCCAGCAAGATGAAGTCACAATTAATACTTTGTACTTGAATTTGCCCCTACTTCTGCTTGGGATTTGGCAGCCCAACAGCATAATAGTCTGGGAAGCAGCTTCTGTTCTTGCACTGCTGGAATAAACCTACCAGTGCTTCTGCTGAAAACTGTTCTCTGATTTTACAGCAATCAGCACAGCCTTAATAGTGTTCCAAATAGTTACTAATACTGGAATCCATTGTTCTAATTTTTGGTCAATATCATCTCAACTTCAAAAGGGAAAGGCAGTGTAATTGCAACAGCAAGGAGTGAGGCTGTGAGGAATTACTGAACCACATAGACTCAAGGCAGAAGAAAAGGCAGCCTTATAAAGGAGAGGTGAGAAGGGGCAGCAGCTTGGGAAGAGTATGATATCAGGGAATTCTTTAAAAACTGCTGGGAGGGAGAGAAAACAATCCAGCAGTTATGTTGCCAGTTCCCATTCTTACAATAAACTGAAAAAATGTACTTTTTTTTTTTTTTCCCCTGGGAAGGAGGGTGTTTCTAAATTAGTGTGAATAGGTTTGGAAATGAGGATTCAACAGAGACTGAAAGAATTATCAATGGTAGGCCAGAAGCACTAGAACACTTGTTTCCCTGAGCCCATCTTCCAGTGACAATAATTCCATTAGACTTGATGAGTCATCCGTAAGAGAGTTTTATCCGTGTCATCCTTTTGCATTCATTACACACAGCTTGGGACAGGCACTGCAAGAATCCAGCATTTTAACAGCAGCAGGGCAGCCACGTTAGCACCACGCTCCTCCAGGCAGAGCAGCACACGCCTTATTTTTCATGTCATTTCCACAAGCCCACAAGCACGGTGTGAAGTACTGTGTTAGGGCAAGTATTTATATCTGCAGTCAAAGGCAAACCTGGCAGAAAGTGTTTGCACTCAGTCCTTAAAATACTTACAGAATTTTTTTTCTCTTAGGCCTAGACAAATACTTAGCTCATCTAGGAGTACCTGAAAGCTGATGGTTGTGAATACCTTCATAGTTATAAAACAACTCTGACCTATTGTCAAACATCTTAGTTTTCTTTGCTTGCACTCATTACAGGTTTTACTATAAGCTAAGGGAGTGGTCTGATGGTCTAGATTCAAATTTTGAAATCCCACGGGGGACATTGGGAGCCACAGGGCTCTGAAATGATGGACGAATGCAGCACTAAAATCTGAAATACAGAGGAGAAGACAGAGATAGCACCTTCAGGCTCTACATCCAGAAGTTTATTAGGATTTTGTAAAGTAAAGCATAGAAAGTGCACTAAGTAAAGAGACAAAAATATAGTCATGAGAGGGAGGACACAACACACACAGAAGCAGGGGCATAAGCAGGATTTAGCAATAAAAGAGCAACTGTGCCAACTTACAGCAAAGCACAAAGGAGTGCAAATTATTTTCCAGCCCTGAAAGGAGGGCAGTTCCACAACCTAAATAACTGTTAGCTCACCAGCTTATGAAAAATAAATTGGTGACCTAATTGCCATCATGATAACCTCTGAAAGAGCAGTAGCCTGCATTTGGAGAGCAAAAGGATATGTTCTTATGACCTGTACAAGAAAACAAGTGAAGACTAAGGAAAGGGGAAACTACAGGCAGGGTTGGGGGAGGGACAGACTGAAAGAACAACAGACCCATTTTGCTTTGCAAAGCAGTTTTATGGAAGTGACTACAAGAGTGTTTCTAACTTCTGTATCTTTCTTTAAAATCTAGAAAGTTCTTTTACAGAATTATTTCTGAATGCTGTAATTAGTTCTGATTGTTTGTAACAACTGATGCAAACCAAAGTTTGGCTTCTATTCTCTTGTTTAAGTTGCTTGTAGCTCAGGCTGTCAGTATGGTTAGAGTTTGCACAGGGTTGTTCAGTCTGGGATTCACTCTTTTTGTTGGGGGAGAAGGTGAGGTGGAGAAGATCTGAAGAATTTGTAGACATTAAATATTTCAAGTGTTAAGTCTTAACTGTTTAAGTGCAATTCTCTGTGATTGCATTCCATTCCATTCCATTTCAAATAAGGTCACATGACCCCAAATAGGTCTACATAGCAAGACGACTGAAAGGGGAACTCAAAGTATCTTTTAAATGTGAAATTTGAATACTCTGTTATTTCAGGATGTTGGCAATTCTAAGCTATTTGGTCTGAGTGGCCTGATAAGAAGTTTTGTTTCTGGTAAGGATCACAACTGCATAATTTCCAATTCACTTTAAGATTTTTCATCATTCACCTGAGATGCAGCACAGACAGAAGATGCAAGGGTGTATGTGAAGGGGCCACTCAAAGCAATATGATGTAGATGTTGGGCATTAGATAAATAATTACTGAAGCATCAGCTTTCATTCCTGCTTCATCCTTTGCAATAAGGATGTAATATCTCCCCAATGTTCATATTCTCAGAATTGTTTATGGGAGGCTGAAATTTCTTTTAAAGCTTTTGCCAGCTTATATCTTTGCTATAGTGAACATTTTGTATTCAAACAGCTGTCTGCAGCTAGACAGGATAGACAGACACTGTTTGCCTTAGCATCTTAATCCTAGTTGTCTAAATAAGTATTAGAATAAAGAAAAGCTATCTTTTTAATACAATGAGAACTTTCAAAATTATGGTGTCTCTTTCAGAAGTCTATCACAACTAGAGTCATATCAGAATTATAACATAGATGTTAGTCATCAGCTGCATAGCTTCTGGCTGGGGATTCTTTGCAGACAAACAGAAGGCTTCCTATGTTATTTGTACACTGCTGATACAAAAGCAAGCAAGGTAGAATGCAACAAACTATTTAGAAAAGTCGCCTTAGTTCTTAAAATTCCTTTGGAAATCACCGGTGCAATTCTTTATCTGAATGATAGGGTAATTTTTAGATAAAACTGTTACATGGAATTTTTATTCTATGTTATGGTCAATGATCCCACTCCTTTCAAGTGGGTCAAGAGTCATGAAAGCATGTCTGTGATTTAAAGATATTTCTATAGCTACTCAGACTATTTGCTGTTACCCAAGCTTGACCTGGTACCAACAGCTACCCATTGCAAAAGGGTTTGGATGGTTTCTCTTCTGAGACCTGAACCTCTGAGTGTATCTGGCGGGTAGATCAGCCTGTGTGATGGTCTAAAAGGTATCAAAAGGATACTCCAAAAGGATACTTTTGGTATTCTCTCAAGCATACCTATGCACCACTTCAGAATGTGCTGCAAACAATTTGTGTACATGGGTTTCAGTTTTGTTCAGTGATGGTGTCGCAGTGAACTCAGTTTACTTTTCTGGTAAGAAGAATTTGTTTGCATCATCATATCATAGTTATCCTTCCAGACCTTAGGTGTAGGTCCCAAGCAGGAGTTTTGGCCTGAATTTTCAGGTTACAAATGGCTACAGTAGCGATTACAGTGATACTGGCGCTGTGATTGTCAGAACAATGCAGAATTTTGCCAGTGACTTAAGAACAAAATTACGACATTCAATGGCACAGAGAACACAAAATAAGTTATATCTAAAACATTTTGGGAGGAAATATCCACTTAATAAGACTAACAGCTAGTAAAAAAAAAAAAAAGACAAATAGGAAGCAAAGTTATTCATTATGCTTTAAAAAATTAGCATCATTTACTATATTTGTATTCTGCAAAAGTGGTATATATTGGGTCCTCTTTACATAAATTCAGATGAAGATATCATCCTGAGAAGTCTAAGAAGCCTGACTAACTGTACTGAAGTTAACACATGATACCAAAGGTTCTTGGTTAGGAAATGTATTTTTAAAAAATCTGAGCAGAGTGGTATTAGAAATTATTTTAAAACTTTTTTTTTCCTTTAAGTAATGTTTTCTACTAAGTCATAAAGGCCTAATCCATAATCAATAAAATTTCTAGGACAGTTAATCTGCTTATAGGGGATGGATGTGGAAGAGAAAATGAGAAGAATCTAATAGCTATCAGTAAAATAAATATTCTGTCTGCAGTATCAGCAACCTCAGGTATTCAGAGCCATTAGCCAGGCCCTAAGAATCATGACATTGGAACTGAAAGATGTTTACATTTTCTGTCTCCTGAACCTGTAAGAAATTTTCAAGTCATATTTTCATTAGGCTTTGCTTTGCAATCATAAACACTACAAAATCTTTTAAAAGCATATTTCTTCTGGCAATATATGACTTGGCTCCAAAAACTGTAAGAAAGAAGCTAAATATTGTAAGTTATAGTAAACTTTTAGGACTTGGCAAAAACTGTGAGAATACTGGAGAACTTATTATACTTTCTTTCCATTGTGCATCACTGATGTTTGCATCTTGTCTGTGTTTGAAGGACTTTATTAGTACTGTATGTGCTCTCAGAGCTGAAGTTTTAGACGTTTGAAACCACTTTGGGAATTGGCTGCATTCTTCTGCTTGTTTGTTCTGCTTCCCACTCTACAGCAGTTTGTTCTTAACAAACACTGATGCAACTACAAAATGTAGAGATTTAATTTAACCACTGGAAACAGCCACAGTAAGTTGAAACACCTGAAACAAATGTACTGCTTGTAATGCAATAGGAAGAGGCAGCACAGAGGAGTTCAACAGCCTTCACTTATTTGAGTAACAACATTTCCTCTGGCTATCTGGGACTCTCACAATACTCTCCCCTGTGGACTTTACAACAGAAATCAGGGTCTGCTCCCCTGAAGGAGCATTAAAAACTGGTCTTATGTCAATGTCAAAGTGGTTTCCATGTATCAGAAGGACGACCAAGTTCCTCCTTCACCAGAAAAACCTGTTCCTCAGGCACTCCTCTTCCTCATTTTTGGACGCATAGTCAGAGAGGCCATTATGAAGAATTTCATTTGGGTGGATTTTATATACAAGATGTGTCCCTGAATAAAGGTTTGATCCTCTAACTGTTTCCATGGTTTGTTTGCTTTATTTTTGACATTCTGTTTTTCTCCTTAAGTTTTTCACAAGTTTGATTTTCTGTTTTTGTTTTTTTTCCCTAATGTTACAGTTTGAAAAAAAAAAATCTCTGATTGTGTGTGTTCTTCCTTCGCTTTACCAGGAGGACTAAATGCCACCAGTCCTTTCTTATGATTTACATCCAGTTCCCAGAAAGACAGACCCATTTCTCCATAGTTTATTGTGAAAGAATTGGAACCATGTATGCCACTACTGCTGACATGAGGACATCAGCAATACATCTAAGGTCACAAAGGATCAGTAAGGGCGTAATCTTAGATAGGATTTTGCAGAGTGACTCACACGTTTGAGCATTAATCCTTGCAGCAAAGGCATATTCTGAAGTAGGACAGTGAAATTTTCCATGATAAATGCCATAATTTCCTGATAATTCCTGTTCTTTCTTAAAATATTTTCTCTGGAAATGCCAACTTGAAAAGAATTTGTAAGCTTAAAATGCATGTTTAGTCTTTCCCTTTCTCCTTGATGTCAGTGGGTTTAACAAAAGATATCACTTTTTCTTCAGGCTGAGAATACAGTACTTCAGGCTTACTTATGTCCCATATTACAAGCAGTACAGAGGCTGCAGTCAAAATATAGTCTCAAAGCAAAAGTACAACCACAGGGATTTTATTTGAAAACACTAAATATAAACATCACTTGACCCAGACTACTCTGGAGTCAAAGTTCAGATTGCAAAGTAAAACCTAAGCCAAAATCTCTTTAACAACTATGCACAGGAGTCTGCAATGTAGTTTTGAGCTGAAATTTGGATCTGCTTAGTCATCATAGTGATGAAGATTCTGGATTTTCACAGATAACTGCCAGAAAAAGCCTGGTTTACTCCAAATTCACCAGTGCTTCGGAGGTGGGAAGAGAAAAGAGATGTGCTCTTTTCAAGCCTAATATATGACTGAGCTGAACATTGCTATTTTGAATTTTTATCCACCTATTAAAAACTTGCCAGTTAGAAACAATTAGGTACATCAAGTTATTCCTCAATACATGATGTAATTAAAAACTTATGTAATGCCTTCAGGTGTTGCCAGAGTTAAAAACCAAACAGCACCTCTAATTTAAGTTGCAAATTATCTGACAGAAGTGACAAAGAACAGGGCTGGAACAAACATTTTCCAGTTACAAAACACAAATCAGCTGCACTAGATCTTTTCTTGCTTCTTTCTGGAGCAGTCCAACGAACACACAGTTAGAAAGTATATTAGGGAAAGAAACAAAACTAAGTTAGAATAACATACTTGTTAAGAAAATTTAAAATTAAAAAAAAAAACAACAAGAAAATAGAATTACCATCCCATTTACATCCAGCTGTGGAAGAAAAACATCTTCCTTTCAAAGTCTAGTGTTCATCCATTTGTACTTTCCCTGCTCACTCAGTGCCATTTTTATTTTTATTTTGTTCTTCACCTTGCAGTATCTGGATATAATCATTTCTTAATTCTATTCCTCCATTTTCATAGAAGAAATATGCTTCCTTTCCGTTCCTAGGCCCCTGGTGTGGCAACAACTCCATATTCCTTTCAGAAACACCTCTTTCTCACAGCTCAGCATGAATATGTCTTTTGCTCGCCACCTGGGGAAAGTACCATCCCAGGGGAGTGAGGAAGCTGCCAGGATTCATCCATCTTCTGCCCCTCCCTCAAACCAAAGAGCTTCAGTCTCTGAGAGGAAATGTGCTCTGGGATAAGGTAGCTACCAAAAGCATTTCTGGATAGAATAGTCTCACTAATGGGGAAAGGATATGTTTGCTCTGTAACTTTAAACTGTACAGCTTTTCAGTAAATATGAAACAGCTTTAAATGGAAAAATCAAATAAGAGTTCATCACTATAGCAGGTTCTGGGGTTGGTTTTGTGGCTTGACCTAAAGCTGCCATCTGTGAAGACAAGTGCCTGAACCATGTGATGATGAAAGATTCTGCTGTAGGCAAGCAAGTTTTTGTCCTTCCTCTTGGAACAGAAATGCTCACTTACATAAATCCAAAAGTCTTAGAAAAAGACTTTGGGATTTATGTAGAAAAGTAGAATTTATGTAGGGTAAGTAGAAAAAAAAGCATTTCTAGTTTGTGATAGGGGTACCACTGGATTCAAACCCCTGCATCTTGGTTACTCCGAATGCTTTAAGCCCTCTAAAACTTTTGCATCTGTTAACTTTACTACTGGGATAACTTTTATAATCACTCAATGCACAGAACTTAGATTTGTACTTCAACACAAATATGTTAAAGTGTCTGTAGGATTGTGACCAAAGCACATTTAGACATCTTCTGCCACCTGCTACTGACAGTGTAGCTCTATTCCTAACAGTGCTCCACAAGCAGATTAATATTTAAAAATATGTGATCAGTCTTCTTCTCCAAAATTTGGAGATTTCCAGGACACAGAAGACCTCTTTAGCAGCCTTTATCCAAAAATAACTATAAAGAGACAGAGCTCTGTTCCACAAGGACATTTATTTCGGTGAGGATAAGGAAAAATACTTTCCTTACCTTAGGTGAGAGATGTGAATAGAATTGCATTTATTCATCTGGGTCCACATAGCTGGGACTAGGCTAGTTACACAGAAGTTGGCAAGGCCTTTGTAAACTGTTTCTTAAACTTTTACATTATATCTAGAGAAAGTTCAATTGTTGAATGAATTACAATGAATTGGAATGAATCTAGAATGAATTGGAGTCCTGCATTCAAGATAGAGAAAGCAAAACTACATTTATTTCTATGGAACATTTTCCTTTTTTTTTCTTTGACGTTAACACACTCATCATGTATGTAAAGTACTCAGCGGCTGATTAAAAGATTGCAAAAGGGATGCAAAAAAAATATTTTTAAATATACAGAATGAAACAGTTTGAGTGGCATTTTGTGATTTGTTTTCCAGTTGGGAATGACATTTAATTTTAAGAGTTAAGCTGTTTTTAAGATGACATTTTGTTGTCTCAGGTGCATATGCCTTCTAGTGTGATTACTGGTTGGAACTCCCAGGGTTTTAGGCACAGATACATGGTCCCTTATAGCTTTTTCTAATAGTCTCAGTTTTAATGTGTAGGACTATACTTACTGTTGTGAATGACACAAACCCAAATTTATTTTTTGCTTCCAGTTTTTATGTATTATGTATATTTCTAGGCTGTTAAGGAAGCAGTAGGTTTAAGATCGCCACTGACTTCACCAGTACTGGTGGTAGACTTTTCTCTTCAACAGCAAGGTAAAATGCAGCTTGTGATGCAGACCACAAACTGTCATAAGGTCAGTTTTGAGGTGTATAGGCATTCACATTGATTTGACAGTTTTCACATTAAAACCCTACGATCGAACTAATAATGCACTTCCTTAATAAGTATTTTTATCTAAAAATGCCAATATTTACAAAGAAAATTCACTTTTTTAAAGTACCCCAACTGTATGAGATGCTTCATAGAAATAAGCAGAACTACATCTATGCTGATAACTTGCAAATAAGAGGCTGCAGTGATGGCTCACACTCACATTAACCTGACATAAATTGACTGTCTCCTCACATGCCCAGCTGCTCACTCCCAGCATCTTCCTTAGTCCTGCTACAAGCAGGGAGGCTTTTGAGCAGGCACAGTCAGGCAAGTTAAAGAGCACATGCACCCATTTTTGCATGTAATCAGCAGGATTTAATCACATTAAACAGACTCTATAATCATGACCTGATTCTGCAAAACTGTGAGTTGGAATTTTGCATCTTAAATGACTGCACATTTTAATCATGTTATAGCTTATATGATACTAAGCACAAAGCAGGAGACCTGTGTTAAGGAAATCTATTTCCACTTCAATTGGATGCAGTTGACAGCACTACTGAAGGAAAACTGTGATGAGGGAATTAGTAGGTTGGATATGGGCTTTTTATATAATATCAAAAATAGGTGTGCCACAAAATAAAAAGAGGAAGGACAGAGAACCAGATTATTTCCTGTTTTGATTTTAGAAAATTGTTTTCTTTGAAATGCTTGCATGTCTTTAAAAATGCTTTAAGCAAACTGCCTGGATTAAATCAAAACAGTAATTATGATTTCATGAGTCATTCTGTATCTTTTAGGACTGAGGTTTTGATCTCTGACATGCTATATTATATTAGTATTTATTATAGACCACCATGCTGTTACTTGACAAATAGGAAATCTTTTATTATGCTGAGACTTACATATAGTTAAAGTATCTTGCTGGGACTATAAAAATAATCTTTTTTCCTATATAAGCTTAATTCTATAGTTCAATTTTGGTTTTTATGAGCAATAGGGGAATTTTCCAAACCAAATAAAGTGTCAGCTGTTCTTAATGTATTTGTTGTTGTACAACATGCATATTACTGCCAAAGGGTATGTTTTAAATTGTATTTTCAAATTGGTTTTTATAAGATAACAAAAATGCCTGTGTGGGCTCAAATGTGTGTGTGTGTGTGTGTGTTTTGAATGTATGCACACATGCATGTTTATCTCTCTGTTTTCCATTAATGCCTTTGAGCCCTTTGGCTAATTCCAACCAAATTAACTTAGGACCAGAGTTCTAAAAATAAATATGTTCCTATAAGGCTTGGAAAATGGCCAAGTGAAATAAGGCAATCTTATCAGTGTTCTTGTTAAAGGAAAAGTTGTTGTGCAAGTGCATACATGATTAGACACTAGAGAAGCTACCTTGAGGACACCCTGTATAATTATCTCAGATGAGGGAGTTCTTGGTTGATACCTAAACTGGGTGATGCACATTAAGATGTATTCAAGATGCATAGCTGTCTGGTTTTTATGTCTTACTTCTTTACCAGCCTTGGGAGTGTTTCCAAGTTCTCTGTTCATGTGCAGCCTTTGATGTTACAGCTGTTAAGTCCCTGGAATACCCAGCTCCATGAAATTACTTGAAGAGTTCTAAAGGGTACCTGTTTCCCCCATCCAGCCTGTGTAGATGTTTGTTGCCTCCTGGTAGCAGCACCCCATAGGCTGTGTCCTTCAGGAGCATGCATCCAGCCCTGCTACCCTGTCCTCCACCCTCTGGGATGCTCTGTAGTGCATGGCAGCCAGATAATTAACTGAAGCATCTAAAGATAGATTTGCAGAGGCTTCTCAGCTCATTTTCACCTCTGAAGGCTAGCAGAGACTTGGTGCTGCCAGCCACCTGCAAAGGTCTCCAGAGCACCAGATCTAATAGTTAAAGGAATTGAAAGCGCAACAAACTCTGCCCCTTTTAATACTTTACAATTGTTTTGTTGCTGGGTTTTTTCCCCATTTTTCTAATGCTCCCAATCCAAATACTGTATGGCAGAATAAAAGTTTCTCATTAGTATTATATGTGGTTATGGTACTTTTGTCAGACTTCTGGGGCTTATATTATCTTGATTTTCTTGAAACCCCCACACACTCACATAAAGTTTTTTGTTTGTGCTCAAAGAGAAAGCTTAAAGAAATGATGTAATAACATAAAAGCAAATCAAAAAAGAAGAAAAAATCCCACAACTTCACACTTATAAAAATAATTTAGGATTTTTTTTATTTTGATTAACGAATTTTTATGTCCTTATATTGTCCTTGTATATTAATAGTGTATCTTAACTAGATAAAGATGTTAAGGAGGACATTCGGAACATCCATAGCAACAGCAATACTACAGTCACATACTACTTTTAGACTTTTTTTCTGTTTGCATGGAAAAGATGCTCTCCATTTGGCATAGGCTATAACTACTATAAAAATGTGTTCTAAGTTGTAATTTGGTCTTTTCTGGTTATTCTGTATGCAAATATATTCAATATGCTTGATGAAGTACTAAAGCTTTCTTCTATGTGAAACTGCATTTAATATAGAAATTAGGAGAAAAAGAGATTGATTTATTGCTAAACGTATTTGAATTGATGGGCATTTCATTTCACAATAGATTTTCCAAGTTCTAAAATACTAAGAGATATAAGGACAAATATTTACCTCTTTTAAAATAATTATGGAGGACATTTGGGGAAGTAATCATCATCCATGCATGAAATTATTGCTTTAAAGGCAAACATCAATAACTTTTTCATGTAATGGTGCATATCAGTAGTAAGAATTTGGAAGCTTTTATGGAGTTTGTGATCTTTTATGGAGCTTTTGGGGAATGTTTGTATTTCTAAAATATTTTGCTATGGAAACTAACATGGAAGACCACTGATAAAAAAAAACAGAGTCTAATTAAAAACTTTAAATATCTGTGGATGTATTTCATAGTTCAATCATAAAGATTTATTTATAGCCAAACTGTTTTATAACTAAATATGTATTTACTTATATACTCTGGTCAAAACACACAGTGTAGAAAAGTTATCTTATTAAAGATACAGTTTCTTACTATTTAAGTAAAGGTATGAGATTTCAAAATAAAATGGTGGAGGCTCCTGTAATGTCTTCCTACAAGACCTAGAATTACAAAACTTAATTTTTATGGTAATTTTAAGTTAAAATTTTACTTTTAAATGCTAGTTATAAATCTTAAGGAGCAGAATAAACTGTCTTAAAAAACTGAAAATTAATATTAAAGTTTGGTTTTCTGTGGATTTATGATGTAGCCATGAACTCCTGCAATAATCCCATGTTGCTGCAGGTCCATATAACACACCCATTGCAGAACTCTGCTCTTCTCCAAGACCTTTATTGGCCTCATCTGTAAGAGTATCTCCAATGTCCAACACAATTTGCAAAAGAACCTAAATAGCCCAGCACTCAGCATATCCTAAATCTACCTTAATTCTAGCTGCTGCCTTATTTGTATGACTAGCTCAGTTACATCTGTGCTGGCTGGCTGGCCAGTGTAAGTAGATCAGCCAAGCACTTCTGTTAAATAGGATATAAATGTTTCCATCCTATCTGTCTTTCTTCTAATGAACATTAGTAGCAGCTCTTTTCTCTCTATAGGTGTCATTTTCTTTTTCACTGAGTATGAGGATATATAGCAACTGTGAAACCTTAGTGCATTTTGTGGCCACTGGTGCTACCAGTTTTGAAGTTACCAGGAGGGGAGCTTGCACAAGGAGAGCCTTTTCATAACTTCTGAGGGAAGTGCACAAAAAAACCCAGCCACATTCAAGTTTAAAAAGTCACATTATCGTTTGACTCTCTTTTGCATTTTTTTTCATAGTGGACTTAACATAAACTCATGAACAATTATGTAGAAGTAATTCTGATAATGGTCTTTTTGAATACCATGCCTGGGTCCTAAAGTGATATTGGGTTAAGTATATGATTTTGAGTAGCAAAACAAGTGAGAAACAAAAAAATGCTGAAGAAGAATGAGCCTCTGAATCAATATACCTCATGAGAAGTCACATCATGTTCCCTGGATATCTATTCAGGGATGACCCTTTCCTCTGTGGCTCAGGTGTATAATGGACTAGGTCTGCCACTTGCACAGTAGTTTTGCCGTCCCTGGATTGAGAGTACAGGGTGTCACTGATGAGCATTTCACTTGTGAAGCTCGTTCTACATTGTCTGTCAATCCAATTATAATTATGTTTATTCATGAAAATCTGTAGTAGTTTCTGAAGTTCTCCCAAGCTTCTAACATTAGTTCAGGAATACCGTAAGATTCTTTATTTTGCCAGCTTCATAACAATCTGTCTGAATTTCCTTTTAATCATGTTTCCTTCTTTCTTTCTTCCCATATAGGCCCCAGGAAACCTAATTTAGTGCATTACATCTTCCACAATGATGGCTCTACATTTATGCTTAGCTGAAGAATTCACTCAAAATTAAAAATAAAAATCTCTCCAATCAAAGGACAAAGCTACTGATAGGTATATAAATTTACAAAATTTTTTAAAAGTAGGACATATCTCTAGTGCAGTTGCTATCTGTAAGACAGATAGCCATGTCAAAAACTACATTTATTACAAAATTTGAGACAAACTGTTTTCAAGAATTACTGTATCTTATTCATCACAACAATTGCTTAGTGCAAAGTCTCTTGAAGATTAAAAATTGCATTCTCTGATGCAAAGCAGATTGTTACTAATGGGAATTAAGTATTTTCCTATTGTTTTTCCCTGGTGTTATTAATATTTCTAAAGGTATACCTATGTTTAATGACCTTTTTAGGACAATTCTCTTTCTGAGGGAATTTCAGAGATGATCTGGTTGTTTAATGTTAACAGTTGAGCCACTCAAAGCAAAATTTTGGAGTTAATTTTTTTCATCATGATGATTGTATGTAATTTCAGGGGAATTCTCATGGTGAATGAAGACATATGATTCATGTCAGGACCCGAAGTGCACAGAGAGGCTGTAATTGCTGTGAGAATTCTTACCTGAGACCTGGACCCATGCAACTTCTGCCCCTGGCCCAAGACCTCCGTTTAAGCTCTGTCTTGTCCTTTATTTGAAACTTCAGGCCCTTACCATTGATTGTTATTGGGTGCAGAACTAAGCCAAAACTCTCATTTTTGGCTTAGTGTCTCATTCTCATGTGCTACAAACCTATTCCTTCTCAAGCCCCCTTGCTCAACATCTCGGAGTAGAATTAATAAAACAAGTCCCCTGTCTAAAAGTCTGCAACTAATTTATTGCTTGATCTAAGTTTCCACAGTAGCATCTGAGAAAATAGAGGAAGGAGTGGTGGAGAGAGCAGTAGGAGTGAAATAAGCAAGAATATGCTTTCCTGGGAGAATCAAAGGTACTGGATGCCTCCTTATGTTTTAAAAGGGCTTGCGTGGTGTTTCTCAACATGTGCCAGCTGATGTTGGTTTTGTACTGGGGTTATGACTTTCGTACTGGGTGGAGCTCTGAATTCTCATTCTGACCTGTTTGCCATTCTGCAAGAAATGTTGGAGAGCTGCAGAACGGTTTGGGCTGAAAGGGACCTTGGGGCCGCCCTGCTGCAGCTCCCGGCAGTGCCGTGGTCTCTGCCGGCGCCTGCGGTGGCGCTCGGCAGGGCCGGCAGCGCCCGAGCGCGGCTGCGGGGCGGGAGCTGGGCTGTGACTCAGCCGGCTCCTCCAGCCCTCCCAGACCAATTCACTGCCTTCATCGAGACTCGTCATTAGTTTTACTTTCTTTTTGTCAGAAGATAATGATTCTTACTGAGTAAACCCACAAGCCGTTAACTGGTACTACTTCACTGATGGGTACTTGAAGAAACAGGACTTAGCTTGAGAAATTTAGATGAAATAATTTCTTTCCTCGAGGAAGGACTTTTTCCAGGCTAATCCTGCCTTTCTATCAGTGCTTGGTGTATACTTTAATAGTATTAGAATTTCTGAAGAAGGTCTATAAGGAAAATTTGGTATGTGTTTGGTTTCTATTTCCTCATTGTGAACTTTATCTCTTAGCCTGTTCAGTGACAACAGATGTCAGAGCAGGTTATTAACTGCTGCTTTTAGCTAAGCTCTGCAATTTGACTTCCAAATTGCAAACCAGAAGGTTCTACAGCCAGAGGCACAGTTAGAGTGTAGCAGCAGGTCTCTTCAGTGCAGCACTATCTCCAGGGTTACTCACATGATTTCAGTGGTCCTAGGTGAAGTTGGCAGAGCATGTGACTAATAAATCAACTCAACTGCAGCAAAGCAAATGTGTTAGGTAGAGACATGGATATTTGACCCCTTCTCTTGTCTTCCAGATGGGGCTGAGATTCAAAATTCCAGACTGTGGAGGTCATAGGTTGTGTTTGTTCCCATTAGAATTGGGTCATTGCAGTTTATTTTTATACCTCCTTTTTCTTATCTTGCTTGTACTTAGGCTGCTTATTGAACAAAGGCTGCCTGAGCTACTAGCAGAGTTAGAACCCAGACTTTGCACAGATCTAATTTAAAAAAAAGAAAATAAAAAGTGATCACCTGGAAATCTATATTTTAAAGGAGTTAAGTTGTCTGAATGAAAAAAAGATATGCCTTTTCAAATGCTTTTCATTACTTTGATAGTTGTTTGTCATTGAACTTAAGTACAGAGATGCACAAGTCCTTGAAGAAACCTGTATGTAAATACTGCAGATGAAAGCAGTTCTACATTTAAAAAAATTGTCCTTTTTCTAAGGAATATTCATGCATTTATAGATAGTCCAGATATTTACACTGCTTGTCCTAGGTATCTGAGGCCTTCAAGACTGACAATCTACAAAGATAAATGTACTTTTAATACAAAGTATGTATTTCTAATTTTTTGAAAATATCGTGTCATGTCCCTTTCAAACAATACTAAATGAGGCTCTGATTCTGAACATCTCATGTATGCTCAAAACAAAGAATAGGATCCTTAGTTACCACAGACAAGCTATACCCCTTATAATATTCCCTCTTTTTCTTCTCTTTTTGAAGGATTTTAATGATAATGAAACTAAACAAACATTTCCAAATGTGTGAAATGGATTATCTGCCATTACTATATGTCAAAACCTTCATTTCAAGGTCACCTGGCATAAACAAAATTAGGGGGATGAAAAAGAAAGGAATTGCTGTCCATGAAGGAGGTGAGAAAAACTTACAAGCAGAGCAGACTTACAAAGTAGGGAAACAGTAATTTATTACTTTATAACTATAGCTTGATACACAGCTACTTGACGTGGACTGAACTGCACAGCTTACCTGTATTTTAAGGACTAAGTACTTCAATTGCAAGAATAGATGCAACTTTTTTTAACATTTAATGGCTTTGTGCAAACTTTTTCACTATTTCTGTGTTTGTGATGTGAGGAGTCTTCACAAACCATGATGATGATACAGCAACAGTAACAGCATGGCTTTTACAAATGCTTCTAAAGTGTTAGTGACAGACAATGTTGCATGACAGCTCTGCAACAGGGAGTAACATGGTTATATCATATCAGCTACTGTCTGAGATAGAATTTACTGGTGGACTTGAGGCGTGCTGTAAGTTATTACAGAGGAGCAAGGCATTATGCTTCCAGTATATAGTGACAATACAGTGAATATGCACAAACCACCTACTTTTTTTCTTTTTGTTACTTGTTTTACATTTGAATTTTCTCAGGAGCTCACTATTCATCCATGCAGGCCTTTGCTTCACCTCCTGCCTGTCAGCTGGAAGGATCCTTGGAAAACAACTAAATCTTTTAGACCCCTCATTCCTTTGGGACTATCTATGGAATTCTTCCAAGTAACACCTTGAAGAGGCCTGAAAGTCAGAGCTGCGATTCTGTTTATTGGATTTGTTTCCTTCTCTCAGGATCCTGAACTCCACAAAGCCATGTGGAGTCACTGCAGCCAAAGCTACCCTCTGTCTGTTCCTTATTTGCCCATGTTAGGGAGTGGCTACCAATGCTCTCCAGAAACCTCCGGGATTGCTTGTGCTCTGCTCTGTTGTCTGTTTTTCAGAGAACTGGTGGTTCAAGTCATTCCTGATGAATAATTGCAAATGTGAAGGCACTTAGTTGTGTGAAGAGACCTCATTGATCAGACAGTCTGTAGGAGACACCCACCAAACATTGTCCATCCTGATCTCTCCTCTCATCCCAGTCCATAAGTTTTCAACTGTGTCATTGTCCATCCCAGGGCAGAGTTCTGGGCATCCCTGTTGCTCTCACACATGAAGGGCTGTTCCCACTCCTTGCTTTCCTGAGTCTGTCCATCCTAAAAAGCCTACATCCACTCCTGACAGCTCTCCAGTCATTAGCTATCCTACCATTCTCCTTCCCCCAGTCCATTCCCTGTCCTGTGGATGTTAGTTCAGGAACTGAAGAGGCACTCAGCTCTGCTGATTTAAAAGAAAAGGTATCAAACCATTCCCTGTAATATTTTCCCTCTCATCAGTTCCTTCTTTCCCCTTTCTGCCTTGTTTTGGAAGTCTGCCTTATCCCTCTCTTCAAGAAGTTTTTGCTTAGCAAACCTGATCTACCACTTCTTCACTCCCAAGCTGATCAGCTGGTTGCAAAAGGAGAGGGGAGGAGGGGTAAAACAGTTTAATCTTGTTGGCCGTTCCTTTATAGGTGTTCACTAATTTAAGTTTATTCTCTTTACTCAATCTTAGATTTATTCCCAACTTGTAGGATTTGAAATCTGATTTCCAGTTTGATTTGTAGGGAACAATGCATCTTACTGGGAACAGGCTTGCAGACTTGTGAACATGTGGCATGATTTGGTCAATCACATTGCATCAGAATGCTAGTGCAAAAAGAATATGTAATATGTTGTTCTGCATTAAAGGACTGACAGGTGTTAGTGTAAGGGAAGGTACTAAAGGGGTCTAACTTCCATCTGCCATAGACTGCATGATATGCATCTTTTATGTGCTTCTTGTATCTCTAATAGGGAGATTTTTTAAAAATACCTGTGTAAACTGCTCTGGGAAATCAGATTACACAAACCATCAGTGTCTGGAGAAGATAAATATTCAAAGGACTGGTCAATGACCACCTGCAGTATTCACTGCTGTCCTCAGCTGTCACAGCTGCCTTAATGCAGAGATTAATTTTCTACAGGGCTACAGAGGACTTGTCAGCACTTTCAAGTTACTTGTTGGGATGGAATGAACTTTTCTCATAGCAGCACTGTGGTGCTGAGGCTTGTCTGTGTAGCCCAAGCAGTGGTGATAACACACCAGTGTTTTGGCTATTGCAGAACAATGCTTGCACAGCATCAAGGCTGCCTCTTCATCCCCCCCCAGCCAAAGGCCAGCAGGCAGGGGGTGGGCAGGGGGTTGGGAGGCTGGGAGAGCTGTCCCACACTCAGCACAGGGATTTGCCATACTATGTGATATCATGTCCAGCCATAAAAGGTGGAGGTGTGGGCAAAGTGGAAATGGGCAACCTGTTTTTAAGGTATTTGGCTTCTGAAGTGACTGTTATAAGTACTGAGGCTCTGCTTCCCAGAAAATGGCTGGACAATGCCTGCTAATAAGAAGTAGAGAATAAATCTTCCTTTTTCTTTTGGTGTTTGTTTTACTTCTATGTACAGCCTTTACTTTTTTTTATTGAAGTGCCTTTGTCTTGACCCATGAGCTTTTAATCTTCCTTTCTCCCCTCCTTGATGAGGAAGGGAGCTGAGAGAGCAGCTTGGTGGGCACCTGCCAGTCAGACAAGGTCAACTCACCACATTTACTTAACATAGTTAATAATAGTTTAAATACAAATAAACAAATAAAATTCTGAATTCTTGCAGCAGGTATAGGGGACAGTAGATATTTATTTGCTTTAAAATGCATCTAGGATGAAATCAACCAGCTAATGAATTTGTTGAGACTTGCTAATACATAGGCAGTCCCAATGGACTGAAAGTGACTGTGAAATGAAAAATTGGCACCCTGGTTTCAATACTTGCTCAGACTATTGATCATCATTAACTGGATGAGAATAACATATGCCAGCAATGATCTCTAGCTCCTTACTGATTTTTGAATGGATTTATATCAGTCAAAAAATTAAGCACATCATCAGATTCCATTTGTAATCTATATCAAATGTGTACTTCCTTTGCCAGTGTTCAAAGACTATGCTGACATCTGATACCTGGGTCCTGAATATTGTAATAGTAAAGCTTTCTATCTTGAATATAAATGTAACCAATATTAACAGCAAGGATTTAACTCTAGGTGGCAGTTTATTCCATATTTTTTTAAATGCAGTCTTAGCAGAAGCATAGTGATCAGCACCCTTCTGTAAAAGCAACATTATTAATGTTGAAAGAGAAAGCAAATACAGCTGTGGTGACAATTATTCTGAGTTTTTAAATATATTTCTTCCTATAACCATGTCACTGACCAAAGGAATTTTAGAGGGTATGACCAGAATTTTACTTTCCTGGGTTATTAGTCTTTCCTATAATTTTGAGATTGCCAGGAAGAGCCTGATACTGGCTTTAAAACACCTCTGCAATTCTTCTTTTACCATGTTTTTGGCCAAACCAGTCAATAAATAAATAGTCTCTAGTAATCTTGCTACTGCTGCTTCAAGTATGTGATGTTGGCTGCTGCTCCTGAGCAGTCTGCACCCTTTGTTCAGCCCCTGGCTGCTTTACTTACTGTTGAAGATTCTGATGTTCAGGATATGCAGGACCATAAAATAATTAAGGCTGGAAAGGAAGAGCCCTGGAGGGTTCTTAGTCCTACCTTCTGCTCAAGGCATGGTCAGCTAGGAGTCAGGCCAGGTCACTCTGCTCTCTGCAGAGAAGTTAATTTTGCACACTGATGACTTCAGTGTTCAGTTACACATGCAAAGAAAGCCAAGGGAAAGGAATGTCCATCCTTCATTTTAATAGGAAGTAATTACTGAGACTGACAGTATAACTCATAACTGAGAGACTCAGTGGATACTATTGAGTGTTATGTGTTAGGAAAACTGAACAGATTTCCTTTTCATCCTACATAGACCTGAGCTATATGAAGGATTTTAATGGTGGTCTCAAATGACATACCATGACATTTCAGGCATATATTTGAAATGCAGCAATAATCAAGAATTGTGATTTTCAGTTGGAAAATCTAAAATTAAAAATTCCATCAGTTATTGATGGACTAAACTCTGGTTTAGTAAATAGGAAGGTAAGAAGTCCAATTAAAAGAAAATGTTCAAAGTTAGGTAGAAGAGTATTAATTTGGTATATTTTGAAAGTAGAAGCCAGAGAAGAAAGTAAAATTATAAGCTTTTTTTTTTTTTTTTTTGCTTTGAATTGCGTCAGTAGCAAACAATCCCATCCTGCTGTAACCGATGCCAGTGACAAAACATTCTGTGACTTCAGCTGTGGTCACATCTGACTCACTAACTTCAGCACCAGTAACTGAGGTGGGAACAGTGTACTCTACCCAACCAACATGTAGGGTTTACCATAGGTCAGCTGTTTGCTTTAAACTGGGAAAAGTCCCTGGCTTAGCCCGAAATTATATATTTCTTTTTGTCTTAAAATCCCTGTGGGACAGTAATTCAGACAATATACTTTGGGTGATGTTCAGGATTTCTAAAATTAGCTACATATTCCAAAGCTAAATATTGCTTTCAAAAGTGACTAAATATTTAGGGGTTAGGGGAGAGTCTAAGGAACTATGTCACTGTATGCATTGCAGCTGATCCAAGCTGTTATATAACATGGGCCTTGCAGATTAGCCTGAGAGTTTCTAATTTTTAATTTAAATAGATTTATAAAGATAATTCGAGTTTGTGGGCAGCTATACCTATTTCAAAATGCAGTGTTGCATATTCATACATATCCAATCCCAAGCTCATCTCTAATTGAGATGAGTGTGATTACCAAGGAATATAATAGATTGCTGCAAGTGATTGTGGGAAGCAGTCCCAACAATTTGCTTCATTTTAAGAGTCAGAAACTCTCTGTGGATGATTACTGTAATCCTAGCAGACAGTCTAAGTTCTTTAAAGGAAGTAAGGGAATTTTAACTTTTCACAGTAATAAAAGTTTTCATTTTAAGTATTACTCTGTTTGAAGGCATATTGGACTATACACAATCTATCTGGAATAGAGAGACATGGGCATCAAACTGGCATGTGGGGTGACTAAAATCTAACCTAATTTCTAGTGTTTATGTAACTCTTGGTAAGATGCCTAAAACAAGCTCTAACAAGCCTAAAACAAGCTTTCATAGATTTTTTTTTTTGCACTAATGACAATTTAAGTCAAGGCAAGATCCCTAATTTACTTCAGTCATCTCTCCTCAGAATCCCCATTCTCTTTCTGCTCTCACGCCTACTGGGTCCTGACAGCACCACTAGTTCTTGAAGTGGTGTTATTAAAAAAGGTTGGCAGTTGGGTTCTAATTCTGTTAAACTTTTCATATGGTATAGAGGTCTCTTGAGGTTCAGCTTTTTGGTTTTATTTTAATTATGAAAATATAAAAATCCTGATCTCAGGCTTTTGGCTTGAAAGGACTTCATTACTAGGGTTTCTTCCATCTCTGTTTCCAGATTCAGAAATTAGGTCCGTTTGATAAATATCTTCTTGCATGGGTAGACATACTTCACTTAGTTCTTTCCTTAAAAATCCACAGTACAAAAAAACCCCAAAAAAACCCCCAAAAAAAACCCCAAAAAACAAAACAAAACAAAAAACCAAAACCACAAAAACAAACAAACAAAAAAACCCCAAAAAACCAACAAAACCAAAACAAAACAAAAAAAAAAAAACACAAAAAACAAAAACAAACAAAAACCAGTTTTGGAAGTTTTGTGTCTGCCAGTATAGGTTGCAAAGTACAAGCTCTAGGTGGTACTTTTTCAGTACCAGTTTTGGAAGTTTTGTGTCTCCCTGGGAATGTGTTAGAAATGTCACCACCCCCATGGCAGAAAGCATGATGGTAAAACATGATTTACCATGGATTGAATTTTCCTGAAATTATATTTATAGAGAAGTTAAGGCATCCAGAGCTGGTTTTCTTTAAGGTACTCTCATTTTAAAGCATTCAGTTGTAGGTCAAAACCACTCTAAGCATTAATATTAATTAAAATTATCTTGATTTATCATTACAATGACTTATCAAAACAGTGTCAAATTATTTTGATTTAACTGTTGAAATTGCATTACTACTATTACTACATGAAAAACAGAGTGAAATTATGTTTTAAAAGAAGCCAGCTAGGAAAGGTACAAATTTCCATGGAAAAGCAAATTGCTTTAAACTAACTCAGTAGTTAATTTTATGCTCTTCTGCAGTTTAAACTTTCATGTTTATTCCCTACTTCTCATATTTTGTTAACTATCTGAATTACTACTACTAAAGAGGCATGTTAGAAACTTGTTATCAATAACCAGAAATAAAGAGTAAGAAAGGTAAACTAAGCTCAAGTAAACAGAACAGCTATCCATCTTTCTCTCATTCTCCTCTTGCTAAACATATTTGTTATAATATTGTTATAAACACTGTACCTTTTCCAATGCTGCAGAATTCCTCCAGAGGTGCACATCTTCAAGTAGATTTCCAAATGTGCTAATAGGAAGCCTCATTCTTTGAGAAGACTCATTTTCCATATCTCTGAATGAAATTTAGAAATAAAAATTAGCCTGTATTCTACAAGAACAAATGAGGTTTATAACCTGAAGCAGCTTTCTCTGCTCTCCTTTAAACATCAGTATAGAAACACTATGCTGTGTTATCTTCTGTACAGATCACTGCTCTTAGCATTAGGCTATCCATTGCATGTAATCCTGTGTTCTTTTTCATGAAAAAAAGAAATTGAGACCTTACCTGCCTATCAGTTGAAATTATGACAAGTTTTATTTTGACAAAATAGTTTTGTGGATCGATTCTCCATTTATTTTGGTTGTGTCTATAATTGACTAATAATTTGTATTTATATGTGTTAGGAAATGAGAGTAGTTTTCTTTAGAAGTTTAAGCTCTTAACAGGTTCCAGGGCTATTTTAAAGATATGAAAGTTTCATATACATGAAAATTCAAAGATCTTTTGAAAAACAGATTTGATTCCAAAATATTCCTCCCAAACAATAAAAAATATTTGAAACATGAGAGAATTTAGCTGTTTCAATAAAGATGGACTGAAGTATTTCTTGTTTTAGATACAGAATATAAAGAGAGGTAGAAATGTCTCTCTGAAGCAGTGGGAGTTATCAGAGAAACACAGGCCTGAAAATTTGGAAAAATCCTAATCAAAATGAAGTTGTTGTTACCCTTACAGAAAAGCAAAAGTGGATTCCCAAAAGGGAGGAACCTGTGTTGTGATTTGGGCTGCAGCAATCTATCACAAATACAGGTAATTAAAAAAAAAATTATATCTGAGCTAATTCAAGTATTAGTTATGAGAACATTTTGACTCACTTTAAAAAGTGACTAATCTTTTTTCTGGAATTATGCATTTGCTGATGTTCTCTAATATTTCAGGAACTGCTCAGTTACCATCAGCATCCAAACCTTTCTGAATTCTGTAGCAGTTGGCTACTTAGGTCTTCTGAAAATTTCAATCTTAAATCAACATCTCAATGGTTTAAAAGAAAGTTATTTTTCTCAAATAAAGCAAGTATTGTAACAGTGCTTCTGGCAGCATTATAAAGAGGAATGGATGCAACCTTGGGAAGTGATCTAATCAATCCATCTGAAGAGAACAGGAATATTGTGCCAGGTCTCCTGCAGTCTCTATTGTTGTTAATTGATTCTAGTGTGATGTTTGGCTTTTTCATAGCAGCATGAAACTGCTAACTCATGCTCACTTTCTAACAGGATATAACTCTTAGCTCTTTTTTCAAATTACCTCAACTGAAAGACTTTATTTTTGTACTCTTCTTGCCCAAGCATAGTATTTTTACTTTTGTAAATGTTTTTCATCTTTTTTCTTTTTTCATGTTTCTCTGCTAATCTCTCAATAGGAATTTGAGTTCTGATCTTCTGTTTCAGCATACCTATGGCTCCTCTTAGGTCTGTTTTTTCCTCAGATATAATAACTCCATTCCCTCAGATCTTGTCACTGGTAATCACAGAGAAGAGATCAGTGCCTGCCCTTCCTCAATGAGGAAGTTGTAACTGCAATGGAGTCTGTCCTCAGTCTCCTTTTCTCCAGGCTGAACAGACCAAGTGGCCTCAGTTGCTCCTTGCATGGCTTCCCCTCAAGGCCCTTCACCATCTGTGTTGCCCTCCTTTGGACACTTTCTAACAGTTTAATGTCTTTTTTTATACTGTGGCACCCAAAACTGTCCCCAGCACTCAAGGTGAGGCTGCCCCAGCTCAGAGAAGAGCAGGAGAATCCCCTCCCTTGCCTGGCTGGTGATGCTGTGCCTGATGCCCTCCAGGACAGGGTTGGCCCTCCTGACTGCCAGGGCACTGCTGGCTCATGTTCAACCTGAAAATGACCAGGAGCCTTTCCTTGGCACTGCTCTCCAGCAGCTCATTCCCCAGTCTGTCTGTACATCCAGGGTTGCCCTGTCCCAGCTGCAGAATCTGGCACTTTCCCCTGTTTAACCTCATATGATTGGTATGAAGCATTCCCCACCCAATTCAATTTACTTATTTAAAAAGCCTTAGCCACAAGGATAAAACTGTTTGCTTATTCCTTGCTGCATCACTTATTCATGTCTCTGAAATACAATCTTTAGACAGATCTAATGTCTTGTGGAAAATGCACATTGGATTACTGCACAGTGTTGCTACAGTCGTGTAGTGTTCATTTCAGAATGTGTTTTACTTTAGGTAAACTCGCCTATCTTGAGTTATTTTGTTCATGGAGCTGAACATTACAGAAGAAGCCTTCTGAGAAAACAACAATGAACAGTACCATTTAGGCAAATGGCTAATTTTATCTTCGTTTTGCCAAGTCACAATTCATTGTCCTTCTTGATGATGCAAAACTAATTGGCTTTTATCACAGTTACATTACCTCCAAAGGCACATAAAATTAATGCAAAATAAACATCACCATGATCAAAGACGGACTGATTAAAAAGGAAATAGATTCACATGAAGCTGATGTTGAAACCTACAACAGGCTGTCTCAGAATTAAACATCAAAAAGTTTCTCAGGTTATAAGCTATGGCTCCACTTTATTATTTTGCATTTGCTTTAACCTTGAAACACCCTTAATGCATCTACTCTGCAGTGATTGATACAACTGATGAAAATAAACTATGTTATATTGCATGACTAATTACTTTATCATGTTACTTGTTTATAGCTTTTAAAATGTTTTTGTTCATAAAAATAAATCAAATTTAAAAAAACAGAGCCCGTTGAGCTCTGTGTTGTATGTGAAACACAATCATATATGACTGTGATACTTCTATCATATATGACTGCCATTTCCAAGAAATTATACTTTGAACTGCAAAATCTCCAGCCTTTTATTTTTCCTCCATCCGGTCTCTCTTATATTTGCTGTGTTTGCAGGAAGATCTTGTTTGAATATGTGAATAATGTAATTTCTCTCCTCAGAGTTCACATTGGAACAAATTTGTATATTAAATTCCTTCTAAAAAATCTCAAATAACTTTGGGAGTTGCTATTGAGTCTGAATGAAAGAAGGATTATTAGGCATGACCACTGAGGGGTCGGGATCATCATTTGACTTTTTAAATTTTAAAATCAAAATGCCAGTGACTTTAAGTAATCCCAGTCTTCAAAGAAGAGTGCAGAAACATTCTTGGAAAAACAGACATTTCAACTTGAAAGAAATCAGTTATATTTAATCAAAAGTGGCAGTTAGTTTTATGTGAAGCAAGTAAAATTCTAGAAAAGTTGAAGAAAGATATATATTTATATGGGATTTGTATTTGAAGACTTGACAGTTACTCTGTACAGGATAATTGATTTTAGAAAATATGATTCTTAATTAAATTGAATGGCTTAGAGACTGTTATTGAGGAAAATATCACAAAGCTGTTAAAACCCACACAGAAGTAGGATAAGTTCAGAAATCATTGTGGTCTACAAATTCATACACTGACACTTAACAACCAGACAAATATGTAGAAGACCACAGTAAAGAGGAAAGAAATTAATAATTCCTCACATGCACTGGTGATTGTACAAGGAATCTGGTACTTAAACTCTGAGAGAAGGTGCTCATATGAATGTGCTCATTCCTGGAGAACAGGGGAAAGAGAAGCTTCTCTCTAAATTACTTCTGGAGAAGGTAAAGCCTTATGACCTTCATCACAGAGGATCCAAACAGGACATGCTGTTATCCAGTAAAGAATATATTGGAGATTACAGGCTTAATTAGATGCATCCAAATTTATGTTTTCTATAATATGTAAGATGTGTGATATTAAATACCTCCAAGAGAATGTGTTAGGGCATTGATCTGGGTGCCGGAGTGAATCCAAAACAATAGGCAAAATGTGGCTTCAGAGCCTCCCTTATATGTGTGACTGTAGGGAGCAATTGGGAGAAGACAGAATCTGGGAAATGAAGAAGTTGCACAAGTAATTCAAATATCCATATGCAACTTTCCAGAAGAACAGCCTGTAATTATTTTAGGTGAATTCTGTTTATTTTATATGCAGTTTTTCATTTCCCATGCTTCAAATCACAACTGAGGTATGAGGTTTTTTTTATGTTGTTTTACCAACAGCTTTATCTATTTTCATATAACAAGGTGGGTGGGTTATGTTGCCATCAGTAAACCAATTGTGTTCTATATTATCAAAGACAGAATTAATATATAAATTGTGTGCAGGCAATCTAGACACAACTAAATTGTAGGGGTTATGCTTTCTAAGCTGATGGTCTGCACAGCATTCACTCACAGTTCCCAGAAACTCAGCATAGAGGCTACGTGGTCAGATAGTGGCTTTGAGGTTTGTCTTTTTTTTTTTTTTTTNNNNAAAAGAATTGTTCCTTTTGTAGGTAACAATGAGTCACCAAACTGCCTCAGCCCTTCTGCAGAGCAGCAGCAGAGAAAGTTTAAATTAGCCAAGGCCACTCTTGTGGTAAGGATTGCTAAGTACTAAAATAGATGTCATGGGAGGTTGTGTAAGCTTCTCCTTTAGAGGTTTTTGAGAGCAATGATAAAGTGAAATCTCTCTCAAGTCTGACAAGGCACAGCTGATCTATTTTTCTGTGATACCTATTTTATTTTCTAAAATCCAGCACAAATAGCATTTTATAGAAAACAAAATGCATTACATTTCATATTGGTGACATGGGGCATTCAAAATACTCACTTCTAGTTTATTGCCTTTCTCATAAAACCCTGAGCATGTGATAAAGATGAACTGAACTCTTGTATCCATTTAACCATTTTTCAAATAAATAGTCTAATCTTAGAGAGAAAAACTGCAGAACAGAATTAATTTGTTGACTGTATATTTGTAATCTTTTTATAGTCACAGAACATGAACATCAATGTCTTTAAGAACAATAAACAACCACAGCTGCATTCCCTGCAGTTGAATCAGTAAATGGAAGATAAAACTTTTCTCAAGCAGCATCTAAGTCATCCTGTAATGAGGGAATTAATGAGGAACAAACATAATTGAGAAACATAGCCATTTGAGATAAATATATTTTCATCTAAGTGCTTGTTAATCTATTGTTGGCCCATTCAGAATCTGAAAATATTATTGTTGTCTTTTTGACATATTTCCCTGTTCTTTTGCTCTTCTACAGCACATTTGTAAGGATTAGAGAGCAAACCTTTCCCTCCCTTTCCATCAAGATCAGCTCTTTATCTCACATAGAGAAGCTTTCTTGCAAGGACATTCAGCTGAGGCCTCTGACAAGCACCAAAACAGACCATCCTATAGCCCTCCTAAGAGACAGCTGAAGCCAGGTCCTCTGTGCTCCTCTGGTGGCCATTAGCCCGCTGGCACCCTTTCACTTAAAGTTAGCATCTTTGTATCATAGCAACACAAGAGAATGCAAAGCACGAATAATACAGCGGTGTTTTGTTACAAAGAATAATCGGAGAATTCCTGAATTGACTTTTATGTTTGAATGATTTTCATGTACAAATTCATGAAGCAAGTCTCCCATCAGATACATAAATAATGGCATTCCAGCATTAAGCCAGGTTGTAGATGGGAGAAATGGCCTCTTTTTTTCTTAAAATGTATGGCTATGTCACCGGCTCTTCAGTCATTCAAGGAGAAACGAGTTCCACAATGTTATTGTGATGAGGGCAGGTCAGCTGGTTATTTTTAGCTTGAGCAAACTCCCACAAGAGGAAACATTCTTTACCTACAGCTTATTAGCATTCAGAGCTGCACAACTCCATCCATTTGAGCATCAAAACAGCTATTTTAGTCTTATTTTTACAACCAAATGCTTGCTGTTCAGTATTAAGGAAAAGGTGACTCAGAAAAAAAACCAGCATAATATGTTTCTGATCTCAAAAGCAAAATGCAAAGACTGATTACTAAAGTCTCAGGCAATGGAGTAATTAGCACATAGACATAAGGACAGCTACTACCAGACGTTAATGACTATAGCCATTATACTAAATAATTAAAACTCCCCTGGAGTACGGAACTGAATTTTAACTGCATTTTTAAAGGTTTATTTTTTTTTTTTTTTAATCTATGTACTTAAAATTTTGATGGAAGCTAGCATTTAGATGCAAACCCCTTTATTTAGGTCTAATGAGGATGACAGTTTAGGATAGGCAGGATCTTTTCTATTGTGCTCCTTGACCTGGCTGCATAGGTTCACAGACCTAAGAGTCTATCTTTCTACTTTGCTACCTAGACACAGGTACCCCAGAGGGAATTCCAAATTAGCATCTGGAAAGATTTGGAACTATGATCTACATTTCAATACTAATGGCATATCTATACAAATTCAGGTGTGGGAATGTTCTCAAAAGAAATGGCTCAAAAACTCCTGCTGGCTGTCATCTCCTGGATGTATTCCCACTGCAAGGTTAGATACTGTCTGATTTAGTAGACATGTACAAGGAATCATAAAAAGAAAAAGACAGAGTGAAAAAACAATGCTTTGTTTAATTACTGTACTGCACTGGTTTTGCAGTTGATTAAAAATGTAAACCTCAGTCAAATTTTTAAGGTGTTCATTGTTTACCAGTAGAGAGCAGAACTTTCCTTCCTTCAAAAAGAAAGTCAACCTACTTAAAATTTCTAAAATATCTCCTTTTTAAAAAAATTATTTTCAATTCTCCTTATAGATACTTGTTGATAATACTTCAGACCATAAATTCCAACCTCACATCAAGGGGGGTCTGTCATTAAATTTGAATTTGCTGAAAATTCTGAGCATTGCATTTATCACAGACCTCTTGAGGTCCTAGGTGATTCCTCATCCCACAGAAAATACTTACATTCCCTCCTCTTATACTCTTTTCCAACTTCCCTCTACTACTTTTACTTTTTTAGGTCATTCAGGATGCTAATGTTTACAAGCTGTGTAGAACAGATCAGTAGAGAGAGGATGAAACAGTTTCTCTAGAAGAGTTTACTAGCTGGCAAAACCTGAAACATCCCTCTGTTTTCAGCTGCAAAAGGCATTTAGAGCTGTTGGAAATCTGATCACAATGTCAGTATCTAAATTTGTCCTTTAGTTCTAATATTTTCTCCTCCAGCTTCCATTGACTCCGGTAGCCACTCAGGGGCAGAACTCAAAAGTTCTGTTACATTATGTACAACAAAGGAATCAGAGCATGTAGATAGGAGACTGGCTTTGCTAAGCAAGCAACATCACTGCAACACAAGAATGTTGAGAAGTTCTCAGCACATAACGGATATATAATCTGAGACAAAAAGAAAATAAACAACCCCACCCAACACCCTCATTATTAATTGCTTCAAGTGAGTCTGATTTATGGACAGATATTAACTTTAAGCAAATCTAAATGAACCAGAAGTAGCAATTTTGTATGCCCACATAAATAGATCAGATAAACAGATAGACCTGAATCAGTTACTTACTTTCTTCCTGAAATAAGTTTTCCATTTTTTTAAGGATACTCCTAAGTGTACTGGTTGTCAGTATCTCAGTGTAAACTCATAAAAGCTGATAGAGGCATCAGTTAGTTTTCTTCCTTTAAGCATCTGATGTCTCATTGAATGCCTCGCTGCATTTGTGGATGTTGGAGTTGTTGGATTGTCCTTTCCAGACACATTTAAGGAAATGCATTTGGCTAATAGCAGTTAATAGTTTGTGAGGCTTTTCCTGTTTCTAAACGGACTCTTTGGTGTCAGATTATTATTTTATGAGTTGTTTGATCTGAAACTGAGCTTTAGATTGACTTCACAGTGTGGCCATCCTACCTCTCATTCAGAACTGTAGTGTGGCATCGCTGTGGACATCCATTATGACCAATTAACTGTGTAAGAAAGAACCAGTAATAGTTGAAATTTGAGAGTAAGAGACCCTGAACTGGCAGTTAAAGAATATAATGTGTAGGAGTCTTGCAATTAGAATGGAACAGGTGGAGAAGGTTACTCAATGCAAGCTTGTGCTCTTACTTGTCCAGTAAATCTTTTTCTTTTGGCTTCCCAATCAATTTCTTAGACAAACTCCAGTCAGGAGGAAATGTTTATCACATTATTGACCCCTCTAGCTAACAGAGGAAGAGTTTACCATGTTCTTCCTCAAAAGCCCCTTGACTGCACAGTACAGATGTGCCAGGTGACAAACAGTTCTCACCAAAATCACCTGCCAAGGGCAGGCCAGGCAAGAATGAGCAGGTCAGGAGTGAGGACTCCCAGGACTTCTTTGTATGCAGCCCTGCTGCCATGCCTCCACTGCAGCCACCACATATGAAAAGTACCAGTTCTAGTAACCACACTCTCCAAAGCACAGATTGTTGTTGAATTTTGTCAATGTTCCTGTTAATAAAACTCGATTGCTGGGTTGTTTTCAGTGAATAAACACAGAAGAACCACGTATGCTGCCAGAGTGAGTTGAAGCAATACTGCTGGGGAGTGTTCGCAGCAGCAGCGGGGAGTTTTAGTGCTCAGTACTTCAAGAAAGTACAATTTAGTCATAGACCTGGTAACAGCTCATGTGCTACTGATCCATTGGGGCAGTTAATTGCTTATGCATTGGTTGCAATCCTTACTACATGGGCTGTTAATGCCCAAAAGACAGGTCTCATTTCCCTCATCCAAAATGTTCTTTAAATTCTCAGGCCAACAGTTCCCATCATGGGATGGGGACAAATCATCAACAGCTCCCATCTCTATCTTGTACAAATGTTTATGGTCATATTAGAATGACTATATGCACAGATTAATACTATGTAACATTTATCCAGAGTAACAGAATGGCAAATACTGGGGTACTCTTCCCCCTTTTTCACCTCAGTTCATGTTGTGATATTCAGAAGAGTGCTTATCAAAACCCACCTGACATTCAGAAATTTTCAGTAAACATCCTTTCTGTTAAATTGCTATTGGTTTCCTCAAGCTAATCATTCTTTTAGTCTGAAAAGTTCTAACTCCTGTCACTGGAAAAAAAAGAAAAGAAAAAATGAACAAAAAAAATTCCTTAAATCTGACTTGCAACCCCTAATGAGAAAAGAAAAAAAAAATCTGTCATCTCATTCAGAAGAAAGAAAAAATGCTAGCATTTTTAAAGTGAAATAAATGCTTTCTCTAAACATGATCGCAGTTGACAAAATGCTGGATGTTTAGGTGGCAATTATAGCCCTTTCAGAGTCTGTCAAATCTTGTCACAACACATGTTATAAATGAGGACAGATTTAGACATCCTTTCTGACAGTTATGTGTAGGATGTGGATGGTTGGCAGTTAAATTTCAAATGCAGGGAAATTTTCCTTCCAATAAATCTTTGCTTGTTTATTAAGAGGGAGTTGCCGTGCACTGAATCTTGTATCTACCATGTGCAGCTTTTCATCCTTACAGCTTTTGACATTTCACTTTAACTTTCTTTGTGACAGCCATCTGAACATTGTTTTAGGTAAAAAAGTAACCTACGGTGCTCTGGAGATGTAAGAATTCTTTTGGTGTTTTCATACTGAGATGAGAGTAAGAAATGTGTCGTATTATACACGGATGGATGGATAGCAAGAAAGCAAATAACTGAGATTGCAACAATGCTGATTGAAGGGAGCAGCTTCATGATGCACACAGCAAATGGGATAATGCACTAGCCCACATTCATCATGTGAGATGTGCAAAACGTTGATGAAGTATTAGTAATAATACTATGCTTCACAAAGCACAGTTCATGTGATGATAAACTACTTCGTGTGTCATTAAAGGCCAGACCTGACGTGGATTTCAAAATGTTTTTGATGTTAAGAGGAAAAACACCATGGGGAAAAGAGAGGTAAGAGGAATCACATTGCCGTAGGCAAGAATCCTGGCTGGATCAGAGAGAACTTTTTTGGAAGCTCTGAAGGTGAGCATGCTGGAGCAGCCTTGATGTTGCAATGAGTACAGCAGAAGTCTTGTCAACTGCCACGGCCTAAATCTGCTAACCAGCACAGAAAGCTTTGCATTCACCCTTCCTGCAAAGGCTGATAAAAAGGTGAGAAAGACAAAGACAACATCTCTCAGTTAAGGTGATGTCCAACATACATTACATTATATACGTTAATGGAGAGAAGGCAGCTCCTTTAGTACCTGCTTCAAATGCCAACAATCCCCTCGAGCTCCCAGAAGCGTCTCCTCCTGTAAGAAACTGGTAAGAGGAAAAAAAATCTGCTTATCCATTTTATAGTCCTCTCTCACTGGAATATGACACATTATAGACCACTTTTATGAATGGTGGTGTATAAAACCCCAGTGAATTAGGTAAGTGTAAAGCTAACATTTCATAGAGACAGTGAGGAAGAGATGTAATCTATGATATCAGGACCTTGTGATTCTCTTATTTAGCTGTAGTAGCAGTTTAGCATAAGACAGTTACTCACGTGCAAACTGTTAAGCAGATCTATGAGTTGTTTGCTGGACCAGGACCAAAGTGCTCATTGCGTTGGAGGATGGAACCCATAAACTGGAACACTGTGGGCAGCTATACCTTTTGCAGAGCTGAAGTTTTAGCACTTTCTATTTTCATAAGAGTGACAGTGTTATGTAACTAGCATATAGATGAACTTGTGTTCATTCCTAAAGATCATAAAATATTCAAGAATATTTGTGAGATTCTATCTCAAGTAATACAGCTTAAGCTCTTGAATTCTGAATGGGTAGCTCTCCTGTTTTTGTCTGGTTACAGACCATTCACTTAGCCTTAATGACATGCATTCAAATAAATGCTTGCTATTTCACAAATGTGAAAATAAATTTACTGTTTATGTGCTCCAAGACATCAGCATTTATTGCCTCATTTGGGAAAACAACAGAGTTATTTGGTTCATTTATACTCTATTCAAATACTGCTTTGAGAACAGGGACCATCATCTTGCATCTCAGAGCTCTTCATGAATATATATTCCCAGGTATCTTCCCTTCTGTTCATTTTTATGAAAAAATCTTAAGGGGCTAAAAGATTACAGGATGTCTCAGGTATGGATAATTAATTTGCTCATAAACTAAAGAAATGTAACATGTCCACATTTTTTAAAATTTGTTCGGTTCCCTACTCAGATGAGCTTGTATGTCTCTTCTTGACTTAATGGGTCAATTTACTATGTGTGAATAAAATCTACCTGGCTATGTGTGAATAAATTATAGTGTCTCTTCTTCACAATCATTTAACCCATGAATCCTGGTTGGCAATAAAATGTTGCAAAATGTTTGTTCAAAAAATATTTCTGACTCTTTTTAAGGAAATGTCATATTTGCATGTATGCATCAAAAATAAAAAAAAAAGAAGAATTGGCTACTTCAGAAGTAATCTTCACATTATTGGATTGGTACGGGAGTACACCATCTAATTTTACAGCTTTAGGCAGTAATACTGATTGTTATGAAGCTTATCAGAAAATTAGAAGCACCAACAATTTTAAGTCCTTTTAGTGTCAGAAAACTAATCTTTAGGATTATAATTGTTTGAGGTCTGTCAGACTTGTTCTCCTATATCTACTTGCATATTTCTAATTACAGTAAAAAATAAGGAAAAAATATCCCATCAGGATAAAACAATCAACATGTTCTGAGATAATGTCTGTAAGGGAGCCATAAACTGGACCTAGGAAATATTAAAATGCAATAACAAAACATTCACATTTAGATGGAAGCCCTTTAAAGCTCCTTCCAATAAATGGCTTTTCTTCAAGGCAAATAGATCTTTCACCATTGAGGGATATAGATGTTTCTGTACTATACCTGTTCAAAATCCTGACCTCCAAATTCTTACATTAGAGACCCACATATGCCAGTCAATAGCACTGCTGTTGACTCTGAGGAGGGAAAAGGATATTGTGCCATTCTGTCACTATGTCTGCTCTGAGTGTCACAGAGGCCATATGGATCAAGATGGTACTCTTTAATGAGAGGGACAAACAACTCATGTGGGTACAAGTTCCTTGAAGTTAGTGCTACCATAATTAAATACACAGGTGTGTGGCAGTCCTGTTCTATTTTCAGGCTACTGAAGGCACTACCAAGCCCTACTGACTCTGCCTTCCCTCCCGTGGAGCTCACCTCAACCTAACCATAACCCCATTTCAGCCACTTCTGAGGCTGTCATTCCTTTAACCCATGAGGCAATTGCATGCTGTGCTGTGCTGCCACAGCCCTGCCTTCACTGACTCCTCTTCCCCCAGCTTCATCCCCAGGAGCCTGCAGTCCCAGGGAGACTTCGGCCTGTATGTCCGTAAGGTGCCCTCCATTATGTAAAAAAATCTGAAAGGTGAAGAATCAGCAGCATGAGGAATCACATCTGGTCTCTGGCAAGCTCTACGTGAACTACATGATGAAACCAAGGAAAAAGGACCTGAGCTGAAGTCACTGTATTTCATTGGCAACAGACAGAAAAACTTATAACTGTAGATTTGGGTGCTCAGTTTTATGTTCCTGTATTTGAAAGGATTTGGTATAAATCAAAAGACCATCATTCTGTATTGAAAAAATGACTGGATATCTCCTCTCGCTCCAGCTGCCAGCAGCTGGAATTTGAAAGTTGCTTCTCAGCCTGCCATTCAAAACTACCTGCAATTGCAGGTAATTTGCTTCTGCATCATTGGCCAAAGTGCTGGCCCAAACTTCTAGAGAATGCAAGATGTTGTAAGATATTCATATCCAGTATACAATCAAATGCTAATGAGTTGCTGGTTAGTTTTCTGCAAGATTTGGGTTAAAATGTAGCAACCAATCCTTATGGTGTATTGGAAAAGACCAACAACTTAACATGATGCTGCTAGGTGACTTCAGGTGAAGAGACAGTAAAGAGCAATAGAGAAAACATCAGAAAATATAGCTGGGATGATTTGGTTTGGACAGAGCAAAGAGAAAAAAAGCAAATTCTTTGGACCTAATGATAGCCATGTTTGAATTGTTCTATTGGTCACTGCTGGAGATGTCACAAGCAGATCTGACACATTTTGTGTATTTTTACAGGGACTATTACTGATCACTTTTCGTTAACAGAGACAGTCAATAATACGAAGAAGCACTGAGATGCTAAATTTTACACCAGTCCTCAGTTCCTGCTAAAAATGTACTTTTCTACATGTACTAAAATAATTCTCATGTAGATGGTTCTATTGGAGCTGGGGTTCTGATGGGGTTCTAAAGAAAATGATTTTTGCATGGACTGATGATAAGGATCACCTCCTTCAAACTCAGGAGTGATGCATCCCAACAAAGAGGAAGCCAAAAAAAACCACCCAGCGACATGCATGGATGAACAAAGAACTCCTGGACAAACTCGTTCTACAGAGGGTGATAGTATGGACAAAAAACCTGAGGAGAATACAGAGAAATTGTTCAAGCAGACAGGGATCAGGTTAGGAAAGCTAATAGATTTAAAGATAGAATTAAATCTGGCCAAGGGCATCAAGGGCAACAAGAGAAACTACTATGGGTAGTAGTAGTCAGTGATAAGAGAAAGAGTGATGAAAGAAAGAGACTAGAGTGATAAAAGAAAGAGTAGGGGAAAAGTATTCCCTACCAGATGGAAACGGGAGATGTGGTTACTTGGCAGATGGAGAAGGCTGAGGTACTTCATGATTTTTTTGCCTCAGTTTTGACTCCAGCCACACCAGCCAAGTCACAGAAAGCAAAGACAGGGACTGGGAGAATGAAGTCACCTGCTTTAGGAGAAGATAGGTTCAAGGCCGTGTAACGAACCTGGAGATGCACAAGTCCATGGGACCTGATGAGATGCCTCTGCAGGTCCTGAGGGAGCAGGCAGATTAGGCAACCGTGCCACTATCCACCATATTTGAGAAACTGTTGCAGTCTGGTGAAGTTGCCAATGACTGGAACAGGGGAAATGTAATCCTTACTTTCAACATAAGAAGACATGGACCTGTTGGAGTGAGTCAGGAGTAGGCCACAAAGATGACCAGAAGTCTGGAGCACTTCTCCTAAGAGGAAAGGCTGAGAGAGTTGGGTTTGTTCATCCTGGTGAAGAGAAGGCTCCAGGGAGACCTTACAGCACCTTCCAGTACCTAAAGGGGACTTACAGAAACCTGGAGACTGATTTTTTACAAGAGCATGTAGGGATGGGACATGGGGTAATGGCCTTAAACTGAATGAGGGTAGGTTTAGAGTAGATATTAGGAAGAAATTCTTTCCAATGGAGGGTGGCAAGGCACTGAAATTGGAACAATGAAACAGGTTGTCCAGAAAAATTGTGGAAGCTCCATCACTGGAAGTGTTCAAGGCCAGGTTGGATGGACCCTAAGCAACCTGGTTTAGTGGGTGGCATCCATGCCAAAAGCAGGGAATTTGGAGCAACATGATCTTTAAGGTCTCTTCCTACTCAAACCTTTCTGTGACTCTACAATTCTATGATTTTTCATTCTTTATCATGCTACCAGGAATAATGCTTCATCATTCTGTTTCAGCAGTGCTGACAGTATTTAGCTTTGTACTAAATCCTGCCAGACATCAGCCATGGCTATAGGCACAGACACAGAATTATAACAGCATGACAATTTTTATAGGATACAATAGTGAAAAAAACTCTTTTTAATTCAAGATAACCAAAAGCTTGGTCATTGCTGACCCGTACAACATCTTTAAAGACAAAATGGGTTTGAGTCAATATAAGTAGTTTCCTCATAGATTTTTTATTATGCCAAGAACTGTCTGTACTCCAAAATTTTAATGGTATCATAGTATCAGAACATGAAACAACCATCAAAAAATGCACAAATACCTTTGTGAGGCATTGGCAAATGACCGAAACATGGCTTTCTAGAGAATGGACCATTGTCCTTCATTGCATCCTAGACAAGAAACTGTACAAATTCAAACTTACTAGGGAAGGTTTGGAGAAAAAAATTGGGAAACAGAGTTCTTGAATTTTGTCGTACATATATGCTACTGACAAATAAGTAAGATAATAATTGTTCTATTTAGCAATATCTTTGACAGTTTATGTCATACATAGGCAGCACATTCCCATAGAAATATGTATGTATTCTTGTTGCATGTAGGTAAAACGTTATAGAGAGAAGGCCTCGTAAAGTCATGGCTCAGGCCTTCTACTTTGACTAAGCAGAAAAGGACTATGGGAAGGTGACAGCTGAATTAAAGATAGAGAAATAAGTTATGTAAACATTGTGTGTTCACACTGTGGTGCATGGTGGTTGGTTGAATTATGTTTTTTATGATTTAAAACTATGTAACTGATAACCGGCTAATTGCTTAAAAAGGCTGGGTTTTTGGAATAAAGTGGCTCTCCTTTGCACCTGCCTGGGGACTCTGCATCACTACAGGCCCTCATCTCACATATTATGTTTTGCAAATAACAGCAAATAAATAGAAACTTCTCAATTAATTAATCCTTGCTTAATATGAATCTTTATAGGTGAGTTTAAGATTTTCTAGAGTTTTGGTTATAGTGATTACTTAAGTTGTATGGCCTTAACACTCAAGAAAAAATGTCATAACATTTTTTATTTGAACGGGCTTACACAAATAAATGTGTGTGTTGAATGAATTCTGTAACAAATAATATTACTGCTATTTTATTAGTCTCACTTTTTAAAGTAGCTGAATGTTCTCCAGTAGCTACATTGAATGCAGAAAAGATTTAGGGCAGAGATCAGAATTCCTCTCCCTTACATATAAAGACAGAAATCCAGAAAGAACAGCCTTTGTCTACTTCTCTTCTTATGTAATTCTAGTACTGTGACTCAGTGGAATAGGAGGAGTTTTAAAGGTTATGTACAGGTGAAGTTTGTTATAATCATGAATTCTTTTTATACAATAAAAAGACTGCAGGAAGTTGAGATAAAATTTTTCACTTTGTGTAGAGGGATGAAGAGGTAGCTTTCAGCTATAACCTGGAATATATCTGTATGTTCATGCTTAAATATTATACACACATTTATACATACTTATGTATAAATATGATATATATATATTTACATGGTACACCTATATGCTAGAGATCATATGCAGGTATGCATATATATTTATATTTATGTATGTAAAATCTTATGCTGTACTGCATAATTTTTTAATAACCATTAACACAAAAAATATATAAGGCTCCAAAATGTAGAATATGTCACTCCTACAGAATAGGTGGTATTCAGTGAACAAGTACATTTTTTTTCTTTACAACAATTCTGTACAACAGATTGTGTGAAAGCTTTCAGAAACTGGAAATTCATTCAGTGAAATGACCTCAACAAAGTTATTAGGTTACATGAGAAAGAACTAGTAGGCTCTTTTCAGCAACATTTCCTGAATTTCTGTAGCTGAGAGATAAAAAACACAATGACTGATCAAAACAAAAAGAATGAAACTGGTGGGGACATAAAAAACCAGAGGGGAATATTTGAAACGGACTAATTGCTAATAGGATTTTTTGTAAGTAAAAGACACCCTTTTAAAAATCCCATTTCTGACTCTTCCCCTGAAATCACCCTCAGGTTTTTCAGGGCCCTATCCATGTCTCTGAATTGAATGTATTAGTATTGTTGATGTCCACTTCATCCTGTGATGAAGCACTAAAATTGCAAAACACTACCATTTTAGAAGTATCCATTTGATAGTCTTGAACACAATACATCGCCTTGCTGGTACATGAATTTGTAAACTAAAAATAACTACAAATCCAGAATTTATTTTAAGAGTAGACATGTGTCTCCTTGGTGGTCTACAAATAATATTTTTTTTCTGGCCACTTGACTGGTAAAAACTCCCCTGTAAGACATAATGTAATAAAAAGGAAACCTGTAAAGATTGAACAACAGACAGCAGATACTGCAGGTGTGTTCAGCACCTACAGTTGAATGAAAAATTGTTCTCTGAAACTATTTCTCTCTATTGCTTGAACAGGGAGCTGAGGGCAATGCAGTCACCTAAGCTAGGGCAAAAGAGTTTCACTTCTCTGAAAGCAGGATGCCAATACATATTGTGGTTTGGAGGATGCATCTGTTGGAGTACGCTGATCCAGTGTGATAGAGAAATGCTTTTTTTGCATTTATTGGAGAATGAAAGGTTTGATGTTGCAGGCGCCAAGGCTCTGTGACTCCCATTGGCTTGGACGAGTATGGATGGTGCTTTTCACCTCACATGATTACCATGTCACCTTCTTGGGGTGTGCTGAGCATCTACTGTGAGGTGCTGAGCAACCTCAAACCTCATTAAAGTCATTGAATAGAGTCCTGAGCTATCTCATGGGATGAAGTTGCACTATTTATACTCTGAGAACATATGTATACTGTACTATTAGTGCTAATATTTTTGTCAGAACACTTTCTTAAAGCAAAATGTGAGAACATTTGTGGGCAGTAATCACAAAACAGGGCTGACAGCTCCTTCCTTCTCTTACTCAGTCACAAACGTTTTTCCTTTCAACAGATGATGAAATGTAAATGGAACTGGTCATTTTCAGAAAGTGGTGTTATTGATAATACATGAACACCAAAAGGGAGCTGACAAGGCTTTTGCCAAGTAGAACTGATAATTGCAGGGTGTCTACAGCCCTACCTTAAATTGAAAGAGGAGTTACACAGCCTGACAGTAACACCTGTAAGCAGGAAGTGCATACTGCATTTGCAAAAGTTCATAAAAGACAAGGGGACTAAACCTGTCTCTTCCATTTCCACTGGATTAGCAGTTACATATCAAATTTTATCCTACCAATAGCCTTCCATATCATGGAAGTCTATCCCTGTTTGAAAATCCAAGACCTTTCCTCTTGGCAGGAAACTCCAGGAAAAGCTCTCTTTCCGTGAACATCATGGTTCACACTGCCCTGGTACTAAACTGTGGAATCTCAGGCAAGAAACAATACTGGAAATTAGCAATTCAGAACAAAAAATGACAGGAAGGAATAATAATGTCACCAAATTGTTTTGTATCCCAGGAAATGGCTTGCTCAGATACTCTAATGGAATTGTTTGTTGCACTTGATCATCAATGAATCATCACCAGGTCCAGGCTGCCTGCATCAAGCTTTTGACAAAAGCTCCCAGCAGTAACTTCTGCCTGTTCTCCATCATACCTCTGTCATCACTACAGAGTGTGGGATAATAATAACACAAAAAAAAAAAAAAAAAGATAAGTCAGAAAGCCAAAACAAATCCTACCTGATGAATCATTACAGGGAGGAAGATTTGTGTAATTTCAGACTCACTCTTTCATTCAGAATCACATATTATCTGTTATTGCTGTTAACTGTAATAAGTGCATAACAAAACCTGACACAAGCATCCATCTGAACAAGCACGATCTGGACAGGTTTAATGACAGGGTGTTCCTCAAAGAGTTGCTCTTCTCAACTTAAACACAGTTTCTTCATCTTGGAACTTAAGAAATTCACCTCTATAACATTCTTTACCCTCTAACAATGACTATGAGCAACAAATAAAACACATCAAGTGCAAAGGCCAGTCATTTTATTTTTGCAATTATTAAGCACTTTTGCAAAGACTAATGCATCTGGAATTTTGTAAGCTAGATATATTTCTAATATGTGGGCAGTTCTTGATGTAGTTGTGATCTATCCTTCCATCCATGTTTTGTTCGGGGTAAGTGAATAAAAACTTTAATGGCTGCTAGCTTAGTAATGGCAAAGAATACCAACTACCTTCCAAACTGGGGATGAGCACAAGACAGAAGAAGGTGCTCAGTCTGTAAGCCAAGATAAGGTGTGAATACAAATGCACTCTTTTGCTGGAACTGTACATATTTATGCCAGGAAGAAGCAAGGACATCAGAATATCAAGGAGACAGTAAGAAAACACCACGAATATGTAAAGAGGGACAGAGCGACAGAATTTGCTGCTCTGCCTGAACAAGACTCCAGATAAGACTATCACCGGAGCCTATTGTCAGATGACTTTGAGAAAGACACCTGCTTCAGAATGAGTAGAAGACAAGGTCAGAGATCAGAGCAGGGTTAGGATAACTGAGGGGTCTCTTGCACCAGTATAATGGGACACACCAATGTCTTCAAAACAAAAATTCAGACGAGTTAGGCAACATCAAAAATGGGAAAAAAGGATTTGGACAAAAAACAGGCAAAACTATAACAATCAGAGGTGTTTATGATATGGAGAGAAGAGGATTCAGGTTCAAGAGCAGTATAGGAAAGCAAGGACAGGACTCAGCTTCAGCTCCAGTTAGTCCAAAAACTAATGGGAAATCTTTCAACAGACATTCAAGCATTGTATTTAGATCCCCTTTCTATATGACACCCTTGCTTGTGTCAGTAAAAGAACCACTTTGGGGGCATGGTTGTGTGCAGGCTTGGCATTATGAGTGAGCAGTCCAGTATGGTCACTCATTTCATGACTTACTGCATTCACAGGAATGAGGTATGTTAATATTCTCCGCATACAAATAGGTCAGGATCAAACACCACTTGACTTTATCGTGTTTTTAAAAAAAAAGCCCACAAATTTCCAAATATTGGCTAACCACTAGCACTAAAACAAACGTGTAATAACATGTTTAATTTCAACCACCTGAATAGTCCCGTTGAATGTAGGTCTGTGTACACATTCCTGAAAACCCAGGCACTGAAAGAGCTAATCACACACCAAATTATCTCCAGTGTGTGGGAAATATATTATCATAAGACATTTAAGTATATAGAAAACAATTCTTGTTTTTAATGTTAGTCTGAAAAATCCTATTATCTTTAAAATATTGGCATCTGTGTTAATTTACTTAGATTGCAATTAACTGTAGCAGTTAAGAGGTTATTTAGAAATTTTGTAAAACCAATCAGCTAAATGGCTGATCTTTTCCCAGGAAAAAACCCAACCACTTTCTGTAAATAAAATCAACAATTATGTCCAATCTAAAACATGTAAAAATGTTTATGAGCTACTGAGCAAGATACTTGCTAAAAGCCTGGAAGACTCACCCAAAAGAGTTTTTAGCTAGTTCTCAATCTAACATATATCACAAATAAGTTACACCCCATCACCTCACCAAATTTTGATGGTCTTCTTAGGGAAGACAAATCTTAAAATTTTTAAGAAGGACTTAATGCAAATATTCTTAGTAAAAGAATCTTACTCAGACCCACAATTTAACAGGCATGTGTACATTGGAAGTCCAGGTTGGTCTTGTTAAATGTCCAAGGGTTTTTCTGCTCATCTTGATTTGTTTCACTTTTTGTGAAATGATGATTTATGAACTGGATTGGAAAGGGATATAGCTGAATATCATCTTAATTTTTAATGGTCACAAAGTACAGAGCATCCTAGACATTCCCTTTCAGTATCATAGTGAGGGAATTGCTCACCACTTGATGTGTCTTGGGTACTGCTTGATGAGCTGTTATACCTCAGGGCCTTTTTAATACCTAAGTTAGTTTCCAGTGAAAGCATGGAATTTCCAAAAGTTATTTCTCCACAGTATTAACCATACTAAAATATGTGTCAAATGGTTTACTGAATGTTACAGTGTTATATATATATTAGTTTTGAATATGTTCGGTGTTTCTATGTGACTGGGGGAAAAAAAGAGAAAAAATGTTTATGTTTTTTCTCCATAGTGCTTTTACTAGGCACTATGTAAAGTAAGGAACCAGGGGAAACACAATTTTTTCTTTTTCAGTGGGGTTTTCAAAACTCTTTGCGGCCCTCCCAGAAAATGACTACTCTAATGATCTGTGTAATAAATATGCAAGTTTTTTCCATTCAAAAATCCAGTAATCATTGTAAATTAGAGTATATATGAAAGGCATGATAGCCTTCAAAGTCAGCAGACACCAGTTCACAATGTGGCAGAGATGAAGCTTCAAGGATGATGTGTCTCTTTTTAGAGATAAAAATCTTTTAAAGATTTCAGCACCCCATCTCAAGTTTTATAAATTAAGCTTATAATGCAGGCACAGCACATTCTTTTGTCATCCCCATGACTTTCAGTAAATGTTTGTAATAACTCAGAAAGACAGTGATAACATAGAGAATGCTACATTTGAATGAAGAACTGCACATATTCACTCCAGCAAGTCAGTCAAGCCTATAAATCATTTTTTGGTCCGTAGGATTAGAAGTAGATAATGAAGAAATGGAACAACATGAGTAGATCTAGCAAAAGCAAGATAAAGACTGGTGAATATAACTAAAATACATCACCACTTCATTATATTTATTAGCACTGAGTGGAAATAAGTGGGGCAAGCACAGCGGTATCCAAACATGGAGGTGTCTCAGAGATGTCTGTTATTTTCCAGTATAAATTCAGGAGTTCCCAATATAGCATTAGAATGGTGACTAGTCTTTTAAAACCTAATTATAATGCTGATGCTTCCTTTGAGTAGATAGAGGGCAAGAGTATATAATGAAACAAAAGTTATGGATCAGTTTGAAGTGTATTGATCTGTCAAGGAAACAGGGCTGTGTGATTTCATTAGCCAGTCTGGACTTGGATGTGTCACATGGCACTCCATGACTTAACATCCAGCAGTACCACTGAAACTGACTCCCAAACTAAAACACAAACCAAAACAAACCAGTGAGACTCTTCTCCAAGTTGAAACATACTCAGACACAGTTCTATTTCTAGTTTTGAGAAGTGAGATTTATTTTGAGGGTCACAAAAAACGCTGCTTACCACAGCTGAGTTTTCATCTTGTTTTATTCCTTGAGCAATAAGTGACATTCAGGCCCAAATTCCAAACCTCTTTTCTTAGCAGCTTTACCTTTTTCTAACTTAACTAGTTCTTTACCAGTCTTGGAAACAAAAATTTGAAACACTTGTTTCAGAAAAGCACATCTGAAAGTGATACAATCTGAAAAGAATAAATACAATCCATCTCAAAAAAAAAAAAAAAAAAAAAAAAAAAAAAAAAAAAAAAAAAAAAAAAAAAAAAAAAAAAAAAAAAATTTCAAATGAAGCATTAATCTTCCAAAGACGTTAGGTGGAAGACAGGTTTTTTAATTTTTTATTTGATTGCTTAGATATCCAAGAACTAAACTCCTAACCTTTCCCTGGAAGGGAAGAAATAAAATGTGACACTTTCTCTCCCGAGTAGTGAAGCGATCTATCAAAACATTCAGATTAGAAATAAATGTGGCTAAGACAGGTTCCATTGACTAAAGTGCTATACATGCTGTATAAAGCTGTATTAGGAAAAGAGGATTCTGGAGACTTTTGATTGCTACCAAAGAGACTTCGCGTGCACTCGGAAAGGTGGGCATTCTCTAGCTGAAGATACCGAGAAATATTCAGACTGATAAGAAGACCACGAGAGGAAAGCAGCACTAGAGAAATGTGCAGTCAGCCCGGGCTGTGACAGCCCAAGGGAACAGAATCCCATTCACAGCCTGTAACACCTCTTTTCTCCCTGTGCCGAAAGCCGGGACCCGGTGGAAGCAGCGCGGGCGCCGTCCCAGACGCGCGTCCTCGCTCCAGCCCTCCGGGCCCCGCTGCCTCACGGCCGTCCCTGGGCTGGCAGGGCAGGCAGGTGTGCCCCGGGGGCTGACAGGGGCCACCGGCGGGAA